>OX411758.1:30131240-30546240 GCA_948252205.1 Orthosia incerta
ATAATACAAAATATGATACTTATACATCTTTTAAATTTATTACCTAAAATCAACGACGGAAGCCTGCTCAAAAGACGTTACTTATGGTTAAATATTTTTGTATTAAATTAATTATTTACCTAAGAATTTGGACAATTGACATCTGGATCATTCTTAGGTATAAACATTTTGCAGGTAATTTTATACACTTTTTTTGTATTTTTTTTATTCTACTATCTGAGGGACGAATTATTATTATTATTATTGTGCATTTCTCTTTCCAGAAACAATTATTTCAACAAGCTTCTCGAATATTTTATAAAGAAGAGATTATTAAACTAGAGGACTAGCAGCAAACTTTCTAATCTGGATGACTAGACTATCCATTTTATTGAAGGTAATTTTGTATACTATATTTACTATAATTATTTGAACTGGGCGCCTAATTAATAATATGCTTTTCTCTTTTCAGGACTATTTTGTCAAGCGACTCGAATCTCGCTAAATAAATAACTACAGCAAATTATTGACCTCTGGATCATGCCTAGGTATAAATATTTATATTTTGCAGATAATTTTATGCACTTTTTTGTATTTTTTTTTTTAATTCTTAAATCTGAGGGGCAAATTATAATTATTGTGCATTTCTCTTTCCAGAAACAATTAATTTGACAAGCTTCTCGAATATTTTATAAAGAAGAGATTATTAAACTAGAGGACTAACAGCAAACTTTCTAATCTGGATGACTTGACTATCCATTTTATTGAAGGTAATTTTGTATACTATATTTACTATAATTAATAATAATAATAACATTCCAAAACTTTCACACAACGCCTTCTAGTCCTAAACTAGCAGAGCTTGTGTTATGGGTACTAGACAACTAATAAACATACTTATATATTTCTAAATACATACATATTATAGATAAATTACACCTAGACACAGAACAAATGATCGTGCTCATCACACAAACATTTGTCCTGGGTGGGAATCGAACCCACGACCTCCGTCACTAATCACTAGACCAACAGGCCGGCCAATTGAACAATTATTTGAACTGTGCGCCTAATTAATATTATGCTTTTCTCTTTTCAGAACTTATTTTTATTTGGATGTCAATAATTAGGTAATCCTCCTAATACTTTCTTCAGTTACTGTATACTTTTACTTTTTCTCTTTATTTCTTTAGTTTTTTTCTACTTTTTTTGTTTGATTACTTTCACAAGATCACTAATTTTAGTTCTTAGTATTATTCTTGTTATACATATTATACTTAGAAACTCTAATCTTTTAGTCAAACGTTAAGTACGTTATAGTAACGATAAGTTATATTAAATTAATCAATAATGCCTCATTGTTCAGTTTGTAATATATTGGTAGATAATAGTCGATGGTCTGGTCATTTACGTAGTAATAATCATAAAACCAATAGTGCGACCACTGTTTTTGACAATGTCGCAATTATTAATTCTGCATTTAAAAAACGAATCGTTAGTTACAAGATCACCGCAACTGGTGAACAAATAAATAATTTTCCTGAAATGTTTCTCATTAATATTAGTAGACAAGTTAAAACTTTAATAAATCAATCATTATTGAAACATACAGCTCTGAAAATAAATTTTGAACTTTTTTCTTTTTTTCTAATGTTTAAAAATGATCAAAAAGAAATAAAATCATTCGCCACAAAAAACATTATTGTTAATTTTAATTACGACTTTGATTCAATTTATAAAGCAGTGATTGATTTATTGTTAAAGAAAATTGAAGAGTTTCAGGAGAGAGATAGCGGTTGGACATTTTTAAGCAATTCCCATGTAGAAATAAATATTAATAAATATCAACCTCTCGGCGGATCTAAATTTATAACTTTACCGAAATGTATAAAAAATAAAAAAGCTTGCTTGAATATTCGTAACAATGATGAGTATTGCTTTTTATGGTGCGTAGTAGCGGCTCTGTACCCTAGCCCTACTAGCCAACATCCTGACAGAGTTTCATCTTATCCTTACTTTCAGGATGTTTTGAACGTTGATGGTTTGACATTTCCGATAACATTTTCAGACATAGCTGTCTTTGAGAAAAATAATCCGTTTTTGAATATTTACGTGTATGGTTTAAAAAATAATAAAACTATCGTTGGACCTTTGTATTCTACATCGAATCATAAATCTAAGAGCATCCATCTATTGTTCTTGGAAAATAATACTAATACTCATTATTGTCTTATCATTGATTTACCTCGTCTAGTCAGAAATCAGATAACCAAACACCATGGTAAACTGTACTTCTGCGAAACGTGCTTATTGTTTTTTCCAACGCGCACCCAAATTGATTCACACCTATGTGGAGGGATTGCCACGGTATTACCAGAAAAAGGAACATTTTTAAAGTTCAAAAATTACGATAGAAAACAAAATGTTCCTTACGTCATATATGCTGATTTCGAAACGATACTTGAACCGATTTCCGGCGAAGATTTCAACACCGCTAACACGTCATATTCTCACCGACACGTGCCGACTGCGTTCGCCTATAATATAGTGTCATCATTTAACGATACGGTTGGTGACTATAGAAGTTATCGCGGAAAAGATTGCGTTTCAAAATTTATACATTTACTGACTGAAGATGCTAAAGCAATACACAGAATTCTCACTCAAAACGAGCCTATGATATTCACAGATATAGATGCTCTTGATTTCAAACGCGCTGTTAAGTGCTACGTTTGTGAAAATTTACTGTTGAAAGATAGAGTTAGGGATCACTGTCATATGACAGGCCGGTACCGGGGTGCAGCACATCGACACTGCAACCTACAACTCAAAGTACCAAAATTCATCCCAATATTTTTTCATAACTTATCCGGATACGATTGTCATTTATTTATTAAAAAGTTAGGCGAAATACCTGGACAAATTAAAATAATACCTAAGACTAAAGAAAAATATATATCATTTACAAAGTTTATTCCTATTGCTGATAACGAGTTTATACAAATAAGGTTTTTAGATTCCTTCAACTTTCTAGGAACTAGTTTAGACAAACTTGCTAAAACATTGCAAACAGATGATTTTGTTAATCTTAAATCAAATTTTTCTGATGAAACACAATTTAGTTTGCTGATTCGTAAAGGTGTGTACCCGTATGACTATATTAAAGATTGGAAATGTTACGAACAAAAGTCGTTACCTTCTAAATATTATTTCCATAATTCTTTGACTAACGAAGGTATTAGCGATGAAGATTATAGTCATGCACAAAATGTTTGGGCTGAATTCAGTATTGCTGATCTGGGCGAATATACAGATCTATACTTAAAAACAGACGTGCTTTTGTTGACAGACATATTTCAAAATTTTCGGAAAACATGTAAACATTATTACAAACTCGATCCCGCCTTTTACATAACTGCACCTAGTTTATCGTTCGATGCAATGTTGCTAAAAACAGGTGTTCAGTTAGAACTGATTTCGGATTTAGCTATCATCAGAATGATTCAAAGCGGTATACGAGGCGGCTTGTGCATGTGTTCCCATCGGTATGCAAAAGCAAATCACAAATACATGCCAGAATATGATGCATCACAGCCTCAGAGTTTCATAGTATATCTAGATTGTAATAATTTGTACGGTTTTAGCATGTGTCAGTATTTACCTTATTCTAATTTTAGATTCCTTGATGAAAGTGAATTACGATTAACTAATTTTTGTGTAGAAAATGTCGAGGATAACTCTGAGTGGGGATTTATATTAGAAGTCGATCTTTTTTATCCTGAACATTTACACAAATGCCATAATGATTTACCATTTTGTCCCGAAAAATGTATACCTCCAGGAGGTAAAACAAAGAAACTAGTTGCAAATTTACATAATAAGTACAACTACGTAATACATTATATTCATTTAAAAAAGTGTTTAGAACATGGCTTAACATTACGTAAAGTTCATAAAGCTATTACTTTTAGACAAAGTCCTTATTTAAAACAGTACATAGAATTAAACACTCGGTTAAGACAAAAGGCAAAAAGTTCTTTCGAACAAGACTTTTTTAAATTGTTAAACAACAGTGTTTTTGGCAAGACATTGGCAAATACTGAAAATAGAGTAACCGTACACTTAGTTAATCAATGGTGTGATCAAACTAATCGAACTAAGAAATTTATATCCTCCGAGAGACTTGTAGCCAACCCCTATTTCCATAGCGCTTCAATTCTAACTGAAAATTTAGTTGCTATACAAATGAAACCTGACCAAATTATTTTAGATAAGCCTATTTATATTGGATTCACTGTATTAGAACTTTCTAAGACACATATGTATGACTTTCATTATAACATTGTAAAACCTTTTTATGAAGATCGAGTGCAGCTGTGTTATACAGATACCGATTCGTTTGTCTATAAAATATTCACGTTTGATTTTTATAGTGACTTAAAGTATAATGTTTTACAATATTTCGACACCAGTAACTATGATGACAAAAATAATTTTAAAATACCAATTATTAACAAAAAAGTTCCAGGTTTGTTCAAAGACGAAATGGGAGGAAAATATATATCAGATTTTGTTGGTTTGAGATCGAAACTTTACTCAATAAAAACAGTCGATAAAGTCATTAAAAAAGCAAAAGGAGTAAAATCAAGTGTAATAAAAGACTTAAATATAACAGATTACGAAAATATTTTATTAAATGGGGGAATTATTCGTGGAAAAAATATTATGTTTCAATCTATAAAGCACGAAATATTTACTAAGAGTGTCAACAAAATTGCCTTATCTCGAAATGACGATAAACGCTTAATATCTGTAGATCGAATATCAACGCGAGCCTGGGGTCACTCGCTTATTTTAAAACGCTAAAATTAATTTGAATGTAATTAGTAATAGAGTTAGAATATGATTTATGTAACCTATGTAACATAGTTCTTGATCTTTAATGTATGATAAATATAATTCATAGTTTTAAAAAGCTAAGTTTATGTAAAGATATTAATTTAATAAAATGTGAATGATTATGACTACTTGTTTAATTTATATTTTAAGACATCATCCTCCTTTTTTGTAGTTGGTTAAATAAAATGAAACCCGACCAAGATTTAAGGCTGCCACACACGACTAAGGTACTATAATTATTATTTTATTTGATTTTTTTAATAAACTAGTGCGCCTCATCTTCAACGATTGCATTACTGCTTAACATGAGGTGGAATCGCAGTCAAGCACTG
The DNA here is from genome assembly GCA_948252205.1 of Orthosia incerta. Taxonomy (NCBI): domain Eukaryota; kingdom Metazoa; phylum Arthropoda; class Insecta; order Lepidoptera; family Noctuidae; genus Orthosia; species Orthosia incerta. The sequence continues at coordinate 30,136,451 of OX411758.1, forward strand.
GTTTATAAAAAAAATGTCTTAAGATACAATATCACTCGTCATACAATTCAATGCACCATTACACACGACGAAGATATTTATTTAATATTTTCGTTAATAGGTGAATTGTATGGCGAGCAATATTGTATCTTAAGATAAAATATTATAGTATCGTAGCCATGTGTAGCGCTCCTAATTTGCAACATGATATGCATGTTGAAACATGAATCGTTCATTTTACGTAAAATGTATTTTGTACGCTATACAATAAGACTGATTATACAAATTTCAAATAATGAATAGTTGCATCAATTGCATAACGCAGATCATGCAAAATAACTATTACAAAGACATAGCAGTGCATTACCCTCATAAAAGCTTAGTTAGCATTTTAATCTAAATTGGAACATGTTTCGCCATCGCAATATATATATAATTTTTCAATTTACGAAATAAAATTCATCTTGAGTACTTGTATCACGCACACAGTGTCTTGCGATCATGTCATCGGTAAGTTTCTCAATTTTTTTTATATTATTTATAAACTAGCGATTTATGTAGTGTGAATAGTGTAATCTGCTGACAATTCGTGTATGCATCACTATTTTTAACCGACTTTACAAAAAGGAGGAGGTTCTCAATTCGGATGTTTGTGTTAAATAACGAAGAGAAAAAAAAACTTTAATAGAAACACCGACTGCCGAAATTAAAGTTATTTTGCACTTTTTGGTGAAGTCGGTTGTATTTTTTTTGTAAAAAAAAGTTTTCAAAGTTTTCTTTTTAGTTTAAATTTCATAGGTGTCTATTTTTGTTCCAGATTACGGAATCAGAGGTTATGTTTAGCCAGTACGCTCAAAATCCTTATGAAGGATTCTCCGAAATGCTCCATGACGAACCCGGGCCCAGCAAACAAGTGACGAAAGAAAAAAAATCAAAACAACGAAGCAGGGAAAAGTCGAAGAAGCACAATCCAACTAAATCCTTTGTGATGAGCCGATTACAGTGACGAGGCATCAAATTAATTAAAATATCGGTCCTAGATCTATGCAATAACAATCCGCAAACCAGTGAAAGTGACAGTGACAGTGAAAACGTTATTATAAGTGCTCAATATATCGTTAAAGACGCTATCGACGATGTTATGGACGAAACTGAATCTTTAGTTAAAAAAATATCTAAATCTTTGATAGATAGTGATTTTTAGTACTTGTTTGTCTAAGAAGTTGAGTACTTATTTGTGTTGTTTTGTTTAATTTTAAAGAAGATTGTTTTATTTGTAGAAGTTTAGGTGTTTGAAATAAAAGCAGTTTTACAATACATATAATTTTTTATTTATGAAACCAATAAACTTTAACCAGGTACACATTTATAACTCTAAATACTTTCTAATACCTACATAACACATTTTTAAGAGCACAATGTTTTAAATGTTTTACACAATTTAAATTAGTTCTTCCTTCACAGTATTTTTTATGTAAAATTAAGAAATTAGGACATCCTTCAGTACCAAGGTCTGATACTTTACAATTCTCACAAAGTTCCTTTATCCACTTTACTTTCTCCAAACCATTAACAACGATTTCCTTATTTTCTAGATAGGGAACAATTATACGACGAAATTCTTTATAGTCGATATACCCTTCATTCCAATAAATACCTCTATTTCTTTCCAGCCACTTAACTTGCCTCTTTTCTTCACTTGTTAAGTATTTAAACAAGTATGGTGGTTTTATCAAAAATGTTTGCGTATAATCACGGGTAGCAAAAGCCAACTCTTTTATTATAAAATTATTGTACAGGTCTTTAAACCCTTGAACATCTTATATAACAATATTAGGATTCATGATATTTTCCTGACTGTATTACTTAAAGGTTTATATTCAATAATACAATCGTTCAATATAAGACAATACGCAGAAGTTTGATCTGGTATTTCCGTATCACTCTCAATTTCCAGTCTTACGTCTACAACGGGCCCAGTCTTTAAATTGTCAGCTTGCCTAGAGCAATCGATAACAAATAGTGGCGCTAAATCTTTAAATTGTTTTTCGCTTAGTAAGGGCTGCGGTCGACGCCCGTAATAAGACTGCTGAAATCTAACGTATTGCTCATATAATAAAGCGATTCTGTTATTCGCGAAACTCACATTTAGGTTTTCATACGGGAAATAAGTAGAGTTGAGGTACACTTTTACATCACGAACATGACAATGATCGAACTGAGACATATCAGAACTGGCATTGTTTTTTCTATTTGTCTGTAGTCCCATAATAATGTATCTTGGTTTCTCTATTTGCGAGGATGTTTTGATTGACCAGGTATGTTTTGTAGTTTTAGGTAAAGCCGGATATTCGTACAGATCCCAATTTCTGAATACCATCTGCAGTGGTCGATCTTTTTCTAATAGTTTCAATAAACTTATTTTCTCTTTGTCAGACACTTTAACGTGCGGTACGCGCCAAATGATTTTATTTATCTGAACGTCTTCCACAATTTCACCGGTGTTTAGTTTTACAGCATTCAGGTTAGTGTTACTTCGTAGCAATATCAATTCATGCTTACAATTTATCACGACTTTCTTGAAATCCTCTGCGAAACCAATGATATTACAGAGGGGTATAGAAGCAGAAAAATTACCTCCGTGAATGTTTTTTGTGCCATCGATATTCCAGCCCCATGAATTCGATGTCTTTGATTCGTTCTCATTCATTGATATTAAAGATTTCATGGTGGTAGTAACGCCAGCATTTTTTATTTTATCAATCTCTACTCCATTCAACTCATACCTTATATCTTGGAACAAGTAAAGGAGAGCATTATTCGTAAAATGAACGCTAGAAGCCTTGTCTTTTGAGTCCTTTTTGCTAACAATTACAGTTCCTTCCAAATAAAGAGTGCTAGCTGATGGTAGTACATATAGGTCCTGTTGGTTGATGGGTATGCGAATTTCATCATTTCTATTAAAACTTGTAACGTAGGGCTTGTAGGAATGAAATTCGATTCCTTCAACTGTATTGTCGTAAGTCGGAGCGGATAAAACGTCTAAAATATTCATTTTAACAAACCGATAGCTTTCAGGAATGCCTTATTATTATTGGTTAATTTTATTTTTTTATTAGAGCGCGCTCTTATTTTCTTGGTTGCTAAATTAGCACTGATATTTTTGACCTGGGGCTGCTCATATTTATTATAGTCAATCATTTTTTCGTCTGAGATGTAAATATAGTTGTACTTCTTCACCACGTAAATTTATTAGACGATTGTTAATATCTAACAGTCTGATATGTATACAGCTTATGTTGTTTTGATTGATTGGAAAGTATATTGCGTTCTTCGGGATTTCTATGATCCTATATCCAGGCGGCACATTGAGTGCAAATTCGTGGATAATGTGACTCGGATCTCCGTTTATGTAGGATCCGCTTATAATATCACATTCAATCCTGATCACGGTCGTAGGTAAAATGTTGACAGGAAACTGTGATACATGCCATTTATTACCTTTTAATATCTGCTTATCAAACCCTAGCAGACGTCTAAAGGTGTTTTCTTTTTCAAAATTGATGTCTTTCGTACAGTGTATAGTAGTTTTTAAAGTATTGTTATTGCAATCTAGTTTTATTGATGCTCCTTTTATCTCCGATTTTAAATAATCACTGATATCTTGCAATTCATAGGTTCCATCCGGTATTTCAATGATTTCGGAACCATAGTAAAACTTGTTATTCGTTTCATCAATGTTTGGAATAGAATTAAATGTTGAGAAAAGCAAAAATGCACACTCATACTGTCCATTTAGTTGTAACGTATTAGGATAGTACGTGGATAAGGTAGACGAGTTTCCGGTTATCGATAAAGTGAGTGACATTTTGCAAATGATTGAAATGAAAGACACACATTAATTTTATACATCTTTATTCCAAAATTGCCACAGATATTCTAAACATAGGTGACCACAATTTACTGTGTTAAACTTTTGATATCTTGTGTAGTTGTAATAAACAGTACAATTCTTAAAATATCGCATTAATTCCATTGGAGGTTTCAAGTCTCCATAACTATCAAAGTATTCACAATAGTCGGCTACTTTAACATAAGCTACCCAATGCGTTCCTTCATTTTTAGAATCGTCCAAGTTAACAATACCACATTCAATCTGTTTTGGCTTTCTTGGCAATAGATCCTTCATGTACACTCCTCGAAAGTGTGGGATGTCTCGTGCATGTTCTTGGATGTCGATATTAGTCAGTGGGCGATTAGGTAGCTTCTTCATCAGTTTTTTGGATGTTCAATAAATAACCCTTTACCATTTTTATGCGGTTTAATGTATAAACCCTTACCCAACGCTAAAGCCTCCATAGTCTTATTATGACGTTCTGTTTCTCGCAAATTTTGTTGAGCTGATTTGTAATCATTAACGGTTTTTGCAATACCCGCTGCACCACCAGCCAAAGTGCCTAAAGCTGATAAGCCAGCAAAAATTGGAATTAAAGGCAAAATACCTCCAGTCTTTGGTATGGGTATGATTCGAGGTACCCGAATTTTCTGAATTTTTGGAAATATCTTTTTTGCTGCTAAGTAAGCAGCATTAATTAAAGCTTTACTATCTTTATGTTTAATTTTCTTAATTTTTGATTTTATCTTTGATACAAAATTTTGAAACGTTTTAATTCCGGCACCAGACTTTAATTTGGCTTTCATAACTTTGCTCACTAGCCATGAGCTAAATTTTTCACCTTTAGCAGCATCTTTTGATTTAAGTCTTTGTTTTGCCATATTCATTAATTGTAAATCAGCTTTGTGACGATGTGATAAGTCTGTGTGGTTAGCGTATGCAATGTCGTGGTGCATACAAGCTTCATCCAACTTATTAATACCTCGGTCACCACGTAATAAACGTTTCTGGAGTTTTGTTCCTGGTCCGCAATAATTATATCCAGGCAAATGAAGCTCGAATGGTAGATTTTCTATTATACTATTAACTAGTCCACCACCTTGCATTGTACAAAGCGCAATGGAAAAATATTAAAAAAAAAATGACTATATACTTATTAACTCAATCCACTAATGCAGCTTTGTCAATCCAACTATTTTCGTTATTACTAAGACCCAACCATTTCACGTAAATTTTAGTTCCTTTCTTTTTTAAAACTTTCTCTATCAAATAAACACCAGGATAGTTTGATTTTTGAAGTTCTTGTTCATAAAAGGTTCCTAATATAGTTTGTTTTCGTTGATCTTGTACATGGTATGTCACTGGTATTGTATTATTAATCTTCTTTACAGTAAAAATTTCTGTTGACCAATTTGGAGTATAACCTTTCTCAAAATTGTGTTTGTATTTACTGATACGAACATTATCGCCAATTTGAAACTTAGGTTTATATGGATTAGATACAGGTTTATGTACTTTTAAAATACTTTCTTTTATTACTTGCTCATTAGATTTGTTTACATCGATTGGTTTTAATTTAATAGTTCGATGTTTTGTGTTGTTATACGATTCCAGTGTAACTTCTAATGGTTTACCTAGCCACTTATAGTTTCCAATAAGGCTAAAATATTTGTACAATTTATTTTTTATGGTTTTTATTAGTCGTTCAACAATTGATGCTTTTTTGGTAGAAAACGATGAGTAATGGTTAATTTTGTATGTTTTCATAAGCGCTTGAAATGTGTTATTATAAAACTCTGTTCCCATATCCGTTTGTAAATTATCAGGTTTTCGATTACTGTCAAGTAATATTCGTTCAAATGCATGAGTGACATCAAGTTTATTTTTTGATTTTAACGGCTGCGTCCAAGCATATTTTGAGAAGCAATCGATCACTATTAAAATGTAATTGTAGCCTTTGTTATATTTCCTTAGATTTTGCATATCCATCAGATCAGCTTGCCACAAGTCATCGATTCCCTTTAGAATGACATGACGTCTAAGGAAATTTCTTCGTGCTGCTCTGTGTATTTCATTAACAATTTGCTGTTTTGCCATTACTGATTTTTTTGAATTAATTTATCAACCTCTTCTTTAGTATAAAACTTATCTTGCAAATGACTTACAATTGCAGGCATCTTGGCTTTTAAAGAAACCTGAAATGTTTCCCGTGCGTCTATAATAAATTGTGAACGCAATGTCCCTATAAGTGTATTAAATTCTTTTATCATATTAGCAGTCATTCGATCTACATAATCCTTGTTCACTGCATCGTCAGCTTCTACTGGATTTTTGATTCCTCTCAGTCTTGATGTTTTTAAATCAAAATCTCCGTTTTTTGATTTTAATAATGTATTTTCATTAATCTCAAATAACTCTGATAATCGCATTCTTTTATGAATATGATGTCCGAATTTATCTACGTTCATGTTTAAGGTGTATTGTGTTGTGAGGTTTATAATAAAATGAACACACCTTTTAGAAAACGTAGATGTATTATTTATTTATAATTTTACTTTCACGTAATTCTTCAATGATAGATATAATTTCATTATCTAATCCTGTGTTACCAGCATCTCGAGATGCGATTAATAATTTTAACCTATCCACCAGTTCATTTGGATCATTCCAATATACAAAATCAACCTTTTTCTTCCACATTTTGGTTAAGGGTAGTCCTTTTCCCTTCGATTGAGGAGTCTGAACAGTGTTTTGTATTTTGAAAATAGGCTTGATAACTTGCATATACTTTTGACCTTTATTGCTTTTTATTGGTTTATCCGGCTCATAGTCTCGTCGATGTGCGTTTGTATCAAGTAGCATTGACTTATAATGCTGCATATCACTTTCTGTAACCATGTTTAAATCTACGTTCTTTTTCAGTAACAACTGTTTCAAACCAGACGTATTTCTATAATTGTGTCCAGCTACTGTGATAAATTCATCGCCGATCGTTATACGAGCAGAACCTAACATCAATCTCCCATTTTCTACTCTGACACCGAATGGAACATCTGAAAGAGCTTCTGAGGATACTGACCAGGATGAGGTGTCACGAGCGGGGTTGTTTTCAACTAATGATTTATATGAAGAGTCACTTTCGATATCAGATTCATATTCATTTGAATTTTCTTTTCTAACATTGACTTCTTCGTTCTGCAAAGCTTTATCAATAAACGGAAGTTCTTCTTTTTTTGTAGGACACAGGTAAGAAGTCTGCTTACTGGCATTAGCAATCTGGTTGAGTGGTTCTGTTACAGGCTTGAAAACTGATTCCAGTGTTTGCTGATTGTTATTCTCGACATCTCTCATTTTTCTTACTTTTTTCTTAACAGCTTCAGCTGCAACTACTATTTGTCTTTTTAAAGATTTTTCCATTGCGAAAAAAAATGAGCTGATAGTGATTGATGAAACGATGTCTGAAGAATAATAATAATATCACGAAGGTAACGGACTTAAATAACCCTATTCTTAATCAAAGACTACAAAGGTGTCAAATTTGTTTCTGTAACATCCTTTATTTTTTAAACAATCTTTATTAATTACTACATAACTGAAGGGCTCGTTCCATATTTTTGAACACATTTCACGAAATTCATTCCATGTCATATCAGTGTTGACATGTTCTTCATAAATATGACGCAAATTAATGTCATCTTGTTTGAAAAGTATGATTAAGTTCGCGTTGTCTCTTACTAACTGCTTAGGGATTTTACTATAAGATTGATTTAGATAAAAACAATCGATGAACTTGTGTCTTCCCATTGCAAAATAATCACGCATGCTATCTTGATTTTCGCAAGCCACATCATCAAATATTATCACAGAGTTAGGTTTTGCGTCTTGAACTCTTATCACTTCCTCATTTCCATTATATTTCTGGAGTAAAGTACCTGGCACTCGTTGTAAAACTTTTTCTAAAAACATGTATTTGGGTTGATACAGAGTTTTCGAATAAACATAAACATTTTTAAATCTTAATCCATTTTCGTGTATGAGAAGACCAATCAATAAATTGGTTTTTCCACAGTTAGACGGTCCGCATATGATACATCGAACTGAGTCAGGTAACAATTCTCCGTGACGAAAACTAGTCTTACTAACATCCTCGCAGATTGTTGTAACATGCAGTGATTGTGGCTGCTTTACAAACTTCATGATTACACTTGGAAACAATCTGATTGGTTATGAGTAAAATGTATCTGATACATTAATATTTATAAATTGAAATAGTAGTGCAACCTTTTTCGCGATAGAGTGATCGTTTGAGAAGCGATCGTACTTACATTATTCAGCGTTACTTTATGTAGTAATGCGTACTCGCCCCAGCTACTGGTAGCCAGTGGTATTTCTTACAAGATCTTCAGGTGAGTACACTAATATACTACACAGTCGAGTCGAACGTTTATTATTGGGTATTCTATGCCACTGTCGCGTAGCGAGGCGCACTGGCCGAGCTACTTGCCGACAGTGGCATAGAATGCCCAATAATACACTACTTAACGCCTTCGTTATAATCGTCAGTTTTAAGAACATTTTCTTAGTACTGACGATTATATTAGACTGCGTGAATTGAATTCTTGATGATTATTAAACAGCAGTGTTCAATCTATCTCAGAGTCACTCCAGGGAGCTAAAGATCTTACATGTTTAATACTCAATCACGCCAAAACGGCAGAACAGATCTGGATTAAATTTGGCACAGAGACAGATTATAGTTTGCAATAGCACAAAGGCTACTTTTTATCCCGGTATAATGCACCCTCGGGATGATAATAGTAGTTTATGATACTGTTGCATAATAAGGGGTATTAAAACATGAGTGTGAGTTTAAAAACCGAGCCGTAGGCGAGGTTTTTAATAGTATTCACACGAATGTTTTAATACCTAGTTATGTGCAGTTTCATACACTACTTTATCTACACTCATAAATTTTGGGATTGAACCTACTTAATCTTATTTTTTGCATTTTCCATGCCATAAAGTCGTGATAAATGCATCATATAATAATCTCGACTTTGCTGGTAAGAGATTATGAGTAATTTCCTTCGCCGCATATAAAATAATTGGCGGCGTCAAATTTTCTTCACATTCACCAATATCAGCAATTAAAGCAAGAATTCAATTTAAGCAAGAATTTTAAAAAGTCATGAAATTCAGTACAATGAAACCTGCAAAACGTATGAATGGCGCCAAAACCTAGCACATCACCGCATTAAATTGCGGTAAAAAAATCGTGCGGCAATAATACCGCATGAAATCCGTGTTTTGCAACAGAATCCACCGCATCGCAGCGCGAATATAATTCGCGCGAATATTTTGAGCTCTATGAACTCAAAATATTCGCTTAAATTTATATTTAGTCTCAAAATATACTCTAAATATTCGCTTATTCGATTATATTTTGTCTCCTGGAAAGAGACAAAAATTCGCGCAAATTAAAATGGCAGTGCGTAATAAGCCTAAAGCGGGCATTGTTACAGACAAGTTAAAATTGGAATATTTTTTTTTTAATTAGGTACTATAAAAATGGCATTTCAAAAAATTTAAATAATTGATGGAATCTCCTTAGTGATTAACTTCATGGATTTGTCCTGTATCATAATAGAAAAAAAGTTATTTTATGATGCAGTTGTTTGAAAATCGAAGGAAAATGTTGAACTATAATGGTTGTTTTTTTAATTTTACCTATCCACGAATATAAAGTACGTGTTTATGCAATATTTTTTGAATTCATAATTGGAACATTACGTTGTGAGTGTAGATAAAACACATTTCACGCGGGCAAAGCTGCTGGCAGAAGCCAGTAATACTATATACAAAAAAGCTAAACGAGTGTACCTATTGTTGATTGGAACGCTATATAGAAGGTTATGATCGTAAACCTTCGGGCATCGTCTGCGATATATTGGAGAGCAAACATAAAACTAGAGGAAATAAGTCGCCGGAGCCACGCCAGTAGCAAACGTACAGTAGACTGCACGCAGTGGTAACAAAACCAGTATCAGCTAGTCTCGCATTATGTTAAAACTTTATACTACGCTAGGCCAGGTCGAAGTTTAAGTGTTACCACCATTGTGCGACCAACTGTGCCACTAATACTAGATTTATTCCCCACTTCGCTCGGATCTGCGTAATAAACGATTTTATGCGAAGGCTTCCCTTTCGGGGACACTCATAAAACTGTCATGTAACATTTCTGAGAATTTTTTAAACGTGACTCATGTCAATATGTAAGGTTTTATAACCGAGAGAAAATGTTTCTACGTTATTTTATTTATTGGAAAGTCTTAGGTAGTCAGTGGGCTGTAAAAAACGCATCATAAAATCCATTTATTTTTTATGTATTGGATGAAGTAGGTACTTTCAAGACTTAAAAAAACATGGCTCTCTTTTAATTAGACTTTTTACAATATTTTTTCAATCATCATTATAGCCCTTTGCTAAGAATAGTTACAGCACTGATTACAGTATTTGTGCCACATGTTAAATTTAGTGTTGTGTTTTTTTTTTTTTTTACCTTTGTATAGATTCTTTTACCGATTGTGAAGGTGTGAACATTGTAGGCTTTCTAGATTTCTAGATGATTGTTAACATTTGTTAACTTTTTATTTCGTACATTATTTTTTTTGTTTGTTTTTTTTCAATTTCGTACGACTTATTGTCGGGCCTACGTTGTCCCCCCATATCCAAGTACTAATGCTGTAACATGGAAATATTGTAAACACAAAAAAAAAAGAGTAACCAGCGAGTTTCTTGCCGGTTCTTCTCCATAGGAAACAACTAACCCGAACCGTGCACCTTTTGTCGACGTTTTATTTTAGATGCAAAATGTAAAATTTAACTTATTGATAAAATATTCTTTACAATGAATATCTCTAACTCTACCTATACTGAAAGGTAAAGTATGTAACGTGTTGTGAAACTCACGCGGTTAACGTGATCGTCATATTAAATGTGGAAGCATTTACAAGTTTGCTTCCGAAGTGTCGGCTCAAAGTTCACAAAGTGTGATTGGCAATCGAGTGTTCTCACTGAAACTATCGGGAGTGGGGGCAAAACTGGGCCATGGCATCTACAGACTATAAAAATACCTTCAAATTAAACTATTCTACTTGGTATCCTATCCTACTGCCTGCTAATTCTTACCAATATAAAATTAACTAGCTATTTCTCCAATTAAATATGTTAAATTAAACCTGATTTTAATATTTTAAAAATCTTTTTTGCAAAAAAATACTACCGACTTCCAAATAAAAAACTACAAAGTGAAAAATAACTTTATTTTTGGAAGTCGGTGTCTTTCGTAGGTACCATTTTTTTTGCGATATAGACACCGATTTCCAAAAATAAAGTTATTTTTCACTTTGTCGTTTTTCATTTGGAAGTCGGTAGCATTTTTTTGCAAAAAAGATTTTTTATTTTACCCATTTTAGTTGTACCTACCTAATAGGTAAGTTGTTTAATAAGTACCTATAACGCAAGTATAGATTACCCGGATTACATGAAACTTGAACAAAATCGGTGAAATGAGGGATCCGTTTACCCCTTTCGAGCGTACTGTCGTGATGTTATGTTATGAAATGGTATAAACAATAAACAGACAAACGATTGCAGCAATCCCGAGAGATTTGCCGTCATTTCTTGAAGAATTCTGTTGTATATCGCCGAAGTTCTTTATCAGATCTTCAACAAATTAAAATGGGACCAATTCTGGAATATGCTCTTTCAAACAAAAAAAGTATTTTTTAAATCGGTCCACAATTGACGGAGATATCGGTGAACATACACAAAAAAAAAAACATATATGAAATCGAACATAGAACCTCCTCCTTTTTGGTAAGTCGGTTAAAAATACTGTGTTGACTATTGTAGTACCGACTGTGTTCCTAGATGGCACGACTAACCAATCAAACGGAATTGGTTGGAATGTAGGCAGAATGGTGTAAATATCACTTTGGTAGGCATGCCAATACTGCGAGCACAGTCGTGATATGGACCTCAACATGTGCACTTGTACGAATAAATAGTGCTGGTTGTATGGTGTCACAGATAATATAATACTAGCATACAGATGCCTCATCCCATACAAAGAAACCATGCCGGCGTAACTAGCGTTTTTCATCTGATTATACCGATTATTTTTTGTAAATCGTTCGCGTTCGGTTCCGTTCCACGGCGATAGATAGATCACCATCTATATCCGTGGAACGGAATGGAATGGGACTAAACGCAATCGATGTACAAAAAATAATCAGAATAATCAGTATAGAACGTCGGCACGGTTTCTTTGTATGGGATGAGACACCACTGATGGTGTTCTTGGTAGGTGTGTTTACGAAATGTAATACGTAAGTACATGAACAACTAAAACCTTTAACAAGAGTTAGTGCTATAATTGTTTTTTGTGTAACTGTGTATTTTGCTTTGGCCTTCAATGCCTAACTCAGATGCTGACACAATACTACCGGAACTATTGAAATCACATTCTATAAACATTGATAATCAAGCATTACATATCTCTAACACTAATCCTAATACTGATACTAGAAATAATTCATTTCACATCTTAATCAATAATTCTTCTAATTATTTACATTTACAACGTTTATTAGCATACGTATTTAGATTCATTAATCGGTCTAAGAGAGTACATAATCACAGCCCTACCCTTACTTATTCAGAGTTAACTTACAGCGCTGAATTCATAATTAAAACAGTTCAGAGGGAAATGTTTCCTGAAGAGTACGAGCTACTTTCATCAAATAAACTATTGCCAAATAAAAATCGTCTGAAGAAGTTGTCGCCTTTCATCGAGTCCGGTATTATACGAGTCGGAGGGAGATTGGATAACTCTTGCTACGACTATAATGTCAGGCATCCCATTATTATATGCAGGAAACATAACTTCGCTTAACTTATTTTTAAGTCATTTCATTTGCGCTTGTTCCATGCTGGTTCACAGCTCCTCCTAGCCACGATTCGACACGAGTATTGGCCTTTGGGTGGTAGAAACCTTGCCAAATCTACTGTACATAAGTGCGTTAAATGCCAACGGTTCAACGGAAAAACAGTCCAACCTATCATGGGTAATTTACCTAAGGAACGAGTTCAGTTGGAATTTCCTTTCCTAGAGACTGGTACAGACTACGCCGGACCCATCCTCCTAGCCGACCGCAAAGGTAGAGGATGTAGATTAGTAAAATCATACATTTGTGTTTTTGTATGTCTAGCAAATAACCAATATGGATTTAAAAAAGGCGTATCTACCGAAAATGCAGTATTAGACCTAACAAACTTTATAGCAAAGAAGTTAGACAATAAACAGAAATGCCTAGGCCTATTTCTGGACCTGACAAAGGCGTTCGACACAGTCTCTGTTCCCACCCTCCTCTCCAAGCTGGAGAATATCGGTATACGTGGCATTGTGCATAACCTCTTTGAGAGTTACCTAGTAAACAGGAAAATTTGTGTTAGAATAGGATCACACATTAGCGCCGAGGAGACCATGACCTACGGAGTGCCTCAAGGTAGTGTCCTCGGTCCAACACTATTTTTAATTTACATCAATGATTTGTGCACCTTAAGTTTACCAACTGCTAATATATTTACATATGCCGATGACACCGCCATTGTAGTACATGGTAAAAACTGGCCCGATGTCAAAATTAACGCAGAAACTTCCCTACAAATAGTGAAAGAGTGGTTAAATAGGAACCTTCTAACATTGAACCTCCAAAAGACTAACTATATCCCTTTCTCGATTAATGCGAAAACAAAACCCCCTAACACATATTCTATCATAGCCCATACGTGTCTGGACCCCACAACCTGCACTTGCTCATCTGTCCCCCAAGCTACATCTGTCAAGTACCTAGGTGTGATGGTTGATGACGGACTGAAATGGTATAATCAGATAGAAAATACCGCCTGCAAAATTAGAAAAACCATTCATATTGTCAAATCGTTGAGGCACTCCGCAGATCCTGAGATTCTAAAAATGGTATACACTGCCCTCTGTCAGTCCGTCGCCAATTACTGCATTCTGGCATGGGGTGGCACCGCTAAAACAAAGTTCCTAGATGTGGAACGGGCACAAAGAGCTGTCCTTAAAGTAATGTTAAATAAACCTTTCCGGTATCCCACACATCAGTTATACGCCGAACATAAAATTCTAACGGTGCGACAGCTCTTTGTGCTCAGAGCCACACTCTGGAAGCATCAGCAAATACCACCACCAGACCCTGGCAAACGGGGAAACAGGATAAATTGCCCGAGTGTGTCGCATAAAACCACCTTTGCTAGAAGACATTTGTACGTGTTGAGCTCAATAATCTATAGAAACATAAATAGTTCCTCATCTATAACTAGACTAAACAAACACGACGCTAAAAATAAATTACAAAATCTGCTGTATCTTCTTGACTATGCGCAGACAGAGAAACTGCTGTTGCCCATGTCTTAATTAAATTCTATTAGTAACAGGTCACTGTATAACCACAAATCCTTCGTTCACATGTAATATATTTATTATAACATTCTCAACAACTATTATACTCGCAGACGCACACACATACACACGCACGTGCACACACACACACACACACACACACACACACACACATGCACTCACACACACACGAACTCACACTCACTCACAGCTTACCCTCTTATTCACCTCTTTTTCTTTTTCTTGCCTGCGTTGTTTTCTTTGTATATCTAATTTTTCGTGTATAATCTGCTGATTTAGCATAAATAATGTTTACTTGATAAGGGTCCAAGCGGCAGTAGAACACTGACTCCTAAGACACAGGGTATCCTAGTTTAGGAGGCAGGGTTTAATAAATTAGTGCGCCTTTCAAAAATTGTGTAACACGCTAAATATTAAGCAAAATAATGTAAGGTATTTGCTCAATAAAGATTTTATTATTTTTTTATTATTTTTTTGTATGTCTAGCCACAAAGGCGGTTCATCTGGAGCTTGTCTCAGATCTTACAAAACATGCCTTTATTGCAGCACTGAACAGGTTTAATGCTCGTCGTGGTAAGCCAAGGACTATTTATGCCGACAACGGTACAACCTTTGTTGGCACCTGTAACGAAATAGCGGATATACTCAAACAGGATCTCTTTTCTACTCCAATCCAACCAAGAAGACTAGGCTAGAGTGGTTCTTGCAACTCCCATTCGAATGTCATACACTATAAGAAGACCATTCCTAGATACACAATTCGAGTCATCAAAAGATAAACACATTGAGGATCAGTACATTGTCATTAGGTGTTATGTAGATGTCTGTACGTCTACACTAGATAGCTAAGTTCTATATACATAGTCACGTACACACTAGCAATGTGTACGTATGTAGAGCTATCATTCAATCCAGTACACTAGAACGTGCCAATCCAGTATATGTCGGCGGCCTGTGCCTTTCATACACACATACATACATACTACGAATGGTATGTGTGTTTGTGCGGTGCGTGTTCAATTTCACACCGGGAGCACTCGTCAGATGATTCGATTACTTTTCGCGGAAGAGTAAAGTTAGTTGAACCTTTTGGTATGCCTATTCTTTATCACAATTCGAGCAAGTAGCAATATGAGTTCTAGTTGTTAGTTCTATAATAACGTAAAAGATTATCAACCGACTTCAATAAGGCGGAGGTTCTCAATTCGAATGTATTTTATTTGTTACCTCCGATCTTTATTTTAGTAGGTGAACCGATTTTTGTTTAGTTTTCATTTTGTGCATAGACTAATATGTTTAAGAAAACGTTAATATTATATTAATGAAAAAGATTGAAGCTATATATACATACCTATAACTTTATAACATAACGCATTCGAATGTCAAGGAGCCAATGTAAGTTATTAGTATCTAACCCTGGAGTATAGAAGTAACCTATTATTTCTAGTGGCAACGTTAAGTGATTGTTTAATCAGTTATAATAATATGTACATGAGTAGAACATTGGTCTCTTCTAAAACAGACCAATCTGCTCTAAGGAATCCTTGGCTCTAACACTAATATTAGTACTCAAAGGGTGCTCGACTCAATGCCCTCTCGAACGACTGCTTCACGAGTTAATCGACTACTTGAACTTTAAAAACTTGCTGATAGACACTACTTTATAATATCATTATAATCTTTTAATCACTCGTGACTTCAGCTGACTTTTCAGAACCTAGCGCGTTATCAAAATGAGAATGTCATTGTTGTTCATTTTCAGACCTCGCCTCTCGTGGGTCATGGGTTCAAATCCGGGCAAGTATCAATGTGACCTTTTCAAATTCATATGTACTTTCTAAGTTTGTAAAGTAGTTTATAAAGAAAAAGTGAATAAATAATTTCCGTCCACTTTTTATTCTTTTTGTTTAACAATAGTTATTTATGCTACAAGTGCGGAAAGTAGGTGATTTCCGATGAGTGGATAAATCGGCACGAGTCGGAAATCATCTTACGCACGTGTATCATACAACATTTTACTATGCATTGTGCGAGGAAATAAAAAAATATATCTGAACCAAGCAAGAAATTAATAAAATGGCGCTTATTCAAGGGCGCTCGCTCAGCATATCCACAGATTAAAAAATGGTTCATAGTTCCTCGGGCATATCTACTGCGCATGTGCAAATAGCTGTCACGTCGTAACGCAAAAAGGCACGAGCAAAATATTCATTCTGCCAAACATATTTAATGAATATTTAAAATTAATTTATTGATCAAAATCTAAATCTAGAGTTATTAAAAACGCCTTAAATTAAGTGTTAGTTTTGTTTTACCTTTTATATGAAGGATGATCTGTACTTAACTAATTTTTAAAATAATAAAAACTCTATGCGGCGGGCTGACGTTGGAGTTAAAAATTTAAAAAGTACAGGAAAGTAAAAAGCACTAGTAAAAAAAAGCGCCACTTTCCGCACAGTTTGTCTGCTTGGAAAACGCTCTTTTCGAGGACATGCATTGTAAAATAATTTACAAGTTTAATCGTATAGTTTAAACATGTTTTTTTTATGTCCCGAAAAGCCCGAAATTCCCGGATCGCATTTTCTCGGTTCTTTCAGTAACTAATAAGGACTGGGAAAGCCCGAGATTTTCGGAACCGGGATTGCCCGGTTCTATACCCTAATCTTGTTATCCATTTACTGGGTCGTGGAGGTTAGGTAGTCACTACATATAAAATACTGGGTCCTACTCAGCTGCCTCTGGTTAAAATAGTAGCCAACCTCAACATAATTGGGAAAAGGCTCAGATTGATACCTATCACAATAAATTATAGACCCCGCAACGTTAAACCTCACGATATCAACAGGTCTCTAACGACCGTATCTATATTGCGCTATGTGCATATAGACAGACATAAGCTATAGCACTGCTATGAAGCGGGTCTCATACCTCGCCTCGGGGAGCACTCTCTCCGGCTTAGTTTGATAGTAAACAGGACGCTCACTGAGATAGATCGCGTTGTTTCTGTCCATAGAATTGTGCGC
Source organism: Orthosia incerta (assembly GCA_948252205.1). NCBI lineage: Eukaryota > Metazoa > Arthropoda > Insecta > Lepidoptera > Noctuidae > Orthosia > Orthosia incerta. The sequence continues at coordinate 30,153,858 of OX411758.1, forward strand.
CTACCGTCGACGTTTTATAAGTGCCCATGTAGGCCTAAGTGAAATAAAAAAAAATGATTTTGATTGAAAAGAAACTAAAATAACCTGCACAAAAACTCATAAGAAATAAAATTTTGCTAAAAGGTTTTAGAAAAACCAACCAAAACTTCGCTTGTCAGAATCTTTTTTTGCCTATTTTTATTATATTATTTCCTAGAATAATTTAGACACGCCTGGGGTTTAGCAGCATTAAACCTGACCAGATTGGCATCGCCCCATTCGGAGACTGTTTGCAAGGACAGTTTCAAACGCTCCACCATGGCCTCACGGAGAGACCGGATCTGCGGCCCGGGCCCCGGGCCTGCAAGCCCGTGCGTTGGACAAGTCTCTCAGCAACAGTGCTGTCGTCTGCATACCCAAAGGTTTTAGCAGATCGTTAATGTGCAGCAAGAATAATGTTGCTGAGAGTACGGACCCTTGAGGGACCCCGGTATTAATAACCAATTGGTCCGATGAGCAGCCATCCGACCGATCTCTCAGGAAGTCTGCAATCCAACACTAAGGTGGACACTAAGGATCTCGTTAGTTTCTAGTTAGTTTCAAAAGAAAAATTACGTGTCCAACATTTTTTATTAGTCTACCTGACGGACAAAAAACTAAATTAAATTCAGAATTCAGCTACGGCATCACCATTAGGTTGACAGGATGTGACAGGGCAGGCTGCGCACTCCGAGACTTGGACCATGGTCTGCGGAGCGGTGCTGCACAAGCACTGAAGGCGAGTGCCATCAGAGAACCCGGTGGGGGTTCTCTATTATTATTATGGAGGTTATCCTTGCTGCCGCCAACCCAAGTGCGGATAAAAAAGAAAATTTGGATTCCGCAGTCTAATCTTTCCACCACCGCTGCTGAAGCTGAAGCCCTCAAAAATACTGTCGTGCCCCTTTCACCTCCGTGGTAGGCAAGCGGGCCGAACGCCCGTGAGATATTAAATCTCATGACAGGTGTTGCCAATCCTCCATAGTTCCCACCCAAAATATCGCGGCATTACTCTGGACAGGTCCCTCAACTCCAGAAAGAACTGCAAGAGTGCCAAGTGGAAGGTTCACTCAAGGAATAACTTGCTTCGCCGCCTCACCGCCACCAGATGAGGGGCATCTCCTCAAATCCTAAGATCGACTGGCATGGCGCTCTATTTCTCCGCTGGTGGATATGTAAGTCCAGTATGGAGCCGCTCTGCCTACTCCAAATGAGTGGATACAGCTCTAAATGAGACGACTTCCACAGGTTGCCTCAAACCGACTCCTGTACGAATGGTGTATCTACTTATCGGTATCGCACCTCCGGATCTTCGCAAGACTATAACAAGTCGCATATAAAGGGCGAAAGAAAGATAAAGGACCCTCGCCACCCAATGCACAGTTACAGCTCAGCGGCCAAAAAATCGGTAAAATTTTCTTGCATGCGCGGGTCTATCTGATGGCAACTCCTCTTCGGCGAGATGCGACCTTTGGCGAGAGAAGCTCAAGCAATTTCATCGGGCCATCGGTGAGCCTTCATCCTGGGCACACTATGAAGGATTGAGTTCAAATCTCAAAATGTACAGTTTTTTGTGGTTGTTTTTTTACTTTTTATGATAAAAAAAAATATGATAAAAGTATTACATTATCATCAAATCGCCATCAGCCTATTAATGTTCCCACTGCTGGGACACAGGCCTCCTCTCTGTGAGAGGGAAAGTATTACATATTTTAAAATTAATATAATAATAAAAGTACTGCCAATTTTTATCGATGTTTTATTATATACCCCATCACTAGAAGCTACCGTTTTTAACAGAACACCATTCTTAAAATAAAATTAATTTGTAATTTGAATTCTTAGCCAAACATTCTGCTGTACAAAACAACAAATAATAACTTTAAGCAAAGATTATTTTAACATAAGTTTTATAAAACATTAATGTTCGTCTTTGGTATTCGGATTGGCGCTTTTCTACATACGTAACATTATTCTTGACTATTTTTCAAGGATGCGCCGTCAAACTTGTCACTAGTACGGTATGAGAGTACTCAGCGCGAAGCTGAGTGGCCAGTTATGTCACACAGACACACCTAAGCATACCTACACCACATGTCTGTGACACAGTGATGATCTGAAGACATCTCACCTCACGCCACACCCAGCAGAACCTTTTGTCTCACATTCGATTGTACCGTGGTTCACCTCTTCGCATTTGCGCTAGAATTCCATCACTCCTAACTATAGCGTTTTATCACGTCCGACGACAATCAACGAATGTAGCATTTTGAACCTTACAGCTTTGACATACGGTTCACAGTTACGTTCTACAGTGGTTTAATTTACATGTAAATGGCGCCGAGCGATTTACGTCAATAATGTATTATTAAGAGACTTATGAATTATTGTGATGAAGGGATTCGTACCGCGTAGGCGTCGTAGCGGTGCTACGCGCAACGAATGCTACGCGGCTACGAGCGCTACGTAGCTACGAGGACTACGCGCTATGAGTCTCGTAGCACCGCGTAGCTGACGTCCCCTCAATGATCAAATGACGTCATCGTCTGATCTGTTTGTTTTTCTTTAAAATTAAATTTCTTGAAAAAGTCTTACTGATTTTATCGAATATATTTTGTCTATGTTTCAATATCTGCCAACCAATCCTACTTCCACTGAGATTTCATTTACAAACTTTTCATGAAGAAGAGTATAACGTAGGTATGTTAGATAAGTTCAATATCGGCGACTTAGCTCTGTGAGCAGTGATCTACACGTTTGATTAAGAGTTCGCTCCGGACTGTGTGCTGTAGGTACACTCTGATAAGGCTTGTAACGTCACTCATGACAGTCCTCTCACTTACACAACCACATTGAGTATGTATTAGTTTAGACAAGATAACTGTGGTATGCTAACTTTTTGCGTTGTTGGGTTATCAATATTAGTTTCTGTCAGATAGAGTAATGTATTGACACATCTACGGCAAAGTATCGTAGATATTTAAGTATTCCTATAATTATCATTAAGTTGTCAGTTTACGTTAGACATTCTAACAATTTAACCAGATTCACATTCAACGCGAAGACGTTTGAATTAAGCACTAGAACATCTATGAAGACATAAATATGCGATGGAACCAAGTAGACCAGTCTTCCTTGTTTATGTTGTACAGTAAACAGCCACAGACTAGTTGTGTCGCGTTACTTTGCCCGCGGGAAATCACCGCAGCCTCGCGATGTCTCACCGCCGACGACGCAATGAAGTTGTACATCTTGTTTTTTCTTTTATGTTAATTCTCATTAACATAATTATTGGATGTAGCTCAACAACATAATAAACAAGATGTTGGGAATGGGAACATCAAGTTATAAATAAGATAACATCACGCCCGTATTTCGAGAAGGATTAGGCAGAGGTGTACCCATAGTACACCTACTGTTCACCCGCTATGTCGATTTTGCTCGATCCTGGAATCGACACCATGGTCTACGAGACGGGCTGGCTACATTAAATTGTTGCTGAAACTATCCAGTGCAAAAGTCGTTTTATTTGAAAAATTGTTTATGTTGCTGTTTTCGTCTTTAGGCATATAGCCTTATTCATCCTAACTGGTAAACACACAATTCCTTTGTAGCATATCTGCCACACATCTCATTAGCTTATCTTAATGCCACTCGCGGTATGTTATCGCCACCGTCTCACTCACACTGAGTATCACACGAGCAGGTAGAACGTTTATTCAGATTAGAACACTAAACGCTGCCACAATCTAGCTCTACTCTCTGTGAGCACCACTTAACAGACGAGTTTTAGAAGGTTCACTACAAATATTTCAAACACAGTGGAATCAAAAAAGAAAATGTGATTATTGAATTGTCTACGTGAAATTAATTTTATTTGAATGAATGTTTGTCTCATTTTTTCGCATATTGCATAAAGCTTTTTGTATTATTTAAGTGTAGTCAGTGACACGATTTACGCGCTGATACCGAGGATATCGTAAAAGTGGCAAATGTTTTGGGCCGGACTAATCTAAATAACTGTCCTGCCAGCGACACGAAAAAGAAAACCTGTAGATAATTATTGGCCCAAATTATTTAACTAACTTGATCGTAACTTAGGTAAGTTACGATCAAGTTAGTTAAATATTTGCATTCAGAATGTAGCTAAATTAGATTACAAAGTCTAATATATTAACTGTATCAATGTCACTGATTTTACTCTAATACTACTTTCCTACCACATGGTAGGTAGGTTTCTCTTTAGTTCACCTTCTGTTTGTACATTTAATGGCTGTGCTTTGTAAAGCCGCGCGGCGCGTCGTTACAAAACGTACAAAGTACCGCCGACACACTCTGTATGGTAACGCATCTGAAGGAAATCGTTTGTGAAATCATATCACTAGAGCCAACGACACGGAACATTCTCTCGCTAGAAATATAATATTATGCAAATGTCGCAACACACTTAGGATAAAACTCTGTTATCTTATATTGGTAGGTTTCTCTCTAGTTCACCTTCTGTTTGTACATTTAATGGCTGTGCTTTGTAAAACCGCGCGACGCGTCGTTACAAAACGTACAAAGTACCGCCGACACACTCTGTATGGTAACGCATCTGAAGGAAATCGTTTGTGAAATCATATCACTAGAGCCAACGACACGGAACATTCTCTCGCTAGAAATATAATATTATGCAAATGTCGCAACACACTTAGGATAAAACTCTGTTATCTTATATTGGTAGGTTTCTCTCTAGTTCACCTTCTGTTTGTACATTTAATGGCTGTGCTTTGTAAAACCGCGCGACGCGTCGTTACAGATCGTACAAAGTACCGCCGACACACTCTGTATGGTAACGCATCTGAAGGAAATCGTTTGTGAAATCTTATCACTAGAGCCAACGACACGGAACATTCTCTCGCTAGAAATATAATATTATGCAAATGTCGCAACACACTTAGGATAAAACTCTGTTATCTTATACGAGTATAGGTAGGTTTTTGTTGAACAAAAACTATGAAATTATTTTCTAGAAAATTCGTAGCAATATTTTGACAGAGGGGCATAAAACTAATATTACTAGAAGTGTAGTGTTTTTTATGTTTGAAAAAGCTCTGGCAATACTTCTTTGAATGACAGAAAGCTACGCTTTTGCTGAATGTTTTCTTTTTTATCATGTGGGAAAGCTGGCAACGGCCACGGGAGCGAAGTCGTGGAAAAATTAGTTAACTGTGGTTCACGGAGAGCCAGGTAATAAATCATGATACCCAATAGATATCAATGAGTTTCATTGATATCTCAATAGATATCACGACTTGATACGATGACTTTGACTTTGTTGCCAGCCCAATGGCTGGCAACAAAGTCAAAGTCAAAGTCAAAGCACTTTATTTCAAGTAGGCCAGTTACAGGCACTTTTGAATTGTCAAAAGACAAAATAAAATATTACAAAATTATGGTGCTACAGTCCCAGTCACAAGACATAATAACTGTGAAAGTACCGTACATGCCCATTCCAAGGCGTAGATCTCTATGGAGAAGAACGGGCAAGAAACTCCATGGACACTCTTTTTCAATTAGGTAATTATTACAAATCATTTGTTACATCATTCATGTTGAGATTACACATTATGTGAGAACGATGTAGAAAGTTAAAAGTGTCCATAGTAAATATAAAAAGACAATTCAGAAACAAAATTAGAATCAATTAAAATAAACCATGGCAGCTAAGAGATGACCAGTCCCAACCGACAGCGCCCGTTCACGAACATGACACATGTATCAGCACCATTCAGCTCAACCATTTTGAAGGGAGCTAAATGATCCGACACACGCGCCACCATCGGCGAGACATTTGAGTGGGCATGACATACTCTCAACCACCGGAGTCATTCAAGTCAATAGAAGACGTAGGTATCTAGACAATGATAGCTCTGAAGTACATGGTACTCACACAATGCTGGCTATGCTGCTATATAATACTAGAAAGATTAACTCTATATAATGCAAAGATAGTAGCAATCCTCATCAGCTCCGACAATAACAGTAAACGATACCTACGACAGTCTTACCAAAAAATAAAATTTAAAAAATACAAATAAAAACGAAATTAAAAAATAATAATATTTAACCTGACAGCAAGCTAATTTTGGTAAAAGAACACGAACATTGTCTTGAGTTCAACACAGCGACCAACTATGCTTATCATCTAAATAATCATTAATAGAATAGTATGCCTTAGAACAGAGATTAGCTTTTACCTTTGCTTTAAACGCGTTAAATGGCAAATCTAGAAAAGAAGACGGTAACTTGTTGTAAAAAGTTATACCAACCCCAACGAATGAACTATGCACCTTATGAAGTCGATGAAAGGGAGCTCGTAATTTGTCCTTGTTTCTGGTGTTAAAGTTGTGAATATCACTATTGTTACTGTACAAATGAATGTTCTGCCTAATATATAAAATGTTGGCGAATATGTACTGTGAAGCCGCTGTGAGAATACCAATCTCTTAAAAAAAATCTCTTAGAGAAACACGCGCACCTAATTGGTAAATGGCACGAACAGCTCGTTTTTGAAGCACAAATACATTTTGAATATCAGCGGCTCTGCCCCACAGTAGAATACCGTAGGACATGATACTGTGAAAATAACTAAAGTAGACCAACCTTGCTGTATCAACGTCAGTGTATTGTCTAACCTTTCTGACGGCGTAGGCGGCCGAGCTAAGCCTACCCGCTAGGCTTGATATATGTGGCCCCCATTGAATTTTTGAGTCTACTGTTATACCCAGAAACACAGCTGAATCAACAGTTTCGAGCTTCTCATTGCCGAGCACAATGTTGGGACCCAGATTTCTAACATTGGGCAAAGCGAACTTTATGCATTTAGTCTTCTTGGCATTAAGAACAAGATTATTTGTTGTGAACCAATCTGTGACCATTGATAGTGCGTTATTCACGTCATCAAAAACTTGTCTATTCCTATCTACTTTAAAGATCAGAGAAGTATCATCTGCAAACAGTACAACGTCGCAAATATCCTTTAAATAGAATGGCAGATCGTTAATATAAACCAGGAATAAAAACGGACCCAGTATTGAGCCTTGAGGTACACCCAGCTCAACAGGTAACCTGGAAGATTTAGCGCCATTAACGTCTACGCACTGGTATCTATTAAGTAAATATGATTCAATTACATTTAGGGCTTCGTTTTGAACACCGTAATGGCGTAGTTTACGCAAAAGCGTATCATGGTGAACGCAATCGAAGGCTTTAGAAAGATCGCAGAAAACACCAATTGCATTTCGCGACTTCTCCCATGCGTCAAATATGTGCTTCAACAAAGCAACACCCGCATCTGTAGTCGAGCGACCCTTCGTAAACCCATATTGGTCATTGTGAAGGAGGCTATGTAAGTTAAAATGTCTGAGTAACTGCTTAAGAATTAACTTTTCAAATATTTTGCTGAATGCAGGCAAAATAGAGATTGGTCTGAAATTACCAATATCATTTTTGCTACCGGATTTAAATAGAGGGATGACTTTACTGCTCTTCATGAGATCAGGAAAAGTACCCAAATCAATGCATTTGTTAAACGTAACAGCAAGATAGGGGGCCACAATGTCTATTATATTGCCCAAAAGTTTGGTAGATATGCCCCAGTAATCACCCGTGTTTTTAGATTTAAGAGAATTAAAAACATTAACTACATCACGAGGCGCTACATGCTCGAATCTCAATACATAACTACATTTAGGGACGCTACTATGCAATAGGTTTTCAGCCTTAGACGGCGACGAACTTAAGGAGCAAGTCGTCGTTGCAGGTATGCTCGTAAAAAACTCATTAAACGCCTCAGCTACGTCAGCTGGTTTATTAACTAATTTGTTATCAACCATGATCTCGAGTTGATTTTCTTTTTTAACCGATTTACCCGTTTCGTTGCTTATGATTTTCCAAGTGGCTTTTACTTTGTTATTAGAATTTTTAATAGTCTCACTTAGAAATTTTGATTTTGCAACACGACAAATCTTTTTAAATAATTTTGAATAATTTTTAACATATTCTAAAAAATTGTTATCAAACTTGTACTGTCTCAGACCATACAACTCATACAATCTCGCTCGGCTTTTATAAATGCCTGGTGTAGCCCATTGGTTGAAACCAGCGGAAGTCCCAGTAATGTTGATAGTTTTAGTTTTAAAAACGGATTTGTACTCAACACTGGCGACAGGTCGTCAAAAAACGGCCTCGTATCTAATTTATTTTAAAATTATTGTTTTATTGTGTTTAGTTTGTTAAAATCCTTTATTTATATTAGAATTAACGTATAAAGTGATACTCGTAGTGTTTGTGACCAGTTTGTTATTATAATAACTCAAAAACAATTGTAATTTAAATAATTCATGTACCGTTGTGTACGGCTGTCATCGTTTGAACTGTGGATTTGAATTCTTCGAACCGGGGGAGTATTTTGTTTTGATTTACAAATTATTACTGTATTATCTATATACTATACACCACTCATACACCGCTCAGGGCTCTGAGCGACGTCCAGTACACACCGGCTACGTTTATGTCTCATTTTGTTTGACAAATTGTGGAAACAAAATTCAAGGACGAAAACACTTGCCCCAGACAAAACATTCACTGCAAAACCTACTTCACACAAGATATATTAATATCTTTAATATAGTGTAAATATCATAGCTAAACCCCATACTTTATTAGCATTGTAAAGAGACTTGGTTCCCACTAAAACTGATGTTCTTAACAATCCCTAAACGAAAATCGAATCTAGCAATAAACACCAATGTTTATTAAAGCCTTTCCATAAAGTAGTACCTGTAATTAAGTCTGAGAATATTAAATTAAATAGGTTTTCTTTGTTCTTAGTTTTTTTTATTTATTTTTTTCTCGTTTACCTCCATATATTTTTATAATCTTATTTCTTACATTTTACTTCTTATAACTTTAAAACCCCTCCTACTTTCTCAAGTTTTCTAATAACTTAGTATTAACCTCACATACTCAACTGTTTCCTGTCACATTGCAGGTGTTGCTTAAGGAAAACCGTCAATGTGATGACCCGGGCAGCTACCGTTCGTGACATGAGTGACAAACTGAAAGCAGCGCTGAGGGAGCTAGAATCGTCAAGAAATGAGTGCAGCAAGCTTCTGCGGGAACGAGAAGAAAGTGAAGTTGATATTGAGTTAATAGTGAACAAAAACACTCAACTCAAGAACCAGCTTGCAGAACTACACTTCCAGCATATGGATATACTGGACCAGCATCACCATCTCCGTCAATTAGTGTCAGATTTTCAACAGTGCCATGACACTCATGACCAGGCACTGAAGCGTATATCTGTACTGGAAGCTGATTTGTGCAAGGCTCATAACACCATTACCTCCATCGACTCGCTGAAAGTCAGCGAAGAGGTTTCTAACAACAGTAAGCTGTACAATGAGCTGATGGCTAGTGCATCCGAGCTGGAGTGTGAGCGGCCCACCATTACCATAGACCTTACGGGGGATGATACCATTGCTAAATGTCCCATTCTAGGTACTCACAATAAAATTAAGAAATATATTAAGATCAATAAAAGTATTAATAAATATAAGAAACTTTAAAAAAATCAAAGTGTTTACAAATATAATGTTAACCTTAGAAGAGATTGCAGAAACTTTAAAAACCAATTAAATATATGTCGGCTTTTACTTAAAAGACCAAAATCTTGTGTGGGTATTTTGGCGGGGATGGCGATGTAAATAAAAATGCTTAGAAAGGGTTTACTCACCCAGTGTATTCTCATATCAAATACACAGTCACACAGAACACAGTTTATGGAAAATAATTTATAGAACATGGTTTATAGAACATAGTTTATAGAACACGGTTTATAGAATACAGTTTATAAAGCACTTACCCTAATACTTATTAATGTAGCCTCGATCAAAAATAGACTGCCTTTGATGGCAAGAGCTACAATATTTATATTCTCGAAATGGGCGGGAAACGATAAGTGCAAGCTTGTCGTTTACCAACCTGACAAAAAACAGTCCATCTTTGTTGCAAGCATAAAAATATCAGACAAATTATTGCCAACATAGAAAAAATCACTTAGTGTGCTCAATTAAATATAAAGATCGCTAACAGTCGGCCATCCGTTTATTAAGTACGACCTCGTACGTGACAAACAACAACAAGAAAGAAAAACTAAATATAAGCATAATAGTTATAACATGTAAACAACATTATAATCTACACACATAGAACACATTTAACAAATCTTTATAGATTATACTTTAAAGGCCTGAAACCTCTTTTGGCCCGACTATTCATTTCATTTATTTATTTCCAAAAAAATATTATATATTACAAAACAATCAAATATTGATTAATCAACCAAATTACTATCTCAACTATTTATTACTTTTATAATATTCAATTAAAAATGTGAAGAAAGAGAAATACAAAATCAAATCAATTCAATTTGGATTCCATCAACACAAATGTCAAGAGTAAAAATATAATTCAATTCAATGCAGATTCTACCAATACAAATTCAATTTAGATTTCATTAATACAAATGTCAAGATTAAACAAAAAATATAATTCAATTCATATTCCACTAGGTAATACAAATGTCAAAGGTAAAAAATACAATGTCAATTCCAATTCAAATTCTACCAATACAAAATGTCAAGCGTACATATCCAATTTCGAAACTAACGATCAATATATTCACTAGAACTAGACTATGTCCTCTTTGTGAGGATGTTCAAGGTTTCATTTTGCATTTGCCACAACTGCGGAGAACGGTCTCCCATTCTAAAATTTACTTAAGAGCTTAGATCCCAGCTCAGCAGTGTCTCAAGACTACTTCTGTCACTTTTATTAAGATTTAATGTTTATAAAATGTAGCATCCAATTATAATCAGGTATATATACAATGCGACTTGCAAGACATCGTGGTCACCATCAGTCATAATCAAAACTGTCTACCAGATTCTTTAAAATTTCAGTCAAATTCATCAACTGCTGGTGATATCGGACACCAAATAAAATCTAGCTGCGCATGCTAATTTCATTGCGGTAAGATAAAACTAATCACACACAGCAAGTTACAGAATAATCAATTTTATATAATTCGATAGGCATCTTTACACCTGCTAAGACAATTTATATAAATAAAGAAATACTAATATAAAGAATCTCTAAATGTTTTTTTTTTTTTTTTTTAATAAATGGCAATCTATTGCTCACTATTATTTCATTGCAATTCGAGCATGCAATGGCTCACTGTAGCAAATTTCTCCGACTTAAATCAGATCAACTGAGATAATGTATTAAAATTATCTATGGCAATAAACAAAATACCAACGATTCATTTTGACTTTCATTCAGAACTAAATTAAGTCTTTGTAAATTAGAATTCAGGATCACTAGAATTTCAAGTTGCATCGTTATCAACTATTGCATTGTAATGACAAGCCTCATTCGAGTGCTGGAAATTTTTATCAAATTAACTTTTCTCTAATAAACTAAAATAATCTCAACGATATGACCAAAGGTAAAATCATTTCTTGTATACCATTCTGATAGTAACTGACATTAGGTGTCCTCTGTCCTTCCGCCATCTAGCTTTTAAACACACAACAATACATAAACACCAAAGTGGTATTTATTAAACTGCTGTGTAAAAACAGTCTTGAGACTTAAACCAATATCTAGTAGCTGGTCATTAAAACCCTAACATCTGAAACCTGGTCATAATTCTAACTGATTCTAACATACACACATTTATTTATTATATGCTTTATTTTACATTTTACATTCTCTTTATCCCTAAAATCTAACTCTGTATATCATAATCTGTATCAAACAGGTAGGTATAATAAACTCTCTACATATTATCTATATAAATAAATCAAACTCGCTATATTCATTCACCAAACGCTATCTATATTAATCAAACTATTTATCAAACCCCCTATCTCTATGTATCAAACCATCCCTATGTATCAAACCATCTCTATGTATCAAACTATCTCTATGTATCAAACTATCTCTATGTATCAAACTATCTCTATGTATCAAACTATCTCTATGTACCAAACTATCTCTATGTATCAAACTATCTCTATGTATCAAACTATCTCTATGTATCAAACTATCTCTATGTATCAAACTATCTCTATGTATCAAACTATCTCTATGTATCAAACTATCTCTATGTATCAAACTATCTCTATGTATCAAACTATCTCTATGTATCAAACTACCTCTATGTATCAAACTACCTCTATGTATCAAACTACCTCTATGTATCAAACTACCTCTATGTATCAAACTACCTCTATGTATCAAACTACCTCTATGTATCAAACTACCTCTATGTATCAAACTACCTCTATGTATCAAACTACCTCTATGTATCAAACTATCTCTATGTATCAATCTATCCCTATGTATCAAACTACCTCTATGTATCAAACTACCCCTATGTATCAAACTACCTCTATGTATCAAACTACCTCTATGTATCAAACTACCTCTATGTATCAAACTATCCCTATGTATCAAACTATATCTATGTATCAAACTATCCCTATGTTCAAACTATCCCTATGTATCAAACTATCCCTATGTATCAAACTATCCCTATGTATCAAACTATCCCTATGTATCAAACTATCCCTATGTATCAAACTATCCCTATGTATCAAACTATCCCTATGTATCAAACTATCCCTATGTATCAAACTATCTCTATGTATCAAACTATCTCTATGTATCAAACTATCCCTATGTATCAAACTACCTCTATGTATCAAACTACCTCTATGCATCAAACTACCTCTATGCATCAAACCACCTCTATGTATCAAACCACCTCTATGTATCAAACCACCTCTATGTATCAAACCACCTCTATGTATCAAACCACCTCTATGTATCAAACCACCTCTATTTATCTCTCTATCTCTATCGATCAATCTCTATCTCTATCTATCAATCTCTATCTATGTTCATCAATCTCAATCTATATTCATCAATCTCAATCTATATTCATCAATCTCATTCTATATTCATCAATCTCAATCTATGTTCATCAATCTCAATCTATATTCATCAATCTCAATCTATATTTATCAAATTCACTATTTATATATATCAAACTCACTATCTATTTGTACATCAATTATCAAACTCGCTAACTACATAATATCAAACTCACTATCTATATATCAAACAATTTTTTTTTTATTATACTAGTTCTATCTCTTCTAACTCTAATGCTGTTTCCAACTCTTCTAACTCAACCTCAAATATCAAACTCTTTCAACTCTGTTTCGAACTTTTCTAACCCATCATCAAACTCTGCATAAGAATTCAAATACGAATCCGAATCCGAAACCAAATCCAAACGCAATAATCCATTCCAATCAGACCATCTAAAAGGTACCTACTTTTTGGCCTTATTTATATAAACACCCCGTAACTAAATATTGAAATAGTTCTAACAGTATCCAAGAAATGGCAAGGTTATAAAGTTTATGTTAATTGATATTTTAAACTAATAACCAAGATGAGAACCTTAGCAAATCGACATAATCTATACACATCCTCGAAAGTAGGGCTATAAACCTCTACGAACGAAATGTCAAGGATCGATAGGTACGGTTGGATTAATTTATGACCCACCATAAGCAAATTTTTCCAACCGACATTCCTTTAGCAAAAAATCGATTTAATAAATATCTTTGTTATTTTAATGTTTTCAATATCTAATTGCTTAATAATAAGCTTCTGTAACCGACATTAGGTTCTGTACTTCCTTCCATAACTATACAACGTTGAACGACAGTTAATTTGAAACTTCATTTCTTGTAAAATGAACTCGAATTTTTGATTTATGATATACATTAATATTTCTAAGGTATTCTTACAATGTTGCATCACCCACATTCTTAAAATCGAATACCTAATCGAAGTGTGGGGATCAGCCGCTAAATCTAATCTAAACCCACTACAAAGAACACTAAACAAAATTATTAAAGTATTATCTCACTACCACTATCTATATCCAACAAAAAAAACTATACGATAAAAACGAACCTGCTAAATCTCACACAACTTTACACATATTACACCTGCATTCTCATTAAATAAAATCAACAAGAAGTAAAAACAAATTCCAACTAGCTTTGTATCTCATCATACGCTAGTAGCATAGTAAGCTATGGCTGCTGGTGCAGCTTACAACTGCGAAGCGTAAAGCCCGGCCATAAAAAGGATTAATTCTCTATTTTTTTTTTGTAAATTCAAATCGCTATTTCGTTTACGAAACTAACAGGGTAAAGCTCATTTTAATTTTTTTATTGTACACGAAACACAAAAACTAAAATACTTGGCTTGTTAAAATATAAACTTAAAAACAACGAATATCTTATTTCACACGAATATTTAGCAGTAGACGGTACTTACCAACAAGTTTTATTCTCTAATTTTATTGAGGTACCCTACTTCAATAAGTATTTTCTAACATGAGCCTAAGAGTAAAGATGAGTACATGTCATCACCATACCCGCACAGATTCTTACTTTTTAATTTACTAGATAGTCAAAGTTTTGCACCTTCAAATACCTTATAGAAGCTTATGAGTACGTAACCATACTTGTAGCAAAAATTGAAAATTTAGATATGATTTCAAAGATACAATACGACCAAGACATATCCCGCGCCATTAGAGGGCAGCCCCGATCAAGCACACGATAAATCCAGTCGTGGTGTACATCATTTCGCGCTATGGTATTGCCAAAGAGTAGCCTCAGCCAACCACTCACACAAAACGCTATACACCTGAGTATTTTACTACACATCTTCAGGGAGTTACCCTGACTTAATATGCGGCACCCACATCACTACCGAGAAATCATATTTATCGATTGAGCTTGGCCAGACTAAACATTCTGCGATATTGGAGGGTAGCCCCAATAAAACACAGAATACATTCGCCTAGAATGTGCAATGATCTGAGTTATAGTACTACCGGAGAGTAGCTCCGGCCACGTACCCACACAGAATTACACACTATCTACACAAAACTACACACTATCAGGGAGTATCCTGAACCAATGTGCAATGTCATGCAACCAACATAACAATATCAAACAAATTATCTCTATTCGTACTCATATTCCTCATTATAAATCCTTGAAAGTGAGCGTTTAGCAAACGTGTTATGTACAAAACACAAAAAAAATTATTGGGCTCATCCAACTTCTGAAATGTCGGCTTTTACTTAAAAGACCAAAATCTTGTGTGGGTATTTTGGCGGGGATGGCGATGTAAATAAAAATGCTTAGAAAGGGTTTACTCACCCAGTGTATTCTCATATCAAATACACAGTCACACAGAACACAGTTTATGGAAAATAATTTATAGAACATGGTTTATAGAACATAGTTTATAGAACACGGTTTATAGAATACAGTTTATAAAGCACTTACCCTAATACTTATTAATGTAGCCTCGATCAAAAATAGACTGCCTTTGATGGCAAGAGCTACAATATTTATATTCTCGAAATGGGCGGGAAACGATAAGTGCAAGCTTGTCGTTTACCAACCTGACAAAAAACAGTCCATCTTTGTTGCAAGCATAAAAATATCAGACAAATTATTGCCAACATAGAAAAAATCACTTAGTGTGCTCAATTAAATATAAAGATCGCTAACATATATGTAATAGTAAATTGGAAACTAGTACACAAATGTATGATGTTGACATTCAGAACCTACAAAGGGAATTATTGAGTAGGGAAAATACACTAAAGGAAATTTGTAAATATGAATGTAGTCAACAGATGTTAAGTGAGCGCTTGCAGGAGGCCTGTGAGTTGGTGGACCTGGTGAAGTATAATGCAGAGAGGTATGAGTCATTGACTAACAACCTCACCTGTAGTTGTGCTGCCACCTCTCATGTCACAACATGTTGCTCCTACATCTTTACCCATTGATCTTACTGCAACAACTTTGAACCCCACCAAAAGTAATATCTTAGTATATTCAGACAAATTAGGAACAGGTTTTGGATCTTTGTTAAATAACCGTTCTAAACACACAATAGTGAACCATTGTTATCATAAACTGCATTTTAATGAGCTCATTCATAAAATTCAACAGACACAATTGAATGAGCAAACTGCTGTAGTGCTTCTTTTTGGAAATAGCCTTAGTGTAACAAAAAGGGGCATAGTTAATGGTATTGACACCCTACTTAAGTTAAGATTAGGCAAATTAAATATTATGTGCCCTAGTTGCCAGCGCGTACAACAGATCCACAGTGGGTGGTGGTACCCTGATACTTTGTAATAGTCATCTCAAATATAAGGAAAGAAAGGATATCACTGCTTACTCTGTTGATCGCTTATGTGAGGTAACATGTGCAGAGGTCGAGGGGCATACTATCTTGTGTGTTTACAGACCACCAGCATCAAACTTGTCATTGTTTTTAATTACAATGGAAGAATTGTTAAGTAAACTTTTCAGATATAATAAATTAGTTTTTGTTTGTGGTGACTTAAATATAGAACTGTTAGTCAATTCACCTGAAAATTGTAAGCTCATTTCATTGTTCAAATCATTTAACTTAAAATATTTATTTAATGAACCGACAAGAATAACAGCAACTTCAGCTTCGTGCATAGATAATGTATTCACTAATTGTAAAGTACAAAAATCGTTTTTAATTAGTGGCGTTAGGTCAGACCATACTGGTCAGCTAGTATCTTTTGAGTCAGATAAAAAAAATAACCTAGCTAAATCAATTCGATTAAGACCTCTTACTAAAAATAAATTAATTAAATTCTTTTAATAATAATGTTTTTAGCAACCTTTGTAACGCCAGTTTTGATTTAAAAGACCCCAATATAAATTACGGCACGTTATTTTCTACAATTTGCCAAGAATTCAATAAAACGTGTCCTATAACAGTTAAAGTCAACAATTACAAATCAAAATTTAGTGAATGGGCCACTGTGGGCATAAGAAAAAGCCGAGATAATTATATAATTTATATTACGAAAAATCTTTGACTACCGATCAAGTTTTCCACACATATGTTAGAAACTATTCCAAAATATTCAAAAGAGTATGCGCTCAAGCAAAATCTCAAATAATAATTAACAAAATTGGTGTTTCTAATAATAAAATAAAAACTGTGTGGCAAGTAATTAATAGAGAAACTGGAAAGACACAACAACGCGATCAGAATGAGTTGTCTTTGAAAATATCTAATCAAACCATTTCTGATAAGCAAGAAGTCGCTGAGTCATTAGAAAATTTCTTTACCAACATTCCGTTAGAGGTTACGAAGTCACTTCCCTCCTCATCTAAATTGGCTGCAGCTCTTCTTAAGGAATACTTTACTAAAGACATACCAACCTTTAAATGTAAACCAATATGCATTGATACAATTAAAAACGCGTTCAAAAGTCTCAATATAAAAAACACTGAAGACTTATGGGGGATATCCGTTAGGGTTCTTGGAGATATTATTGACTCAATTGCTCCTGTCCTAACAGGCATATTCAATCAATGTTTGGACAGCGGCACGTTTCCTGACTTAATGAAACACAGTAAAGTAGTACCAATTTTCAAATCAGGCTGTAAGAGCGATCCCTCTAATTATAGACCTATATCCGTGCTACCAGCATTGAGTAAAATCTATGAAAAAATCATGCTGGACCAGATGTTGTCTCATTTCAATTCAAATGGGATCCTGCATAGTCAGCAGTTTGGTTTCACGAAAGGTAGGTCGACAACGGACGCGGGAGTAAAAATCATCAGCCACATCTTGGAATCTTGGGAGAAGTCCCAGGATGCCATTGGCATTTTCTGTGATCTGTCAAAAGCGTTCGACTGCGTCGACCACAACACACTGCAAGCTGCTGATCTTGTGCTTTCTTATTTATCAAACAGACAGCAAAAAGTAAATGTTAATGGGGGGACGTCCTCCGGGTCTCTAGTCAAAATGGGCGTGCCCCAAGGTTAAATTCTCGGCCCTTTCCTTTTTCTTGTTTACATTAATGATCTCCCTTTTATGATGGCCAAATTATCGGATATAATTCTATTTGCTGATGATACTTCGCTAGGTTTTAAAATAGATAGGAAAGATACGGATGTCTTACATGTCAATGAAAGTCTAATTGTTCTCTCGGAATGGTTCGCAGCTAACAATCTTTTACTGAATGCGAAAAAAACAAAATGTCTAAAGTTCTCTTTACCAAATGTACCTCAACGTGACCTAAATCTAAATCTTGACGCCAAAAATCTTGAAATAATAACGGAAACTGTATTCTTGGGGATTACTATCGATTCAAAATTGCAGTGGGGCGCGCACATTAGAACTCTTTCGGGCAGGTTAAGTTCGGCTGCCTATGCAGTAAGGAAGATAAGGCAGTTAACCGATGTAGCCACAGCTAGACTAGTATACTATGCTTATTTCCACAGTATTATGTCTTATGGCATTCTGCTGTGGGGGTCAGCAGCAGACGTTGACTCAATTTTTATCTTACAAAAGAGGGCAATCCGCGCGATCTATAAAATGGGTCCTCGCGAGTCCCACAGAGAAAAAATTAAAGAGATCGATATACTGACTCTACCTTCACTTTATATTTTGGAATGTATTTTGTATGTCCGCAAAAATCGAGGGCTTTTCAAAACTAGAAGTGACTTCCATAATTTAAATACTCGCAGTAAGCACGAAATTGTATTACCCAAATTCAGATTAACGAAAACTAGCAAGTCTTTTCTTATAAACAGTCTTTTTTTATAACAAGTTGCCTAAGTCAGTTATAGAACTGACCGATGGAAAGTTCAAAAACTACATCAAACGTGTCCTTATTAAAAAAGCATATTATAAAATCAAGGACTACGTTGAAGATAAAAAAATTGGCTTTTGCACCCTCTGCGCATGCGGCTTCCCTGGTAACTCATAAACGGCACAAATATATGGATATCTCTAACTATTCTCAATCTCATTTTTTTTCTCTTTTAATTAGACTTTTTACAATATTTTTTAATCATCATTATAGCCCTTTGCTAAGAATAGTTACAGCACTGATTACAGTATTTGTGCCACATGTTAAATTTAGTGTTGTTTTTTTATTTTTTTACCTTTGTATAGATTCTTTTACCGATTGTGAATGTGTGAACATTGTAGGCTTTCTAGATTTCTAGATGATTGTTAACATTTGTTAACTTTTTATTTCGTGCATAATTTTTTTTGTTTGTTTTATTTTTTCAATTTCGTACGACTTATTGTCGGGCCTACGTTGTCCCCCCATATCCACGTACTAATGCTGTAACATGGAAATATTGTAAACAAAAAAAAATTTAAAAGAGTAACCATGGAGTTTCTTGCCGGTTCTTCTCCATAGGAAACGACTAACCCGAACCGTGCACCTTTTGTCGACGTTTTATAAGTGCCCATGTAGGCCTATGTAAAATAAAAATATTTGATTTTGATTTTGATTAAATTTTATATTTGAAATAGTCTATGATCTGCTCATCGGCTTGAAACTGTGAGTTGTGGAGTTATCGGCAGTTAACGGAACAGCTTGAAACCATAACTGATCGCCACAGAGGCGGCAAGTTGTTCCCATGAACGCTGTTTAGTATTCTATCACTATGGCACTCATTGGTTCTGCGAACAATACATAATTGTGAATTGATAAAGTTTATTGATTAACGGTTTGATTGTTTGTTTTTACATTCACGTTATAATTTTGTAGCTACAGTGTGTGTTTTATAATGTAGTGGGCCATGTTGTTAATTGCATCAGGTCAGGTTGCAACAGTTATAATTAAAAGGAACGCGTTTTATCTTTGTATTTATAATATAACATAATCATGCAGAGAGCTTTATCGGTACCATTTCTCACTTCCAGAGACACGATGGCTGTTTATGTACTCCGTTAGATTTTGGTCGTTACAATCCCGTGAAGAGTCGATCTGGTACATGAAACAGTATCGATTTGTAACGATTAAATTTAAAATTAATAATAACATCATCATCAACATCCAAATCGAAAGTTATTTTTGCACATTTTAGTCTTTTGCTTTGGAAATAGGTTTATTGTTTTGTGATTTTGTTTTTATTAAATTGTATTTTTATATATATTTACAAATCGATACTGTTACTTGTACCGGATCGACATTCCACGAGATTGTAACGACCAAAATTTAACGGTGTATATGATATTTTAATCGTTATTATCTGTGTTGAATACAGGCCTGCGGATCACAGCCAAGAGACAACACTTGGGCCATCAGCAATGCTGCGAATCTTGGATCCTACAAGGTCTATACCCGCGAATTCGCGACACGCGGCAGCTGTAAACTAGGGGTTTGTTCTTTGAGAAACCGATTCCTGTCAGACAGGTGGAAAGTGATACAAGCATGCACAATTTACAAATACTACTCACATTTGTTCCCGCGGTGGTCTCCTTGGCTGGTTCAATCCCGTGTCCGGTCGAGGGTTATAAGGGGGAAAATATATATAATAAATTTGGGATAACCGACGTGGTCCAGCCTGATATTCCTGGCAGACATCTACACGTTCCCAACAAAACTACTTCGCTGCGCGCGAAATGTATACACAAACAAATGCACGGGCAATTCCCAGTACCACTCGCGGGTCACGAACGTAATTTCGAACAACGATGGGTTGATTATCTCTAAATTATCACAAAATCAAAGCGAGACCCTCGTATTACTTCTCGTGCTATCAATCACATTTTTGAGAGTCTTGACAACGTCAACTCAACCAAAAACTGTAAAATCGATCGATCGATCGACACAGCGTTGCAAAAAAATAACAAAAAAACCGGTCAAGTGCGAGTCGGACTCGCGCATGGAGGATCCCGTGCCATTATTGCAAAAAACGGAAAAAAAAAACACGTTTGTTGTATGGGAGCCCCACTTAAATATTTATTTTATTCTGTTTTTAGTATTTGTTGTTATAGCGTCAACAGAAATACATCATTTGTGAAAATTTCAACTGTCTAGCTATCACGGTTCATGAGATACAGCTTGGTGACAGACGGACAGACAGACAGACAGACAGACGGATCGCGGAGTCTCAGTAATAGGGTCCCGTTTTTACCCTTTGGGTACGGAACCCTAAAAAGAACGAAACCTTTATTGGTTCTTAACAATCTGTATGTAAGAGTACTGACATACGAAGTTACCAATTATCAATATTTCTTTACTAGAACTGATAATTGCATGAAAATTAGCTTGACGCTCTGTGTACTGCGTCTACTAGCCATCTAACAAACAAGGCATGTCTTTTCTTACGCGAGTTCTCTCAGAGTAGCGCGTTAATTAAACTGAGTTAAAATAAAAAAGCACTTCATCTTCGATCTCACTTTGTTAAAATATAGTTAATTTAATTGTTTCGCTTGTGACTTTAATAGATTTCCTTGCACAAAACATGACCAGTCAAACAAGGTGTTTACAGACAAATGTATTGATTCAGTCATTCATTTTTAAAAAGCCATTTTTCAGAAACTAAGGGACAATAATTAACATTTCAAAACTAGTTGCAAGTTAACTGCCAGAATACCAAATAGCTTGTTCTGACTGTTCCTATCTACCCATTTCGTAGAAAATTGTTCTTATTACGTTATCTCTTACATTTTCAGTACAGTTTATACATATTACAGTTTCGAATGTACTTATTTTGCGACTAAACTGAGCTGATCCGCAAGTTTTCTCACAAATTCTCCAGTTATAGCACCAGAACTAAGTTTAACAGCTTGCTTTTAGTTCCTGATGGGCTTGCATGTGAAGTTATCTGGCAACGGGTTGGGGAAGGATTCAGCAGAACTAGGATACCTAGTACTGTTAAGACCCCTATTAGCCCCCTATTAGATAGCTCTTATACGTAACTGTCTGAATGTGGGGGTCCTCTTCTTAACCCTTTGGGAAATAAAGGCCTAATGTTATGGTTTGTAGGTAAGCAGAAATGCTTTTTGTTTTATTGAGAACAAAACAAACCCCGCAGTCATATGCCTTTTCATTCGGAACTAAACACGATTTCAAAAGGCAAATAAAATTTAACAGTTCCCGGTAATTGAATGCATTTCAGCACCATTTCTTTCTAACAATAAAATCTTTTACTGCGAAGGAAACAGTGGGTTTCACACTTTTAAACTTAATCTACCAAGTAAAGCCCCTCACCAACAACGCGGCGCGCATAGAAGCAGAGTGCACTGTGGTGTAGAGTACGCAATACGTGTGTTATAGTGCGGTGAACAGTTAGTGTCTCACAGCCACTGGCTATAACCATAACTCCTGTCACACGCTGTGCGCCTGGTACTTATGTTACAGGGTCATAATTAATACGTTTGTACGTTCACAACAAATGAATGAAAATGCTGTCTCTATATTTAGTCACTATCATGTGTTTGTAACTTTTCACAGATAGATTAAATTTGATTTATTAGCGACTTGAAATAGTTATATAAAAATAACGGTGCCGAAATCCTGGAAGCTTGCAAATGTACAACCAGTACCCAAGAAGGGCGACCGTGCAGACCCTGCCCACTACCGTCCGATAGCCATTACCTCCATACTATGTAAGGTTATGGAGAGGGTACTGAACAGTAAGTTGCTGACCTACCTTGAAGACAATGAGCTGCCTGCTTGTCGGTCTTCTACAGACTGTACTTCGGTGAGTGTGCTGAAGAACTCCACGACCCCATCCCACCAGCCTCCTTCTACCATCGGACATCTAGACGCTCTGCAAGTTATCATCCTTACCTTGTTGCCATTCCACCAATTCGCACCAAACGCTTCCAAACATCCTTCATAATGCGCACAGCGAATGAATTGAACTCGCTACCTGCGTCAGTGTTTCCGAAGGCATTCAACCCGAATCTCTTCAAAGTTAGAGTGAACAGGCTTCTTCTGGGTAAGCTCACTCCATCGTCGACTCTGTCTCTGTCACCTTTGACCTAGACTAGAGTCAAGAGCAAACCCATCAATACATATAATAAATCTGTAGAAAAATAATTTTTGTACATCGAAAAAAAATCAAAAAAAAATAGCCAGGGAGTTAAAGGATAACCAACAGAACCCATTTCCAGCATTTTTGGAATTTTTGTCTGTTTGTCTGTTTATTTGTGCACGCATCACGTGAAATTTACGAAACCAATGTAGATAACTTTTATACATAAAAATTGTGCGTAACTTGAAGAATTACTTAGTTTTTGTTTCATCGCAATCGGTTAACTCTATCAAAAGTTAGATGAATTTAAAGTGTTCAAGAAGTAAAATTATCACAGCACACGCAATCCAGTTACTCGGACAGTTGAACTCGCTGTTCGATAGATGGCGTTGTGCATTTAAAGTCATTTTAAGATTTTACGCGAAAGAATGACACTAGAAAAAAATTTGTATGTATTATGTAGGTATTTAAGGTAGACAGGAAGGTAAGTAGGGTAGGGTGGGCAGATGACGGGAGCGAAGCCGCGGGCACAGCTAGTCTCAAATAAAAAATAAAATAAAAAATGAGCTCCTCACTGACCGTCAATATGGCTTTCGCCGGGGACGGTCAACTGGCGATCTTCATGTGTTTGTCACGCACTGCTGGGGCGAAGCCATCGAGAAACACGGCGAAGCACTTGCCGTATCGCTCGATATCTCGAAGGCCTTTGACAGTGTCTGGCACGCTAGTCTACTCAGCAAGCTTCCTGCTTATGGCATCCCAGCCGGTTTTTGCAGCTGGATATCAGACTTCCTCAGTGAACGGTCGATCCGAGTAGTCGTTGACGGCTGCTCCTCTGACCTTATGGCTATTAATGCCGGTGTTCCTCAGGGGTCTGTTCTCTCTGTAACTCTTTTCCTGCTGCACATCAATGACCTACTTCTGCCTGGTATTGTTGGGTACGCAGATGACAGTACTGTTTCAGAGAGATACTTGTCCAGCGCAAAAACCGGCGGGGATGAAGTTCGTTCCTTGAGAGAGGCTATGGTGGAGCGTACTGATTTGACCTTAAGTCTTGTCTCCCGTTGGGGTGACGACAATCTGGTCTCTTTTAACGCCACCAAAACTCAGGCATGTCTTTTTACCGCAAAAAGGACTAGTTTCATTCAAACGCCTACTTTTCGGGGTGCATCTGTTCCTATAACTGATCGGCTCGAGCTCCTTGGCATGGAGTTGACATCCAGTCTCAACTTCGGCGCTTCCATCGAGTATAAAGCCCAAATTGCGGCAAAGAAACTGGGCGTCCTAAACAGAGTGAAGCGATACTTTATGCCTGGATAGCTATTAACTCTTTACAAAGCGCAAGTCTGATCCTGCATGGAGTATTGTAGCCACTTCTGGGATGGCTCAGCTAAATATCAGCTTGCCGCGCTTGACTCTGTGGAACGCAGAGCTAAGAGACTAATTGGTGACGTCAAACTGGTGGATGCCAAGCTTCACAGCTTAGCTCATCGCCGTAAGGTTGCCTGCTTGTCGGTATTCTACAGACTGTATTTTGGCGAGTGTGCTCATGAACTCCACGACCTCATCCCACCGGACCCCTTCTACCATCGGACATCTAGACGCACTGCAAGTTACCATCCTCACCTAGTTGCTATTCCACCAATTCGCACCAAGCGCTTCCAAACATCCTTCATAATGCGCACAGCAAAAGAGTGGAACTCACTGCCTGCGTCTGTGTTTCCGAACGCATACAACCAGAATCTCTTCAAAGTTAGAGTGAACAGGCTACTTCTGGGTAAGCTCACTCCATCGTCGACTTTGTCTCTGTCACCTCTGACCTAGACTAGAGTCAAGAGCAAACCCAAATCAAAAAAAAAAAAAAAAAAAAGTTATAAAATATAAATCATAAAATACCTAATGATGACTGTTTCTGAATTTGATGAATGGATTTGAAGGAAACGTTGTCACGCATGGAGACTATGATCTGCATTAACACGTGGATACTTTCTATCCCGATAGTTTTAATACATTTCCTTGGAATTATTTTCGACTTTCAATATCGCTGGCAAAAGTTAATATTCTCATGGAAGAAAATTTAATATCTTTGTGTGTATAAATAACCAGGCCCAAAAATATTATTAGAATCTTTCCTGGCGTCCCCGAGGACCTAACTAACCGCCGCCCATAATTGAATCATATCAAATAGACCCCATAGTGGCCATTGATACCGGGCTACAGTTTGTTTAGGTACAAGCTCCAGATATCTCTCGAAGTAGAGCACACGTGTAGAAGCAAATAAGCGAAATACATTGACCGCTCGCTGTGTGTGTGAGTCTGTCGCGATGCGGCTCAGCGCGTAATGGATTACAATGTAGATCATTATGTAAGGAGTAAAGAACCGGCCCTGTCAGACTATTACACATCTTATAACCTACTGTAAATATTCTTACAGCTGTAACATTATTTAATGAAAAGTGAAAATGGAGCCACGTCGTGCAGGTGTATGTTCGTTAAAAAAATGATAATGTACTTTTTATGACGGCTAAAATCATTTATTAATTCATTCCATTATATAATAACTTCCTTAAAAGTAACACATCAATGGTCTTCGAGTATCTCAATTCTTTTACAATGACAGGCTCGCCCTCCGTACATGGGATGGGACATAACTTTACGTTTACGTTTTTTAAAGTTTTATGTTTCACATTTCGCCGATGCCTAATTTTAGGCATCGGCGAAATGTGAAACATAAAACTTTTAATTTTCCACACTAAAACTTTGCACAACTTAGCTTAACATAATTTATCTTTTATTTAAGCCTGAGGCATACACTAATTAAAAGACGCCTCCTCATTTTGTAATTAGCAAACTGAGCTAACTCAGGAGGTACGACCGCGTCACTAAATAGATAGGTACTCGCTGTACGGAGCCGACCTTCTGTATCTGACTGGTAGAAAATGCCTAGGGCATTAAGTCCGCCTCTGTACGTTTATGTGCTTAAAGTATTAAATAAATAAATATCTTTCCATAATGTGGTGACTCTGTCAGTTGGTACTTTCAAAGAACTGCTCAGTAATGTCTGATTTGATTTTGTTACCCAGAAATGTTTTGATCGCCTAAATTTTACGACGTAGCTAAGTCATTATTTTAAACAGGATACAGGCACTATAATTATGTAGTATCAACATAGAGTCTGGCAAACGAAAGTAGAGACTGAAAAAGCGCGGCAAATTTAAAAATATCAGCATAGCAATCCCAAAAACTAGTATGCAATACTCCAGGTATTATAACCTAATATGATGCTTTAGAATTATTGATATTACTTCGTCTGAATAAAAATACTATAGGTACATTTAAGTAGGTAATACTTTAGATATATCAATCTGAATAAAATAAAAAACATTTTTACAAAAAAAAGTTTTTTACAAACTACAAACTTTTCATGGACTGCCCAACTGCAGGAAGTTAGCCGCAAGTTGTTTGCATCTGCTGCAGTTTTGAGGAGACTGCGTAATTTTCTTCCGACTGCCACCAGGATTGCGCTTGCACAATCTCTTCTTCTTCCCATCCTTGATTATGCTGATGCCAGCTATCTTGACCTTACTCAAGAACAACTCGATAAACTTGAGCGACTTCAAAATGTTTGTATAAGGTTCATATTTGGTTTGCGCAAATATGACCATGTTTCCGAATTCCGTGTAAAGCTCAAGTGGTTACCAATTCGCCTTCGCCGGAATGCTCATATTCTTTCTGTTTTGTACAATGTGCTCTTTACTCCTTCTACGCCTCTTTACCTCAAGAATCGTTTTCAGTTTATCTGCGATTCCCACACGAGGTCTCTTAGGTCATCAGAAAACTTGCGACTTAAAATGCCTATGCATTCCACAGTTTTTTTTGATAAATCATTCACTGTCCAGGCTGCTCGTTTGTGGAATGCATTGCCTGACCCAATAAAACATGCTCAGTCGTTGCCTGTCTTTAAAAAACTTATAAAGGAACATTACTTGTCTCTGTGATCCTGTCCTTGTATAAGCTGTATTTGTTTCCTGTTTGTGTAGTTAGATGTATGTATGTATTTAAGTATCTATTTTTGTAGTTTGTTTTTAGTACCTAATTGTAATTAGTAATAATTATAATTTGAAATTTGCACCAAGTGCAACCCCATATCGTGTCCAGGCTATCTCTATCCATTCAAGGTTGCCTGGAAGAGATCGCTGAACGCGATAAGGCCGCCTGTTGTATATTTGTTTAATTTTTAATGTCTCTTTTTGTATTTTTATCTTGGTGTACAATAAAGCATATATAAATAAATAAATAAATACTACCGACTTCCAAATAAGAAAACTATAAAGTGAAAAATAACTTTATTTTTGGAAGTCGTCTTTGGTAGGTACCATTTTTTTGCGTTATGGACACAGACTTCCAAAAATAAAGTTATTTTTCACTTTGTAGTTTTCTTATTTGGAAGTCGGTAGTATTTTTTTGTAAAAACTTTTTTTATTTTTCACATTTTAGTTGTACCTACCTAATACATAAGTTGTTTAGTAAGTTTCCTATAACGCCAGAATAGATTACCCGAATATCATGAAACTTGAACAAAACCGATCTAATGAGAGATCTGCTTACCCCTTAAGAGCGTACTGGCGTGATGTTATGTTATGAAATGGTATAAACAATAAACAGACATGCGATTGCAGCAGTCCCGACAGATTTGCCGTTATTTATTGAAGAGTTCTGTTGTATATCTTCGAAGTTCGTCATCAGATCTTCACCAAATTGAAATGGGACCAATTTCGAAACATATTCTTTCATTGAAAAAAAAAGAACTTTCAAAATCGGTCCACAAATGACGGAGATATCGGTGAACATACATAAAAAAAAAAAAAAACATTCAAGAAGTCGAACATAGAACCTCCTCCTTTTTCGAAAGTCGGTTAAAAAGCAACAGCATTCTATAATAATTTTGGTTTATTTACTATCAATCAAAATCTGAATCTAAGAGTTTCATGTAAAAAGATTCATAAGAGTCACAAGAATCATTGTTTTCTACATTAATAATGAATCTTTTTAAATGATTAAATAGAGAAAATGTTTTAACAAAAATATAAATAGTGATTACGAATTAAAACAAAGTATCAACTTAGTAGCGTCATACGGAAAATTGGGGTTGACATTAGTTTATCATTGCCATATAAAAAGTTTGCAATTAATGCCAGTGTCTACTTTCGTTTGCCAGACTCTAACAACAAATATACTTTTGCAGAAAAGTGACATTTCTAGCAGAACTTCTACTACTAGTTGTCAAACTTCAAACACATCAGTATTTTTGTTTGTGCACACTCGAAATGAGATTTGAGTTTTCTTTATATGGCATTAAAAAAATCATTTGAAGATATCGTCATCAGTTTGAGTTTAGCTCGTAAAGATTCTGAAAAATTCTTTAAAAAGTACATCATGGAATATTCTGTTAAAACTAATTTAGCATCAATAGCTCTTGGCTAAATAATAAATAGCCGAACGGGTCTATCTTCAAGGTTAAGCTACGCTTGTCGAGGTCACTCCGTGGATGGGTGACGATCTTAACATACTGAGATTCCTCAATGCCTCGGGAGGCATATTAAGCTGTCCCGTTGCAATATGTAGTCTTTTGACAGTCGTTACGGATACTCAGAAGCCAGAAAACCTGACAAGAGTCCTGCCAAGGGGTCTTCTGTTACCCAGTTTCTGGGTTGTGCAGCTCAGACAAGCAATTGCTCCAAGTAAAATACTGGTACTCCTGTATCTAGTTGGACTAGAAGCCGAGCCCAACATAGTTAGTAAAAGGCAGGCAGATGGATTGTGACATGAGCATACATCAGATCTTATAAAGGTCGTCGCCCCTCTCTAGTAGAAAGCTTTCAGCTTCTCGTTTTAACGCTATTTATTTATTACATTATTTTTTCAGAAGCTCGTTATATCGCCGCCCGTGGCTTCGAGTGTTCCTTTTAACAACCGTATTATAATAACTCAAAGCCATTTAGGTCATCATTATTATTGTTATTTAAATTGGAAATCAATAAAAAAGTAAAACAAACTCTGAATCGTGATATTAGCAGAGTTTTTAAGTCAATCCGATGATAACAGAATGTTTTTTGAAGATACGTCATTTCATTAGCTTCTATTAAGTTTCTCTCTCTGAGATTTTCCACGAAACCAGTTATTTTCTGATGCTAATAACGCTGGGAGGTCGAGTTTCTCCTGTCTTGAAACACGATAATATATTCAGTTCCATGACTTTTTCAGAGACTTTTACTTTATTTTATTAAAAGAGGAAGACATATAATGTTGGCCTTATTTCCGGGATCCATTAAATCTAATTTTTTTTATTATTCCTCGAATGTCGTCAATACATCACAAAAAGAACGAATTAATGGAAAAGGCAAGTGACCAAAAAGGATTCTCCTAAAAGAAACTTATGTGTGTTGGGTACAAATGAACGCCCAAAAGGACCGCTGGAATATCTTCGGGTTCTATAAACGGTTTATTAGAAAGGACCCTTCATACCAGTGCGTGCGTTAGAGCTTAAATACCTTATTAAACCTTTAGCTAGACCATGGCTAGGGATGGGCTTAAACCCAATAATCTGGTTTTAGCCCTGTTGATTGCCCATATCTAGGTCACAACAAAACTTTTGACACTTTGAAGTGTTTACCTCATTTACCTTATTACAAGGGAATTGTGGTTTCTTAGAATTTCGTCTGTGTTGTTATTATGTTTTGACGTGAGACAAAAGTGACTATAATGATCGAGTGATGTTTTTTTTAGCCTTTTAAGCCTTCGAGCTTTAATGTTTGTACATAACTACCCTAGAACATTTTGTCATTTCGGATGATTTTGAACATCCATCCATACATACTCGTACTACCTGTAATATTATAAATGTGACAGTAACTCTGTTTGTTTGTTAACTTTTCACGACTAAACGGCTGAGCCGAATTCTATGAAATAAGGTTTGGTGATAGTTTGAGACCCTGGAATAGGAAGGACATAGGATAGTTTTTATCCCGGTAGTGTTTTCCTTGGGATCTACATATTTTTAGGTTTGTATTGGATGTCGCTATAATTTTTTATCTCGTTTAACCGATTTGCCAAAAAGGAGGAGGGTCTATGTTCGGCTGTATGTTTGTTTTTTTAGGGTTTCGTACCCAAAGGGTAAAAACGGGACCCTGTTACTCAGACGCCGCGATCCGTCTGTCTGTCTGTTTGTCTGTCTGTCACCAGGCTGTATCTCATGAACCGTGATAGCTAGACAGTCGAAATTTTCACAGATGATGTATTTCTGTTGCCGCTATAACAACAAATACTAAAACAGAATAAAATAAATATTTAAGTAGGGCTCCCATACAACAAACGAAATAATGCCGATTTTAATGCCGTTTTTTTCGATAATGATATGGAACCCTTCGTGCGCGAGTCCGACTCGCACTTGGTCGGTTTTTTTGTGTATGTTCACGGTTTCTCCGTTAATTTCGGATCGATTTTGAAAAATCTGTTTTTGTTTGAAAGAATACGTACCTGAATCGATTCCATTTATATTTGTTGAAGATCTGATATAGAACTCCGGCGTTATGGACCAGAACTCCTCAAATAATTAAGCCGATTTGGCTGCTAGCATATTTCTTTGTGGTTTACACCATTTCATAACATAACATCACGTCGGTACGCTCTAAAGGGGTAAGATGTTTACCGCAAACATCTCATTTCACCGGTTGTGATGAAGTTTAATGTTATTCGGATTATCTACTCTGGCATAACTTTGGGCGTTTGGTCAAAAAACAAAGAATTAAAAAACTCGGTAGTATTTTTTTGTAAAAAAAGTTTTTTAATTTTTCACTTTTTAGTTGTACCTACCTAATAGGCAAGTTGTTTAGTAAGTTTCCTATAACGCCAGAATAGATTGCCCGAATATCATGAAACTTGAACAATACCGATCAAATGAGAGATCTGCTTACCCCTTAAGAGCGTACTGGCGTGATGTTATGTTATGAAATGGTATAAACAATAAACAGACATGCGATTGCAGCAGTCCCGAGAGATTTGCCGTTATTTATTGAAGAGTCCTGTTGTATATCTTCGAAGTTCTTCATCAGATCTTCATCAAATTAAAATGGGACCAATTTCAAAACATACTCTTTCTAACAAAAAAAGAATTTTTAAAATCGGTCCACAATTGACGGAGATATCGGTGAACATACATAAAAAAAACATACAAGAAGTCGAACATAGAACCTACTCCTTTTTCGAAAGTCGGTTAAAAACAGGATAACTAACAACTATAACTTCTAAAATTGATATTATTTTTACCTTTAAAGTGTTTTTATTTGGAAGTCGGTTGTATATTTTTATTTAATTTTTTGGTCGATATTTATGTTAGTCTACCGACTACCGCTATTAATACAATAAACACAACAAAGAAAATTGATTTCTATCAAAAAACAACGAAAACGAAACAGGCGACTCAAACTATACAAAAGGCATTCTGAAAATTGATAGCAAATGATTTAAGAGATTAAGTTAGGTGCAGGAACAAAATCAATCCTCACTTCAAGCTCCGATATCCAAGAAATAAACTTAGTAGCGAGCGAGTCATCGTCGGCGACACAGATCTCTGCTCGTTGCAAATATTTGCTCTCATCGAGGATATTCTATTCTATTCTATTTATAGACTTGTATATACAACTCAATCAGTTTGTAAGGTCAACCACGGTTGTTATGAGTGAACTACGAAAACCACCCTTATAGCTACGTACAGAAAGGTGCTGTTCATGCCAAAGTGTATATTGGGCGTGCGTTCCGTACGGCGTGGGTGAGAAAAAAAGGAATAGTGCTTCGTTATTCAGAAGAAAAGGAACACGATGGACTAGCGTTTGTTCTGGTCCCGAGTTGTGGCGTTTAATAAGACTCTGTTGTATTGTTTTTTTTTGTAATAGACGTTTGAATGTTTAAGTGAGAAATAATGTCCGTCCACATAGCACGTTTGTTAGTTATGAGTTGTAAGTTAGACTCGAAGCAAGTGATTTTTTCTTTCAAAGATTATTATTAATAGATATTGCTCATTAATCGTATAGCTCATGATTGTACGTTTTACTAAAGAAGGTATTTGCTCAAAAAATTCAGCAAAAAAGAGAATTTAAAGTGGTAGATTTAACACTGCGCTAAATACTAAAGATTCCTAACGCTAATGCTAAATACTTAAGATTCCTATTTTATCGCGCTGGGATCGATTTAGTTAAGTAAGCAAATACATGATTTTCATAAAACCAACACCATCTTGAGAGCCATTATGGTATTTTAATTAAAAACCAGAATTTAGTTTTTCGTCTTGCTCAACAAGAAATAGTTCCACTATTCGACTGTTGGTACTTTTTAAAAGACTTCCCAAAAAGGAGAAGATTTCTCAATTCGACCGTATATATGTTTTTTTTAATGTGTTCTTGCGGATAACTTCGTCATTTATGAACCGATTCTGATGATTCTTTTTTTGTTGGAAAGGAGATATCTCAACGGTGGTACCATGATAAGGAAACTAGGATCTGATGATGGGATCCTAGAGAAATCGAGGGAACTACTCAAATATTATAGGCATACATATAGCGATTTTAGTATTTCCATCAATGAAGTGGAACTGATGAAGAAGACCACAATGGCCACTAGAACTCCAAAATAAAACAATGTATCCTGGGCGTGTTTGGGCTTATTGGAATCATCATGAGATGTACATTGGCTATAAATGATTTTCATGTTAATTGGAGGTACCTACCAAAACCAAAAAGAGGAAAATAAAACTCATTTTTACTAAAAATCAAACCGACTTCCAAAACAAAACACTTCAAAGCGAAAAATAACTTTCTTTTCCGAAGTTGGTGTCGAATAACGGAAAACAAATGGTAAAAAAGACACCGAATTCTGAAAAGAAAGTTATTTTTCGCTTTGAATATTGAATATTTAAAAAATGATTTTTTTATCCCAAGAAATTCACAATTTTTAACTCACCGTACGAATATATTCAGAAGCTACGTTTTGACAAATTACATAAATGTTAACAACATCAGCGGTT
The DNA here is from genome assembly GCA_948252205.1 of Orthosia incerta. NCBI lineage: Eukaryota > Metazoa > Arthropoda > Insecta > Lepidoptera > Noctuidae > Orthosia > Orthosia incerta. The sequence continues at coordinate 30,186,960 of OX411758.1, forward strand.
TCCTCGCTAGTTAATTCCTTAATCAGCTGTGGCAACAGTAGCCGCCTCGATACGATCCCTTGTCACGACTCCTCGCCTCGCCTCGGGCTGCCGTCTTGTGCCGTCACCTCGCGCCTCAATCGGTACGAAATAGATAGGTACAGAAGGCTGGCTCCATACAGCGAGCAAACACGCACGCACACATAGTCACGCTTCACGTACATCGAGTGCCAAGCGCACTCGCGACCGGCATTTGTTTGAGATCGCCGCACGTACGCGTCTACGTGTGTGTGCGACTGTTTTCAATCGTTGTGAACACTACTTCTGTTCTTATCTATTCTATGTCAGCGCGTCGGTTGCATGTTGCTCCGGTAACGATTGCATATGTATACAGGGGGGTCCAGGGTGAATATTTTGATTTAGGAAGGAAAGACCCTTCTGAGGTTAAACATCATTCCTGAATAGTTCAGTGATTCTCATTAATATTGACTTGCTACACGTACCTACCTGTGTGAAGTTTGTTGGTTTGTGTGACATTACTTTTCGAGTCACGTCTTACACAGAAGATAGTGCAAAAGTTAGATAACGAAGCTAAAAAACGTTTTTGGGCTCCCACACATAACTGCGATGCGATGCGATGCGATATCTATGTATTTAGTTCGTGCGAGCTCGCAGATATTTGCGATGCGTTGCGAATTCGTAGTTATGTGTGGGAGCCCTTTGTTAGATTTCTTGAAGTAATTATATGATTAGGTACGTAAATTCTTTCCTTTGATAGAAAGTTACACTATCGGTGGGTGTAAAAGACTACTTTTTATCCCGGTAAATACTCGGTTCTTGAGGACTAACGGGACTAGCTGGTATTAAATCTAAATTATTGCATAATATTATATAACTTAGCATAGGTACATAATGTACTCTTATTGTAATGTACTCGTATAAATAACTCTTCATCAGAATCAATACGAAATGAATCGTTAACACGAACACTATTCCTATCGCCGAAATTCATTCAACAATAGAACCTCCAACTGCCGAGCGGTATGTATTACATAATGGAGGCAGTGGTACGTGCCACCTGACGGACGATCGTCACGGACCAATGAGTTCACAGCTATTCACTGAGGACTGCCGAGCATTTAGACATATGTTGTACTGTTTAAAAGTACCATTAATAGAGTATTAAAATATAGATATAACATCAAGCTTGTATTCTCCGAAGGGGTAGATAGAGGTTATGAAGTACCAAGATAAAACAAATATTGTCAATACAAAAATACATGCTGCACATTTGCACAAATTTTTTTCATGTGATTATTAGCAAAGAAAATAAAGTAAACAAGTACTGTGTTTTCTTTCTTTCAATATTCGTGGCCTTAGTAGGACTATTCCTGATTGCCTAACAATATAATTGTGTGTCTATTCCGTGAACCCATTATATATCATATTTCTATTCTGATACAACTGGACAATGATAATAATAAGCTAATCAGATTGTAATAATTGTACGAGACCGATACTAATAATAATCACGTTCTTGTAATAATGATACAATGTTCCTTTATGATGCTTAATGTAAGTACTACTGTGTTCGATAACATTTTGTGGTATAATATAATAGTAGTAATATTATTCGTGCTCATATTTTCAGTAAATATAACATTTAAATTTTCTTATTCATACACTACATTAAGTAATTACATTAATATACCGTACATGTGCGTTATTTATCATTCATGTTTGTTCTTCAAATCTGCTGCAAACATTTACATACTAATATTTTAGAGAGGAATGATTTTTTTGTTTGTTTGTTTGTACCGAATAGACTCCGAAACTACTGGACCTTATTTGGAAAAGTATTTCACCAATAGAAAGCTACATTATTCCTGAGTGATATAGGTTATTTTTATTAATATATTGGTAATGTATTATCATAACTTTGCTTTAAGACAGAGCGTCCTAAATAAAACATGAAAATCAACAAGTCTCGACACATAGAAGATAAACATCAAATTAACAAATACATTAATTGATTTCCATTCGTGCTCTGTCGTCGCAGTGCCTCGCTTCATTACCGCTGCGCTGCAGATAGAGCGTTCTCGCCGAACGTATATACGTAGGAACCCCTACTAACATGTGCGAATGTCATCATGATTCCGTCGTAATAAAGACACAGTGCTATACAAGACATATAGCGCTATCCCTTTTTCAAATGTACACGTCATAGTAGCAGGTCCTCGCCGTCGGTCTCCGTGTGGTGTAGTGACTCGATCTGCGATAGCGAGGAGCTCTGCGTAGGCATGTGATCCTGGTACTGTCGACGTGTTTCATGACACGCTGAAGTACGTGGTTTATATATTTACTGAGTCTGCAATTAGTGTATAGTTTAGCTATATTATATTTATAAGATCAGGGGTTATTTTTCTTCTTGAAGCATAACACAATGTGATTCATCTAAAACAGAGAATCGACAATTAAATGTTCATGCTTTACAATTCTTATTATAAAAACTTAAATCATCTTTTGCACTTTTGAACTAAAGCAAATTCACAAACATAACTGTGTTTTAAAGATATTATTAAACATCCTTTGTAATATAATACTATTCGATTGAGAAAATAACACGTTTTTTCCATTCTCAAATGTCAATGTCAGTCTCCACGTCAACACACAGCTCACAGCTTACATCACCCCCCCATCCAAATGCTAATTTTTTCAACATAAGTTGATTAAAATTTAGCTACAAAAGCTAAAAGTTAACAAGCAAAGGAATGAGCTTTGTGACATGATATAGTCCAATAGATCTTGTACCACGACCGGTATTTATTTTAAATACTGAATCCGATATTTTCTCTTCAATTTCAAAGGGACCAATTCTAATTTCATCCATCTTTTTTTTTTAATTTGTTTCCATAGTCGACATATACCTTATCTCCTTTTTTAAATTCATGTTGTAATCTATTCTTGGCAATTAAAGTTTTATTATATTCGTGCGTTTTTATTGATCTTTGGAGTGCTATTTTCCTGTCTTCTTCCAAACTTCTAGTTAATAACTGTTTTTCTTTTAATTCATGTGGTAACAAGTCTGTAGACTCACCAGATAACAAATATTTAGGAGAAAATCCTGTTACAGAATGGTTTGTTTCATTGTATCTATTTTTACATTCTGCTGCTATTTTTGACCAATTTGTTTTTTCTTTTGATTCATTCATTTTGCATCTTATTTTGTTCACAATAGTCTGGTTTAGCCTTTCATTTAAACCATTTGAGAATGGTGCGTCTACCGCTGTAAGTATTAATTGAATATTGCGGTTCTTAAGGTAATTTTTGAATTCAATCGAATTAAAAGCTGGATATTGATCAGAGAGTAAGATATCTATTGTTTCTTCTTTAGGAATTTTTTCTATTAGTTTGATGAACTCTCGAGCATGTTGATTCTTAGAACATAGGATATATGCGTACCTAGTGAAGTGGTCCACTAGTAGATGTAGATATCTTTTTGTTGATCTTTGACCCCCAAATCCTCCTATCGTGTCCAGTGACATTATTTGAAAGGGTTTAGTAGCTGGGCCTAATTGCGACATAAAACCATATTTTCTATTTAACCTTGTTTTATTTTTTATGCATATCATGTTTTAGTATATATATTTAATATTTTCTGATAGATTCGGTGCAGTATAAAAGGGTTTTATTTTAGATTCTGTTTGATTTATTCCAGTATGACAATATTTTTCATGGGTCTTTTTTATTATAGTTTTACTGTAATCTTCACTTAGAATAATTTTTCTCCTATTTTTCCCTCTTTTTTTATAATAAATTCCATCTTCTTAAATAATGTTCTTTTCAAGTTCTTTTATTTGCAAATTTTGTGCTTGATCATTTTTTATGTCATGAATATCAATATTATTTACCGTTCTTAAGTTATCTTCATTATTTGCATCTATGTCCAATACTGGGTTTCTACTCAGACAATCTGCTTCTGTATTATTTTTTCCTGGGAAGTATTTTATTTCACAATTATATTGTGACAGATAATGTGACATATCGCCTAATTCATCGTCTGGTCTGTTTCTTATATTCAACTTCTCTAGAGGTTTGTGATCTGTATAGACAGTAAAATAGTTTCCAATCAACCAATGTTGCCAGAACTTTATGCTCTCTTTTATGGCTAAACATTCTAAAAATATCGCTTTTTTATTTTTTTGTGATTCATTTTTTTTTTTAGAAAAATATGCTACCGGTTTCTCTTCGCCATTATGCTGAATTTGTTTCAAAACTGCTCCTATTCCTATGGCACTGGCATCTGTATAAATAAATATTGGTGCTTGTGGATCATAAATGGCTAGTATTGGTTTGGTACATAGATAATCTTTAATTTTCCGGAATGCTTCCTCACACTGTTCCGTCCAATTAAATCTCTGATCTTTTCTCAGCAATTTATGTAAAGGATCAAGAACTATTGAGACACTCGGAATGTATTTTCCATAAAAATTAATTTTTCCTAAAAATTGTCGTATTTGTTTTCTATTTTGAGGAGCAGGAAAATCTTTTATTGATTTCAAATTGTCTTTTAGAGGTGTAATTGTATTCTTTTGTAATATATGACCTAAATACTTAACAGAATCAGATGCAAACTTACATTTTGTTATTTTTAGTCTGAAACCTTCTTCTCGAATAGCCTCCAGCAATTTTTTTAAGTGTGTGATATGTTCATCAAACGTCTTAGAGAAAATCAGTATATCATCAATAAAATTCACTGCAAATCCTGTCAGACCATTTTTTCTTATGATATTTCCCAAAATCCGTTGAAATATGGCTGGTGATGTCTTAAGGCCGAAGGGTAAGCAGGTCCATTGGTAATGGCCTTCTTGAGTTACAAAACCAGTTTTGTATCGGTCTGTAATTTTTAATGGGATGGACCAAAAAGCTGAATTTATATCCAGGGTTGTAAAATAATTACAATTTATTGTTTTTGTTATTAAGTCTTCTGTGAGAGGAAATGGTTGTGATTGTGGTATAATTATTTTGTTTAAATCTCTAAAGTCTATGCATAATCTACTTTTTTTTCCTTCGTCCCTTTTAAAAGCTAAGGTGACAGGTGCCGCAAACGGGCTGTAGGATTCCTCGATCAATTCATGTTTTAAAAGTTGTGAGATTTGATTTTCTATTTCTATCTTGTCTTGGACTGAACATCTATATGGTCTTTTATAACAATATTTTTCAACTTGCAAATCTATACAGGCTTCATACTTCTTCACTTTTCCAGTGTCATATTTATTTTTTGCAAAAATTTCCGTGTAATTGTCCAATAATATGTTTATCTGTTTTCTTTGACAATTAAATGTTCATGCTTTACAATTCTTATTATAAAAACTTAAATCATCTTTTGCACTTTTGAACTAAAGCAAATTCACAAACATAACTGTGTTTTAAAGATATTATTAAACATCCTTTGTAATATAATACTATTCGATTGAGAAAATAACACGTTTTTTCCATTCTCAAATGTCAATGTCAGTCTCCACGTCAACACACAGCTCACAGCTTACATATTTAGTAGATAGCAGTTCACAGATCCACCGATGTACGGATACGCGTAATAGTCGCTTCATGAAAATATTGGAAGCAGGCCACCAACAAAGGATGATGAAACGCCATTGGCGTTCCTCATAGGTTTTCTCAACGCATACCGTAATGTCACACCAATGACAACCCCACTTCAAGTCCCGACAATTACTGTCCATACCAGGTTGCCTGGAAGAGATCGCGGAATGCGATAAGGCCGCCCATTGTATTTGTATTAATTTTAAGTTTCTTTATATAATTGTATTTTAAGGTGTACAATAAAGCATATAATAAATAAAAAAGTTTTTTACAAAAAAATACTACCGACTTCCAAATAATAAAACTACAAAGTGAAAAATAACTTTATTTTTGGAAGTCGGTGTCTTTCGTAGGTACCATTTTATTGCGTTATGGACACCGACTTCCAAAAGTAAAGTTATTTTTCACTTTGTAGTTTTATTATTTGGAAGTTGGTAGTATTTTTTTTGTAAAAAACTTTTTTATTTTTCACTTTTTAGTTATACTAATAGGCAAGTTGTTTAGTAAGTTTCCTGTAACGCCAGAATAGATTACCCGAATATCATGAAACTTGAACAAAACCGATCAAATGAGAGATCTGCTTACACCTTAAGAGCGTACTGGCGTGATGTTATGTTATGAAATGGTATAAACAATAAACAGACATGCGATTGCAGCAGTCCCGAGAGATTTGCCGTTATTTATTGAAGAGTTCTGTTGTATATCTTCGAAGATCTTCATCAGATCTTCACCAAATTAAAATGGGACCAATTTCGAAACATACTATTGCAAACAAAAAAAATAATTTTGAAAATCGGTCCACAATTGACGGAGATATCGGTGAACATACATAAAAAAATAACTTTTTTACAAAAAAATACCACCGACTTCCAAATAAGAAAACTACAAAGTGAAAAATAACTTTATTTTTGGAAGTCGGTGTCTTTCATAGGTACCATTTTTTGCGTTATGGACACCGACTTCCAAAAATAAAGTTATTTTTCACTTTGTAGTTTTCTTATTTGGAAGTCGGTGGTATTTTTTTGTAAAAAAGTTTTTTTTTATTTTTCACTTTTTAGTTGTACCAACATAATAAGCAAGTTGTTTAGTAAGTTTCCTATACACCAGAATAGATTACCCGAATATCATGAAACTTGAACAAAACCGATCAAATGAGGGATCTGCTTACCCCTTAAGAACGTACTGGCGTGATGTTATGTTAAGTTCCACAATTGACGGAGATGTCGGTGAACATACATAAAAAAAAAACATACAAGAAGTCGAACATAGAACCTCCTCCTTTTTCGAAAGTCGGTTAATAAATAAATAAATACCGCTCTAGAGTCGAATACATGTTAATGTATAACCACACACCAATAAGGAAACCGAATCGCATTCCATACAACCCCAGTTACTAGGAAAACCAGACAAAATTGAATCCACATTATTTTCGGTTTCATGAACATTCGATATTAGCAGCATACTCCAATATCTGCCATCTATTGTAGATTGATCAAGCATTGTATAACACCGCAGTTCCATTGATAGCTATTTATTATTTAACATTCCTTGTTTATCATCTCTACAGTAATATAAACAGATGTTGGTTCCCAGGGGTGCTAGGGAGTGAGGCAGAGGGTGCAGAGGGCGCTGACCGACGTACTGTTTTAAAATACTTCGTTGAACTGATTTCTAACCAATGTTTTTCATTGTTGAATGAATTTTACAGGCTTTATGTTATTAAAAGTGCCTAAGAAGAAATTAATATTTTGATAGTAAGTTTAGACGACGATATTATACGCGGTGCACTCAGTATATAAACCGAGTGTCTCCGTATGAATGCGAGTGTCTCTTATTACGAAATTTCTTGTGACATGATAATTAGTGTCACATCAACGGCTGTGTAAACACGTTGTGTCCGTGTGTCTAGTGTAGTTGAAAAGTTTTCGAACAGAACCGACATTTTCAATACACCGCACCTCGTTTGAATAATGAGTTTCACGTGGAGCAAAGGGACTACAAAGAATCTTATAATTTTTGTAGAAGGGCTACCAGAGCTTTGGAATGTTTCATCCAGTGATTATAAACAGTACCTGGGCGACCGAGCTCTGCTCGGGTGAAAATAGAGAAAACGACATTTTCTAAAAATTAAACCTTGCTAGATCGATTTATCGCCCCCGAAACCCCCTGCATACCAAATTTCATATATATACAATACATACATATACAATAATTCCTCGTTTAAAGGTATTATTAGATAGATAGACAGAGAACAAAAAGCCGGCGGCGCTGGAAAGTTTAGCATAAAAGTTTAAAACTACCGCGCAGAAAATTCATAACTTACGGAGACAACTCAATAATGAAATAATTAAAAAACTTTTTTCAAAAAAATACTACCGACTTCCAAATAAGAAAACTACAAAGTGAAAAATATCTTTATTTTTGGAAGTCGGTGTCTTTCGTAGGTACCATTTTTTTTATTTTTTTTCACTTTTTAGTTGTACCTACCTAATAGGCAAGTAGGTAACTGGGTACCTATAATGCCAGAATAGATTACCCGAATATCATGAAACTGAACATAACCGGTGAAATGAGAGTTTACCAAGGTGAACTGTACACATCTGCTTACCCCTTTAGAGCGTACTGGCGTGATTTTATGTTATGAAATGGTATAATCAATAAACAGAAATGCGGTTGCAGCAATCCCGACAGATTTGTCGTTATTTATTGAAGAGTTCTGTTGTCTATCTCCGAAGTTCTTGATTAGATCTTCACCAAATTAAAATGAAACCAATTTTGGAATATACTCTAACCAACAAAAAAATGATTTTCAAAATCGGTCCACAATTGACGGAGATATCGGTGCAAACAAATAACAAGCTTGATGCCCTAGAGTCGATCGAAAAGCGGGCCAAGAAACTCATCGGTAATGAGGCACTGGTCAAGTCAAAGCTCCAGAGCCTTGAACATCGTCGCCGAGTTGCCAGTTTGTCGGTATTTTATCGGTTACATTTCGGGGAGTGTGCGATGGAATTACATGATTTAATTCCGCCCAGCCCGTTCCATCATCGGACTACCAGACGTACGGCGATGCGTCATCGGTACATGGTGGACATCCCACCCATACGCACAAAACGTTTTGGGGACACTTTTATTATGCGTACAGCTAAAGAGTGGAATTCCCTGCCGGAATCTGTGTTTCCCGATAGCTACAATCTAGGGGTCTTTAAGTCAAGAGTGAATAGGTTTCTTCTAGGCAAGCGTGCTCTATCGTCGACCACATCATCGCTTACCATCAGGTGAGATGGTGGTCAAGCGCAAGCCTATAGATAATAAAAAAAAAAAAACAAGAAAAAAAATACTTACAAGAAGCCGAACATAGAACCGCCTCCTTTTTGGTAAGTCGGTTAAAATTAAGAAAAAAAAGAGTGGACAAGAAAGTTATGAAAATTATATTAGTACTTGGGAATATTTTTAGACTTTAAAATTAATGTCACCCCCCACAAAAGTAAAAATCTCAATATTAGTGATAATCGTTCACCTGGAGTGATGAACGATCTCATCCTCGGATCCTATTTACCGGTCAAAGATATTCTTACATTGTCTGTTCTGATTTAGTAGATGGCTTTTTCTCTCTGACGCGATATTAAAGGCGCCGACCAGTCTCCACTATATCTAGCTACCCGGTCTCTATAGCTTACGAATCTCTAGCGACGAGCTAACTCAGTGTTTTGTATAAAATGTATTGTGATCGTCGAGGCGACCTGTTGCTTACCGCGCCTCGTGGGGGTTACATCGGGATTTATTGTTGTAGTAGGATTTATATTGTATGTTAACCGTACTGATATAACGTGAGTCTTAAGATGAAAGATTACAATCCAATTCACCAATCTAGTTAATTTCCTGCACGATACAAAATATGTAGATGTTTCCATCTTTCATGAAGCGCTAATTCTTGAAAAAATAATAACTTTTTATGTGCTTTAAAATGTTAAAACACACAAAGAGAAAGCACACGTTTAACACGATAACTTCATTGTGGTCAGAAAAAATGGTGATGATAAAGAGAGGTGAACCAAAAATAGAGTAGATTAGCCAACTGAAGGATATATACATATTTAAGAGACATACTATTGGATGGTTTTTTACGTTGATCTGACGGAAGCGTTATCTATGTATACACGTCCTCGGTTGATGTTCAAAGTGTTCCTACGAAGTCAAAGTCAAAGTCAAAGTCAAAGCACTTTATTTCAAGTAGGCCAGTTACAGGCACTTTTGAATTGTCAAAAGACAAAATAAAACATTACAAAATTATGGTGCTACAGTCCCAGTCACAAGACATAATAACTGTGAAAGTACCGTAGATGCCCATTCCAAGGCGTAGATCTCTATGGAGAAGAACGGGCAAGAAACTCCATGGACACTCTTTTTCAATTAGGTAATTATTACAAATCATTTGTTACATCATTCATGTTGAGATTACACATTATGTGAGAACGATGTAGCAAGTTAAAAGTGTCCATAGTAAATATAAAAAGACAATTCAGAAATAAAATTAGAATCAATTAAAATAAACCATGGCAGCTAAGAGATGACCAGTCCCAACCGACAGCGCCCGTTCACGAACATGACACATGTATCAGCACCATTCAGCTCAACCATTTTGAAGGGAGCTAAATGATCCGACACACGCGCCACCATCGGCGAGACATTTGAGTGGGCATGACATACTCTCAACCACCGGAGTCATTCAAGTCAATAGAAGACGTAGGTATCTAGACAATGATAGCTCTGAAGTACATGGTACTCACACAATGCTGGCTATGCTGCTATATAATACTAGAAAGATTAACTCTATATAATGCAAAGATAGTAGCAATCTTCATCAGCTCCGACAATAACAGTAAACGATACCTACGACAGTCTTACCAAAAAATAAAATTTAAAAAATACACATAAAAACGATATTAAAAAATAATAATATTTAACCTGACAGCAAGCTAATTTTGGTAAAAGAACACGAACATTGTCTTGAGTTCAACACAGCGACCAACTATGCTTATCATCTAAATAATCATTAATAGAATAGTATGCCTTAGAACAGAGATTAGCTTTTACCTTTGCTTTAAATGCGTTAAATGGCAAATCTAGAAAAGAAGACGGTAACTTGTTGTAAAAAGTTATACGTCAGCTTGATTCCTGTGCCCCACACCATGTCATCACATTATCATGTACCCTGCTTACCATGTATTGCGATTGCGAGCGAGGCCTCCGCTCCATCTGTTCCTCCACATACATATCAAGTACTTACAAAATATGTGTTGCTTCTTTGTTTACGTATTTGATTAAATATCTCCTCGGGTAGCCCCTCGAGCTGTGCAGACGCGGTTGCGGATGTGATTCGGCAGGGAATGGAATATTTCATTCCATTCTCCGACATTCCGCTCGGTCACAAATCCCGACCTTGGTATAATGCAGAATGCGCCCATGCTGAGGCCCGAAAAGAGTCTGCTTACCAAGCCTGGGTCGGGGCCCGCGACCGCAAAGTTAGAGCGCGTAGGGTTCGCGCGAGGAAAAGAGCCTTTAATTCTGCCGCCAAGTTCTGCAAGTGGGTTCTGCGTCGGGCACGTTTTGACCATATTGGACGTATTGAGGCCAAGCTGGCATCGCACCCTCCGGGTAGTAAACAGTTTTGGTCCCTGTCTAACTCACTTTACCTCCGATGCTGAAACCTGATGGGTCGCTGGCTCACTCTGCAAGTGACAAAGCAAATTTATTTGCATCTCTTTTTGCTAGCAATTCACGTCTGGACGCTGGCTCCAAGCAACCACCTACTGTACCTCATTGTGACTCTTCGATGCCGGAGATCGCTGTGCACACTAAAGAGGTCCGGAGAGTATTGTGCAGTCTAGACGTGAACAAGGCCAGCGGACCTGACGGCATTCCAGCGAGAGTGCTGAGGCAGTGTGCGCCAGAACTGTCTCCTGTGTTGACTCGCTTGTTCCGCCTCTCTCTTGTAAAAGGGACGGTGCCGAAATCCTGGAAGCTTGCAAATGTGCAACCAGTGCCCAAAAAAGGCAACCGTGCAGACCCTGCCAATTACCGTCCGATCGCCATTACCTCTATTCTGTGCAAAGTTATGGAAAGGGTACTGAACAGAAAGTTGCTGACCTACCTTGAAGACAACAATCTCCTCAGTGACCGTCAATATGGCTTTCGCCGGGGACGGTCAACTGGCGATCTTCTTGTGTATGTCACGCACTGCTGGGGCGAAGCCATCGAGAGACACGGCGAAGCACTTGCTTTATCGCTTCATATCTCGAAGGCCTTCGACAGGGTCTGGCACGCGAGTCTGCTCAGTAAGCTTCCTACTTATGGCATCCCCGCTGGTTTTTGTAGCTGGATATCAGACTTCCTTAGCGAACGGTCGATTCGAGTAGTCATTGACGGCTGCTCCTCAGACCTTATGGCTATTGATGCCGGAGTTCCTCAGGGGTCTGTTCTCTCTGCAACTCTTTTCCTGCTGCACATCAATGACCTACTTCAGCCTGGTATTGTTGGGTACGCAGATGACAGTACTGTTTCAGAGAGATACTTGTCCAGCGCAAAAACCAGCATGGATGAAGTTCGTTCCTTGAGGGAGGCTATGGTTGAGCGGACAGATTTGACCTTAAGCCTTGTCTCCCAGTGGGGTGATGACAATCTGGTCTCTTTTAACGCCACCAAAACACAGGCGTGTCTTTTTACCGCCAAAAGGAGTCTGTTCGAACAAACGCCTACTTTTAGGGGTGCGTCTGTTCCTGTGACTGATCGGCTCGAGCTCCTAGGCATGGAGTTGACATCCAGTCTCAACTTCGGCTCCTCCATTGAGAACAAAGCCCAAATCGCGGCCAAAAAACTGGGCATCCTAAATAAAGTGAAGCGATACTTTACGCCTGGACAGCTTTTAACCCTATACAAAGCACAAGTCCGATCTTGCATGGAGTATTGCAGCCACCTTTGGGATGGTTCAGCTAAGTATCAGCTTGCCGCGCTTGACTCAGTGGAACGCAGAGCCAAGAGGCTCATTGGCAACGTGGAACTGGTGGACGCCAAGCTTCACAGCTTGGCTCATCGCCGCAAAGTTGCCTGCTTGTCGGTCTTCTACAGACTGTACTTCGGTGAGTGTGCTCAGGAACTCCACGACCTCATCCCACCAGCCCCCTTCTACCATCGGACATCTAGACGCACTGCAAGTTATCATCCTTACCTTGTTGCCATTCCACCAATTCGAACCAAGCGCTTCCAAACATCCTTTATAATGCGCACAGCGAATGAGTGGAACTCACTGCCTGCGTCTGTGTTTCCGAACGCATTCAACCCGAATCTCTTCAAAGTTAGAGTGAACAGGCTACTTCTGGGTAAGCTCACTCCATCGTAGACTCTGTCTCTGTCACCTATGACCTAGACTAGAGTCAAGAGCAAACCCAATATAAATAAAAAAAAATAATAATAATAATAATAATCACGTTATTGTCATCTAAAGTTACATTAAGATTTAAAATTAGGATATTACGGTAGATATCAGTCTTCTTCATCTTTTTCGGTTGAGGATGTGGCCACGTCTGGTGTCAGAGTTAATAAAGCCGCCTCTGAGAGCCCCACGGACCGAAAGAAAGCCTCAATAAGAAATACGAAAGATTGTTCAAAATCTGTAAAGTCCTTCCAGTTCATGATAAAGTAAAGTTAAACATTTTAGCAGAACATTTTTATAAAGAACTTAATAAAGAACAAGCATATGTACCCAACTCGTTTATCTAAGAAAAGTTGCTTGCTGTTCCCAAGGTCACTAACTATTATGGTAAACGCACGAGAAAGTATGACGCCGATGTTGATGAATGAACTACCCTCAAAGTTGGTGTCGTGTATTAGATCCAAGTACCAACTTAGGAAAACATTAATAAAACATTATCTGTCACTCTGTCCCTAGCCATATTTTGTAACAGGCCTCGCATTACACAGCCTTGGCCAATACAAGTTGATCATGGGTGTGGAATGTGGGATTGTCTGATCCCGATCGAATTTAATATGGTTTGCTTAGCATAATTAGGCATTTAAGTTATTGTTTAAACATTAATTGTAATATATTGTGAAACAAGAGCAACAGCCGACAAACTGTTTTACAGTTTTGCAGATTTTTTGAATGTTGAACAAAATTGAAATTGTACTTCTGACTTGGCTATTTCAGACTAACATTAACTATATTCGTCCAGGTTTCCTCACGATGTTTTCCTTCACCGTTGCCTGTGATGCCCAAGATCAACTTAGAAAGTACATAATTATGAATTTGAAAAAAACTTTTTTACAAAAAAATACTACCGACTTCCAAATAAGAAAACTACAAAGTGAAAAATAACTTTATTTTTGGAAGTCGGTGTCTTTCATAGGTACAATTTTTTGCGTTATGGACACCGACTTCCAAAAATAAAGTTATTTTTCACTTTGTAGTTTTCTTATTTGGAAGTCGGTAGTATTTTTTTGTAAAAAAGTTATGAAATGGTCTAAACAATAAACAGACATGCGATTGCAGCAGTCCCGAGAGATTTTCCGTTATTTATTGAAGAGTTCTGTTGTATATCTTCGAAGTTCTTCATCAGATCTTCACCAAATTAAAATGGGACCAATTTCGGAACATACTCTTTCATACAAAAAAATAATTTTCAAAATCTGTCCACAATTGACAGAGATATCGGGGAACATACATAAAAAAAAAAAAAAAATACAAGAAGTCGAACATAGAAGTCCTTTTTTTAAAGTCGGTTAAAAAAGTCACATTGGTACTTTTTTGGAAGTCGGTGTCTTTCGTAGGTACCATTTTTTTTCGTTATGGACACCGACTTCCAAATATAAAGTTATTTTTCACTTTGTAGTTTTCTTATTTGGAAGTCGGTAGTATTTTTTTGTAAAAAAGTTTTTTTATTTTTCACTTTTTAGTTGTACCTACCTAATAGGCAAGTTGTTTAGTAAGTTTCCTATAACGCCAGAATAGATTACCCGAATATCATGAAACTTGAACAAAACCGATCAAATGAGAGATCTGCTTACCCCTTAAGAGCATACTGGCGTGATGTTATGTTATGAAATGGTATAAACAATAAACAGACATGCGATTTCAGCAGTCCCGAGAGATTTGCCGTTATTTATTGAAGAGTTATGTTGTATATCTTCGAAGTTCTTCATCAGATCTTCACCAAATTAAAATGGGACCAATTTCGAAACATACTCTTTCAAACAAAAAAAGAATTTTCAAAATCGGTCCACAATTGACGGAGATATCGGTGAACATACACAAAAAAAAAAAAAAAAACATACAAGAAGTCGAACATCGAAAGTCGGTTAAAAAGCACGAGAGGCGAGGACTTAGCCACTGGGCCACCACGACATGAGATATTAGTATGAGAGTGGTTCTTGACTTTCTATCAGAGGCGACTTCTAAACTCGAATAGCAATAAGGGGTCGAGATACTCTCTTTAGTAACTAAAGATAATAGGTGACCTGGGTTACTAATAGATATAAATAAAACCAATCACAAAGACTTATCATACAGAGCAAACACAATATCACTAAACATATCACCCCATCCAAACCAGTAATATTTGCTGACTATCTACCGCGCACAACAATGTTCTCAATTACTTTTTTTTGGGTTGGAAATCATCCAATGACTTCTCCCGCTCTGGGTGAATCGGGAGGGCGTGTCAGACTTTTACTGACTAAAACCCACCCGTGTTCCTTCAGTTGCTTGAGACAGGGCCGCGGTAACTATTTTCAAATTTATCCGCGACCCAGACGGGCATCGGCCCTAGCGGACCCCGTCAATTTTGCTGACATCTCTTTGAGGCGCGCGTGGAACACTACGCGCCGTCGAATCGGGCCTGGTCCTTATCGGGCGGCGAGCTACCCTTCGCGAGCATTATTGCTTCGCAGAAGGAGGTGACAGCTTCCTATGCCCTCTCGCTCCGAACCATGGCCTTAACCAGGGCCGGACGCGACAGGTCGCCACCGCCGATCGCCTCCACGAGGACACGGCGTTGCTCCACCCAAGACTTACTTAGTAACAAGTGAACCATTCTCGTTAATTGCCAGGCTATTTAACTTCGAGTTTACTTCATTAACTCTAATATTTAACTGAACTTCATCAAAGGACTCATTGAAATGATTAACTAGGAAGTTTCAAGTTTTACTTTGAACAATACTTTGACTTTTGATATTTAATTAATTTTAATATATAGCTAGCAGCTAATAGTCAGTAACAACAAAACAACTTCCAGAGCGATTTAAATATTGTTAAAACTTGCTTCGTAATATCTGTATGGTTCACAGGAACCGTGCAAATGCAAAAAATCTCGGGATAAAAATAGCCTGTGGCCCTAAGGCATTCAACCAATGTGTAGCTGTAATATTACTAACAAACCTTTCATTACCGCCTACAAACAAGCTCTTATATTCATTTATAATATTTGGGTACGTTGAACTATTGTAGCTGTTTACTGATGTAAATTAAACAGTTTACGGGGTCACCAAGACAAAGTTTTCCAATTATGTATTCCAAAATGGACGTCAAACTCAATAATAACAAAACAATGTCGTTGTTTTCCCCGCGGTCCGCCGTGACAGCTGAGTGAGGCAGAGAGCAGAGAGCAACTCACTCAACTGAACGAGATCATTTAATTTTGTGTTATTCATCATCATTATCATCATATCAGCCGAAAGACGTCCACTGCTGGAGATAGGCCTCCCCCAAGCGTCGCCACATTGACCGGTCCCGTGCGTTTCGCAACCAGCGGATCCCCGCAACCTTAACCAGGTCATTGGTCCACCTGGTGGGAGGCCTTCCAACGCAACGTCTTCCGGTTCGCGGTCGCCACTCCAGAACATTTCTGTCCCATCGGCCATCCGTTCTGCGAGCAATGTGTCCTGCCCACTGCCAGTTACGTTTGGCTATTCTCCGGGCTATGTCGGTAACCCTGATGTATAATTGTTCGCTGCTTTAACGTCCGATTTTTAAAGGATTATGCTGAAATGGAATTTATATTGTAAAGTTACTCTCATTTCCTTTGCAACTGTGTGATTTCAGGATATTATTAAGACGAGCTTGTTGCCATTTATCAGGTATTCTGTTTTCATTTATCAGGTTTTCTACAGAATTAAAACATTTCCAATAATATTTAGCAGACTGTATAATTTTAACTTTGCAGATAATCATATCAAACGAACTGAAAAACGTGCCCATTGAATCGAACACCGGTTCATTAATTAGAAATATAACACCACCTTCAAAAGCGATGCGTCTGTATTACTATTGTAAGTATTACTATTGTAGGTGTTACTATTGTAGGTATTGCTATTGACTGTTTTGCTAATAGCATAGGCTACTTTCCTTCCGGAAAAATCTTTTCTTGTGGGCGGAATCGAACACATATCACTAAATTAAATCCCGTGCTCACAAACGAGTCCTATATAGTAACTCTGTCTCGCACAGAACACATTTCTCTCACAATATTCCCGACGAGCCCCTCGGCAGTTCGAACAACGCTGATAGTTTCATAGGGAATAATTGATTACTGTCAGTAACATGGTTACATGGCCGCCGGCCGCGGGTTGTGAACCTCTGTTACTTTTACGACATGTTAATTGGGCACAGATCATATCAGCAGTAATATGTACCAATGTATGTATCATACGAAAGAAACCTGACTCAAAGCAAATTGGGATTCAATAATATTATTTTAAAGGAAATACAAATGATAAATGTACTTCTGCCTGCAGCTCGACTCGCGTGAAAATCGGAAATTATCTCAGGGGAACATACTCCCGGAATAAAAAGTACCCTATGTGCTGGTCATGGTCTAACCGTGTGCCAAGTTTCATCCATATCCGTTCGCTATTAGAACGATGAAAGGTAGCAAACAGAAAACGGACAGAGATAGGTTCCTTATTATCTAATGCGAAGATTAAGTGTTGCAGAATTGAAGAATAAAAACTCCTTGTTTTAATTATGTCGTAAATTGATTTTCATAATGTTTAGCTAAATAAACAAAACATAACCCATACATCCTGTTTCCCTAACAAGGGTCGAGTTCCGGCCCCGGGATTATGATGCAAATCAACAAAGTAACTCTAAACACAACGCTGCTTATACTAAGTGCTTCTTTCTCATTTAATGCATTTTTACTTCGCTCTGAATCCCTCTTTAATATATCAAAGAGTCTTAAGTGCTGACAGACAGACATGCCAATTTCACAAACAATTTGCAACGTTTTTTTTAGAGGAATCTTTCTGTCTGTGGAGTTGTCGATGTTTTGGAAGGGACCCAGATTAAATCAATAAAGGTACTTACTTATTTTGAGTTTCTATGCCCCTGACAATAAGACTGGGTCGTCCTATTAGAAACTTCCTTGTTTAAATGGAATAGATTTGATTATATTGTCACGGTTAATTTCGACTCGAGACTAAACAAGTAAAAAATTTCCAAAAACCTCGGCAATTTTTAATTATTTCATACTTTTTAAACTACATAATTTATCTAGTAGTAGCCACGCTTCGATCGACAATCTATCGAACACGTAATTATGACACGATATCTTGCGAAAATATGAATTATATTTCAAACAGAAAACAGCCCATATCTTTTGAAAGGCTAAACCGATTTTCACCTAACATAGCTAAAAACACACTCGACAAAGTCACCTTTCAAATAAAAAAATCAAAATCGGTTCATCCGTTTAGGCGTTATGATGCCACAGACAGACACACAGATACACAGATACACTGTAACCCGGCAGGTGGTTGTTTTCCTACCGTGCTATAGTAAATTTAGTAGGTATGGAATAGAGGAAATATTCAAATTAAACCAAATACCATGCTATACAAGTACAAAATTTATTAAGTCAATTAGACGGGTACATCCATCCAATAGATGTTTCAATATTTCCTAACCCTATTAAAGTTACACAAAGCTTAAAGTGACAAGCTGAACAGGTAACATGAGAACAATGTTGCACATTTACACAAACTCAGGGTCGTTTTAGTATGTTTGGGTTTCGAGAGATGACCAATTAGAAACTCTCTCAATCGTATAAGAGATTAATTACAGATAGATCTAGTCGAGCTCAGTGCAGCATATAGGGTTATGCTTAAAAAATGCATCCTACACTTCAATTCTATAACAATCACTCAATACTAGATCTTCCTATCTATAAATGAACCTCTAACTCTTTGAAAATATAACGCAATGTAACTGAAACCTTATTACAGCCTATATAGCCTAACCGTTTAGCTGGTCAGCTGGTTAGCTGGTCAGCTGGTCAGCTGGTTAGTTGGTCAGCTGGTTAGCTGGTTAGCGGAACACGAGCCCCTTGGAGCCGGTTCAACTTGCCCAGCACGAGAACCACACAACGATGCGCGTCCTACGGGGACGATATTGGAACAGAAATCTCTGGTCAGGAACAGACAATAGCAAAGGACGTTGATACCTTGATGGGATTCCACGAACGAGGACGAAATTGGTATTCATTAAGCCTATGCCATATGACAAAAAACCGGCCAAGTGTGAGTCGGACTCGCGCACGAAGGGTTCCGTACCATTATCGCAAAAAACGGCATATAAATCACGTTTATTGTATGGGGGTACTTAAATATTTATTTTATATTTTTTTTAGTATTTGTTGTCATAACGGCAACAGAAATACATCATCTGTGAAAATTTAAACTGTCTAGCTATCACGGTTCATGAGATACAGCCTGGTGACAGACAGACAGATAGACGGACCGCGGAGTCTTAGTGATAGGCTTCCGTTTTTACCATTTGGGTACGGAACCCTATAAAACCTACGCGACTATGGATGCAAACCTCCAATTACAGTCTTAAACTATCTTATCCTTTATTAAAAGAACCTTTCCATAATAAAACTGTTCCCAACATAACAACGTTACTCGGAGCCCAAACATCAATGACATTGTAACAAGTTGTCTCAGTTCGGGCGCGGCACGATCTCTTCCCTCACACATCGAAGCGCTTTGATCTTCAACGCCGGTGTTGGTAATCTCGATCAGATTCCTGGAGACTGTTTGTGTTGAGTGACTGATAATCTTTTAGTAGGGTCAAGGTAGATGAGATTTGTTGACGGCAAGTGAAAGTGACATTTTTTATTTTTTTATTATTAAAGATAGGCTAGTAGTGTAGTAGTGACATTTTTGTAAAAGTCATCATAATCATCATTTCAGCCGAAAGACGTCCACTGCTGGACATAGGCCTTCCTTAGGGGTTGCTACATTGACCGATTCCATGCGTCTCGCATCCAGCGCATTCCCGCAACCTTAACCAGGTCATTGGTCCACCTAGAGGGAGGCCTTCCAACGCATCGTCTTCCGGGTCGCAGTCGCCACTCCAGAACTTTTCGGCCCCATCGGCCATCCGTTCTGCGAGCAATTTGCCCTGCCCACTGCAATTCTTCGGGCTATGTCGGTAACGTTGGTTCTTTTGCGGATATCCTCATTTCTGATGCGATCACGGATGGAAACGCCGAGCATTGCCCTCTCCATTGCCCGTTGGGTGACTTTAAGCGACCACGTCTCGGTCCCATTGGTAATTACTGGCAACACACACTGGTTATATACTTTTGTCTTGAGACACTGTGAGACACTTGAGAATATACCACATAACTTGCCGAACGTCGCCCAGCCGAGTCAGATTCGACGGTTGACCTCTTTCTCGAAGTTAGACCTACCCAACTGGACCGTTTGTCCCAGGTAGACATAATCGTCTAAAACTTCGAGTGTAGAGTATCCGATCTTGATAGGAGCCCTCTCACCACCCATGTAACAGGAGAGGGCTCCATGCCCAATGCCCATGCATTCACCTTTGACTTTGGTGGACAACCAAGGTCATGGTAAATATACCCGCTCTTCTGAGGTCATCGAGCATTGTACTGAGGCCCTCCATGGTCTCAGCCATGACCACTATGTCGTCGGCAAACCGAAGGTGAGTGATGCCATTAACGTTGATACCTAGCCCCGTCCAGTTCAGAACCTTGAAGACGTTATCATAATTATCAAATGAAAAATCAATTAAATCTAACTGAGCGGTCGAGAATGACAGTTTCATTTTAAATAACTTTTCTGTTACCATTTGAATGAATGGTTATACCTTTATTTTGTTTGGTGGGTAGAAAAGAAGAAAACAACCTACATCGTCCATGCAATAAAGCTTTAGTCAAATATTTACGATGATATCTTATCTTTTTAACCGACTTCCGAAAAAGGAGGAAGTTCTATGTTCGACTTCATGTATGTTCCGTTAAAGTTTTTTTTATTTTGCACTTTTTTGTAAAAAAGTTTTTTTATTCTACATAAATTTGAGTCACGGTTAACAAATAATATATTCTATATTCTATGTCAACACGTTCTCACACAAGCATGGTTTAAATAAGAAACTATTCGAGCTGCCGATGGGGTGATAAAGCGTTTTACTGAATATTTCATCGTAAATATTTTATTATTGTTTGTGTATTATTACACGTAGGTATATTTCGGAAAAGTTCCTTAACAGTAGCATACAGCGATGAATGTATAAATAGTTATTAATAGACAGAAATCAAAGAAGGCTGGATTGAAAGAAAAGGGAGTCGGCGATAGCGTCATGGTAGTTGACAGGACGGAATGGAAGAAGAAAACGTTTTGCGCAGACCACAAGTATCATGAGACAAAGGCAGCAAGATGATGGAAAAGGTAGATCTAAAAAGAAAAGTAGTAAGGACAAAATAAACAATGCAATGAATATTGTTGAATTGTTATAATGGTGTTCGTATTGTGATGATGTTACATAATACTCCACAGGATTGTACGGGATTTATATCAGAAAGCTGCTGGAATTTTAATAAGATTGGTCTGTCATTCGATCTACAACTAGGCTTGTGTTAATTTACTGTATATTGGTATCCACGCGATGTATAAATTGTTGTTATTAATATATCACAATATTGTCTATTTAATTAGTTGATGTTCGCTGTAATCCCATACGAAGAGTATATTGCACGCGCGGGACTAGTAAGTAACCCTGGCTTTACTTGATTTATTATTACATGATCTATGACCTCACATAGTTGGAGTAT
Organism: Orthosia incerta; assembly: GCA_948252205.1. Taxonomy (NCBI): domain Eukaryota; kingdom Metazoa; phylum Arthropoda; class Insecta; order Lepidoptera; family Noctuidae; genus Orthosia; species Orthosia incerta. Next base: position 30,208,673 of record OX411758.1, read on the forward strand.
CGAGTTTGATATCATTATCAACGATTTTATCATGAAACTATATGAATGTATTGAATACTTAAGAGATACAGACGAAAGAAATACGCTCAGTGATTAATGATGGGCATAATTGATGTGACATGTATTGTGTACATTCTTTGTTGGATCCTAAATAAATCAATCAATGGATAGATGGTCTTTTATGAAGTTTGATTCAAGGCTCCAGATAAAAAACATCATCACAGCATCTAGAGAAACAGCAACAATATTTCGAACACTATTCACATACGAGTAGAATTATTAAGGTTGTATGTATACTGTATTTATGTAACAATCTATCTAAAGAAGTAAAATCTGTTTTATAACAGTTCTAAATTTCCTAACCCTTTGTTTAATGCTTGCCGTGGCAGCCTTTAATTAAGGATACACTATAAAATGTAAAAATATGAGTACTTTAACATGTATTTTGGTGTATGCTTTGTTGGTTGTCCTGAATAAAATAAACAAATAAAGTATCCGTCGATTTCGTTCGACGAACAACTTCAAAAAAACCGGCCAAGTGCGCGTCGCAATTCGCACATTTAGGGTTCCGTACCAGACCGCAAAACTAAGTTAGTTATAATAGGAAAAGTGAAGGAATTACAAAGAAAAAATAGTTTTTTTCAATGTATTGGTATATGTTAGTCGAATATACGTAATAATAAACATTATCACCAAATTTAAAGTTCATTGGTTAGGAAGGTTAGAAGGAACTTAGAAAATTTTGTAATAAAACGGACAGACAGACGGACACATGAGTAAATAGCAATAGCAATAGGGCTCCGGGCTGTCGGAAACTGGAGGTAGTGACATCACTTCAAGGATCGCAAAAGCACGAGCTACTTTCGCGCAGCTGAGACCTGTCTGGCAATCGCGGAACCTGACCCGAAGGATTAAACTTTAAATCTTCGGGTCAAATGTCAAATCCGTGTTGCTTTACGGGTGCGAAACGTGGAAGGCCACAAAAGACATCTCACGCCAAATCCAAGTTTTCGTCAACCGCTGTCTTCGTCGCATACTCGGCATTTACTGGCCCGAGACCATCACCAACGTGGAGCTGTTGGAGCAATGCCACGAGAGCCCGATCGCCCGCCAGATCAAGCGTTGCAAATGGAGTTGGATTGGCCACACGCTGCGAAGGGATTCTAATCATATACCGAAGCAAGCGCTGGATTGGAATTCCCAAGGCAAAAGAAAGCGTGGCCGTCCCCGTCAAACCTGGCGTCGCACCGTGTTGGCGGCAGCGACGAGCATCGGTATGACGTGGAGCGAGGTGAAGCGTGAAGCTCAAGACCGATCGCGATGGAGGACTACTGTGGACGCCCTTTGCCTTATCCAGGGGACGTAGGACATTAAGTCAAGTAAGTCAATAGGGCTCCAGGACCCTTCGGGTACGAAACCCTAAAAAGTTGTACGTTGTACATTCGACACAGGATCTACTGAAACTTCCACAGCCTCTTTTTATCTGTAAATAGCGTTTTCGTACAAAAATCTGAGTTTTTTTATTGTTGTACGAACGGCCCTTTGTGGAGCGATAGCTGTGAGTGAGACCGCAGCGTAATATAATATGCATTAACTTTAGTTCACAATTAGTAGAACGTATTTCACAAACTAAATTCTTAGGAGTACTCATAGATCAAGATCTGAATTGGAAAGTACATCTGGATAATTTGTGCAGTAGGATTAATAAATTTGTTTATGCTCTCAGACAAATAAAGAATATAACCAACATAAAAACAGCAATTACAACATATCACGCCTATATAGAATCCATCTTACGATACGGGCTTATTTTTTGGGGAAACAGCACGGATAGACGGAGAGCATTTATTGCGCAAAAGAAATGCATCAGAGCCATTTGTGGTATCCGTCCTGACGAGTCATGTAAACCTTTCTTTAAAAAGCTAGGTATATTACCTCTTCCGTCACTCTACATTTACAAAATGTGTAATTATGTTTATAATAATAAGGGATTGTTTAAAAAACCCTATCAAATTAACCCTCGAACTAGAGATCCATGCAGACTTGTATTGCAGGATACTCCTAAATCAGCCAAGTATGCGAAAAGTTTCCTAGTCATGTGTATACGCATTTATAACAGAATACCAAAAGAAATAAAATTGTTATATAATATTAATTCATTTAAAAACAGATTATTAAAATGGCTGAAAGAACATGTGTTTTACGACATTAAAGATATTTTTTAACAATTAATTAAAATAATCTTTTGTCATTGCGGATAATGCTCAGATAAATTGTTATATTATTGTATTGACCTTATCTGTGACATTGATCAACAATTAACTTATAATTATTTATTTTGCATGCAATTGATACATATCCTGTATAGCTAAACATGTGGACTTTAGATTAATACCTGACTGTAACAACTTTATACCATGTTTAAGGCAAATAAAGACTTATCTTATCTTATCTTATCTATTAAATGTAACAGGAACATTGTAGAGAGTCGAACTAGACAGTACTACCAAAATGAAATTATGAACATTATTTTAAGGGTTTATTTTAACGCGCACACATGTATCATAGCCAGATAAGTCGTTATAATACATCTGGCTGCGCTACAGACGTGCACAACTTATATTAAACTATAAGGCACACTTTATATCTTCATTTACATACAGCCTTCCTCCTCTCGCGAGGTCTCAGCTCAGGCTCGCTTCATAAACACGCTATATATCTTGATCCCAGTGACGCAATAAGTGATGTCAGTAAACACTGCTCACGAAGGGATCCCGACAATCCCGGGACGAAGGGTGATACTGTTTAAGGTCTATCCACACAAATCAGGGCCTGGCCCAGGCATTGAAGCATTGAATCATCACTGGCCCGTGCACGGCCCGTGCACGGACGTGTGTGAACGAGTTCATATAAAATGTACACACCGATATATTTTGAGCCCCTGACGGGTCACGGTCCGTCCACGTCCCGGGCACGGCCCTGATATGTGTGGATAGACCTTTATTGTGATCCTGGAACTCAATGTTAATGTTGTAGCTGCGAGTGGGATTTGTTCACGACCGGGCGGGGGTAAATCCGGTTTTTATGTATTATTCAATTTCACTGTTAATCGTGCAAAATTATTAAAAACGACGAACGATGCCTTCAAATTCTAAAACCAGTAAACTTATCTAAATAAAATGGTTTACTTAGACACATTTAAATTTGCCTCAATAAATTCTATAAAAGTTTGGTAAAAACCTCCTTGAAACCCATAACGTAGTTTATACGAACACAGACATGAAAAACGACTTTGTTGTTCATATATTAATAGGTTTAAAATGTAACAACGTGAACATTTACTTCTTTACAAGTTAATTGCTACGCCGTAGACGCTTCGTAGCAGCTACGAGATTTGACTCAATTTCACTATGCAAACATATTAAAAAATCAAAAGCCGTACCAGTGTTTAAATTAGCGAAGTTTTATGAGATATTCATATGTTTGAAACTTAATCTAATGTGTTAGGGAGTTAAAGCAATCAGAGGCTGCGGCAGACGTCTGCGAAGAGTAATAATTGGGATTCTATTAGCACGGTTGTGGGTGGTACGCGTATGTATTGGTATTAATATAATTTATTCCTGGGGCTTTAATATGAAGAAAATAAATATTTACAAATGAGTAAATGAACGTCGTACGTTACGGGTGAAGTACGTTGTGTGTACGGGCACACAACTTGGCACTACCGACTTCAAAATATTTATGGATATTGAATAAGAGGCATATCCAATGTATATACGAGTATAAGGAGAACTGAAAGTGTTAATACGTGTTACATATTTTTTTACTAAAAGTCCAAATACCAATTTTCATTACTTTAGAACTGAATTGTTTGTCTTGCTACACTTGAAAATGGCGGATTTTCATTCACACTTTCATCCCCTAAACAAGACTTCAGGATATTATTTCTTAGCGGATACTACGCCAGAAAAAGAAACTTATTTATCCTAGTAAGTCTTAATTTGTGAAAACTGACCACGAATTTAGTACTAGAGCATGTCTCTGTAGCACTAAACAAACCACGAAACCTTGATATCTTGTCCTTGGTCGAAAAAGTGTTGCTTTCTTCGTGATTGTGGCGCCATCTTGCGGCACCTCCGGGCAATTAGTGTCGCCTCACAGTTCCTAATTGTGTTGTGTGTCATTGTTTGTTTATGTACAAACTTGTGCTCTGGGTTCGATTTCCAAGTCGGTGTGATTGAGTTTTACACCAATAATTATTCAATCTGTGCGTAGTCAATGGCAATAGTTGTATCCCCTCTCATACAGGCCTAACCTCATATCGCTTAGCTAATTGAACACTTTGGTAAAAATTTGCAATCACCGAGACTATTATAAGTGTTATTAAACTTCTCATTTGCCATGACAAACACGTTATTTTACCGACACCCACGCCCTCTACATCGGAACTAAGCAATTTTGTACACATTAAATAGTACAATACATATTAGTAATTCCTAGAATTTGATTTGTTCTAAATTTTTTTATTGGTATCTCTGAAATCCATTTGGAAAATTATGTTTCTTACAGCAAAAGCTTTAAGCTTGCCTAACATAGAGCCTGGATTCTTAGGAGCAGTTTGTGAGTACTAGTGCAGCGCTAACAAGTCGGTCCTTGCAGCTGGCACCCGGCGTGCGGGCGCGGCGTGTTTGTTGATTGCATTCTGAGAGCTGCAGTGACGTCGGCAGCGAGGACCGACCAAAGCTCGATACTCGATAGCTCCGGATTTTAGAGGTTGGATTCTGCCGGGGACCGGCTTTAACTACGTCCGTCGAAAACAAATCCTACCATTCTCTAATTAACTTCTTGTTACTGTAGTTTGGAACGACAGCTTAAATATAATGATGAGATGCAACAAGGGACGTAGAACTCAAGGTCAGTGATTAAGCGTAATGATAAAACCAATTGACTGATTAAATTTATCACTCCCTGTATTGGTAATTGTTTACGATATTTTGCAAATCTACTTTTGCAATAAACGTGGCAATATAGATAACACATAGTAACACTACGTTTACGAAGTGACGCGCGTCAGTTGTTTCAATGTGGAACACTGACAGGTAAATTCCACCGCAGTCGAATGACACGCGACGCACGACGAGTGGCTCATTATTGTTTGTGTACTGTTTCATGAAGCGCCAGTGTGAACAGGTTTTCCATTGTGAAAAACGATTACTGCTATTTTCCGTGACTTTAGTGTTAAAACGACAGTTAATTACCACTTAAAACTGACATCTATTTTTCGGCAGGTAACAGACCATCAATTAATTATAATAATGTCGTCCACTTCGATTCGCAATTAACACGAACCTCGCGCTTCATTGGTCGATGAACGATTAAAATAGTAATATTAGGTATGAACTCACCGGGGCACGTCACTCCTGAGTCTACGAGTTTATTAAATACACAACACACACTATTTTGCATGTATGCCAGTATGGTACCAAACACTGATCACTCCTGACGACAAAACGTCTTTGGAACACAAAGTAGAAAATAAAAATATTCACGTTACATAATCATTCATAGTACATACTTATAGTTTCCTGAAATCGAAATACACACTTCACTATATAAAATAATGTAAGATAATACCTAAACATAATAGAATCCTTGTAAACAGATTGGTTAGAAATCAAATAGGTATTTTCGTCTACGGAATTTCTGAGGGAACTCTACGTATCTCTTTCAAAATAAAACAAAATGTCTGTCAATTCTGCAATATATGAATAAAGTACCTACAAAACGTAGATTTGTGTGAAATTAGATCGTGTTTGGTACAATTGGCTCGCTCGGAGGAGGGTTGTTTGATTTACGGTCAACAGGTAGCTGTACCAATTGCTAGAGTTCTTGCGACTTTACGTAGGTACGAGTACTTTATCGACACTTTTGTTTTGATGACTGAATCTTCTGTTTTCCAGCATTTCGTACTTTAGTATTTCGTTCTTATGTGTATTTACACATATTAATCTACAACTGCCTACTCCTTTGGGTTGTTATTACTATTTTCATGAAGTATTAAAACTTTAAAGCGCATTTTAGAGAACCATTTCAAATATATTTTTTACGAATAATCAAGATTTAAATGGATGCTCCGGACGCTGATAGTTAGAAATACTTCCTACACACGTCACGAAATATGTTCAGCTATCTAATCACGTCATCTTGGTATAAAACACTCTTCACAGACTCATCGAGACCTATCTCACTGCTGACGCGACAGACCAATATTTTCATGAGTTGGTCCTCTTGTAAAAACTTTCGTAAACTTAAAAAAATTACAACCAACAAAAACCTTGTAACTTTAAATAAACTTTTTTAAACAATTACCACCAAAATATTAGTTGATCAGTTGTCAAACAGTTGACGATCGCGTCGCGACTCGCGAGGCTTCAGCTCGAGGCTCGGTACGCACGCCCGCGCTCGCCACCGTCGGCACCCGACTGGCGCCGTCAACAGTCGCGCCCTCCCAACACAGTACACACTCATCTCACAGGATGAGAGTCCTGCTATCTGCTATTTACTAGAATGATTCACCATGCTAACAGTCAAAACTATAGGTATTGGAGACAGGCAGTTCGGTTTCCACCCTCACATGAACACACAGTTTGTAGCCTCTCTACAGTATTATATTATTTGTGCTACAGTCAAGGATACGGCCGGCAAACGTACTACGTAACGTAAGTACGTACGTAGGTTACTTCTAGGCAAGCGTGCTTCACCGTCGACCACATCATCGCTTACCATCAGGAGAGATAATGGTCAAACGCGATCCTATCAATAAAATAAAAAAATACGTATGTTTTTTTTATATAACATTTCTGTACTTATTATACGATGGATTATAACGTAGATATCATTAGTACTTAAGAAATATGTTATGAGTACTTAAATAGAAATCAGATCACCAAAATATTATTAAATTGAAAATTAATAGAATATAGTGAAGTAATATCACATGAGATTATATAATTATACTTTCGTAGGAGATTTTCTACCACCTCCTAATTGCTTGTAAACACACGTTATATATTTTATTATTTATATATTTCAGCGGAAACTGCCGCGATTCAACGGAAAATTCCTTTAAAAGAACAACAGTCCTGTGGGAATGTAGACGCCGCTCCACGTCGTACACAAGTCGGCTGTGTCCGCCGTCGCCTTCGCTAACGAAACAATAAAACAAAGTTTTTTCATTTCTGTGCTAACGACTGTTTCAGACTTGTGTCGTAATTATCTTCGTCCAGTTCATTTTGTCTCACTGCGACGAGTTAGCTCTGTGGATCGAACTGCCAGTACTGATTACTGTTATTACTAATTATTTCTGGTACAAACATAACTGGTAAAGTGGTAGTAGTATACTGTGGTTACACTTCTGCCTAACCTTATGGGATGGCAAGCGTAACATAAAACGAACGAATGTTTCCATACAAATTTCTTAAAAGCTTGAGTTTTAAATTATATAAGTCCCGGCATTTTCACTCCGTGTGGGATGCTCCTCGCGGTACGTCACGGAGGCGTGGCGGTTATCTTACTGCGAGAGTTGTGCTCGTGAGTTCTTCTCTTTGTGCGTCGCAGTAATTGGGTCTCTGAGCTTTGGACTCTGTTCGTGACGGCTTCGATAATATAGCGGCCGTTTTCCTAATTATTTCTTCGTCCCAAATTCGCCATAAAATACGAGCTCTCAGCCTGCGCACAATGGCGTCAATGGCGAACAATCACGAACACTTGAGACTCTCGCTCACAACTTGTTATAATTAGGTTAGAGGTCTTACAAAGTCCCCATGACGTTCTCGTGCATAGCTAGCTTGTTTGAATGAAGAGTGTTCATAAGCGCTACGACAGAGATTGTGTGTTTTCAATCTTCGCTTATTCGGCTCTCAGATCAAAATCTCAAGTTCTTAGGACGACACAAAACCTGAGAGTACGATACCTCTGTCTAATTAACCCGCTCAAGCTCCTTCTATAAATTAACTGTTTGAAACAGTAGCACACTATACTGATTTTTGTTTATTTTAGCCTAAAACTGCTGGGAAAGGCCTGTTGTTTAACTATCTGATAAAAATCTCAACAGCCTAATAACATTAATTGTCGTTTATCGAAGCGAAGCTGTCTAATGAAAGGCGTATTGTTACAAAATAATGAGGATTCAGATCTACTGGAGCTGCAGGCGGGGAGCGAAACTTGACGCGCAACTAATCTACTTTGTGATTATTTTTATGTCAGCCATAAATTATGAGCAGTTTTAGTTATCCTGTTTGAAATGGACAGAAATTCTCGTGATACCTTACTAGTTCTTGTACAGGGATCTAAAACCGAGGCTTCAAAAGATATACTATACTTACTTTTAACATTATTGGACAGAGCCTTTGTTATCAGGTCGATAAGCGTCCGTCTGGTATTTAAATCGTCTTAAAAAGGCCCGAAGCTAATAAAACTAAACCCTAAATTATAACGTAAACTATATTTTCTGCTGTCAAAAATCTTCAAACTTTCCTGATAATGAGTACTGCTAAATCGTAATACCAACCTATATTCGTACATTTTTTTAAGATAGAGGGTACAGCTGGGAGAGTTGTCTGCGGCCTGGTAGCCTAGCAATATTTTGATAACACTCAAATAACTTCTACATCACTCTACCCCGAATTTTGATTAAATTGTGATAACTGCGTCACCCAGCAAGTCCCCAAAGTCTTGCTCGTACAACTTTCGTTACGTGTCGGTGTTCTCCTACTGCCTCATTCCTACGAGTATCACTAAATATCATAGCATTTCAATTCAGCCCGTGTCATGTCACTTAGTACACATCTGATATGACAGATCTATCATGTTTTAATAGTTCTTATCTGATCTTTCAACGAAATCGATTCTCCCAGTCAAAGATTATTTAGTCCGTCTTTATAGTTTATACTCACAACAACTGGACCTGGGCCCGTACCATGTGCTCTTAGAACAAGATTATTTCCACTGTATGCAAAGAACAGTTTATTCAAATCAGATACACTGTCCCTTACTAACACTGGATATAACCTTGCTTTAGGGCTCATGGTAGGCCCCTCGGATCAAATACATATGTTCTGTGCTCGTATACGCTAAACACTTTGCAATTTACCTGAACGATATGTGACTCAATCAATCTGCCTAGCCTTTTCCCAACTATATTGGGGTCGGCTTCCAGTCTTACCGGATTCAGCTGAGTACCAGCGTTGTACATGGAGCGACTGCCTATCTGACCTCCACAACCCAGTAACTGGGTAACATGGTACTCCTTGGCAAGACTGGTGTCAGATCTCAAGCTTCTGACTACCCGTAACGACTGTCAAAGATCTACAAATGACAGCCGGGACCAACGGCTTAACGTGCTTTCCGAGGCACGGAGGAAACTCGGTATGTTGAAAATGGCCACCCATTCACAGATCGACCTGGTCAAGCGTTGCTTAACCTTGATGATCGACCCGTGCGGCTGTTATTCCACAGCCGCACGGGTCGCCCGATATGTGACTGCTCTCAGATAATAGAATATCAGCATGATGTATCAAGCATGCAGGTGGGCTCGTTAATGTTCAGGCAGGAGATAACAGCGCCGTGTCCCCCACCCTGTGCGCCTCACATCGCATGGACGCGGGAGCGGGTAGCTAACGGTGATTGATGGTCCTGTCTTACTGCATCATAACGACCATCACTATCCATCTTCACCTCTCAAACCTGATCAATTACCATAATAGTCAACGACAGCTTTTATGATTTAGCGACAGTTTCCGTGACGAGATAATATCCTAACTGCCTCGACATAAACATTCCTCCCCTCTTCTCGTTTTCTACTTTGCATTACATCGGAATAAGTAGCTGTAATCTACCGTTAAATTGTAGCAATTTAACAACGGATTACAGCCCCAAGCCTTTTTGTGAAGCGCGGGCTTAGAACTGCCAACACTTTCCTACTTTAAATAGAATGTTCCTTAACTATGTTTTATGATAATTTCTAAATGTCTAGTAAGCTGGAACCTTACCTATGGGGAAAAGAGAAACAAAAACCATAAATAACATCAATTAATGGTATTTAATTAATAATAAGATACATTTACGAGTAGGTATTTAACAATAATCATATGACATTATTGTGACAAAGTGCATCAATATTGTCTATGTTCTTTCCTGGTCATACCGTTTGTTTTTAAAAAATGTGGTCCTTTCATTCGTATGTGTAAGATGTGGGACAGGCTGTCACTCGCTGTCAGTTTAACATTACTTGTTGTCTTCTTTCCTTTGCTTCAATTTGCCCAAAATCCTTCACATTCGTGTCACGAACGTGAAGGCTCAACGCATAGGCTCAGATAACAATACTCTTGTGCCCACTAACCCCCTCCTACGTACATTTGTTACTGTGTGCGGAATAATCTCTTTACTATATTTCATTGCGACTTGGTCTTCTTTCCAAACTAAGATTGAAATTGCTTCGAAAAGATAATGGTAGGATCTATATATTAAGAACTAAAGACGGTGATGAGTGATTTCATTATTCTGAGCTTTATAAATCCTGAACTCGTACAATGGTGTCCTTGTACTAAATAACTTGCACAAACACATCATGTCTTACCATGAAGTTCGATGCTTATGCAACGATGTGACAAAGCATGTATAGAGCCATAGAAGACGCCACGCGGGCGACGCCGGGAAGCGGACGACAGCGCGGCGACGACGCCCGCAGTTAACCTTCCCCGAACGAGCGCGTTCATCTTCGAGATGGCTTGTTTATACCGACTTTGTGCCCGACATTCCATGCGGGTCAGCACATACTTTCATTCTTAGTGAAAGATTTTTAGATACCAATAAATTTTTGAGTATTATAAGCAGTCACAATACAGCGATCACGATTGCCCGCTTTATTGACTTAATCGTTAGACTGTGACCTCGGCAGATACCTTGTCTAGCATCTTCACAAGCATGTCTTTGATTTCACACAGTAGTCGTTCAGTTGACCGCACTCTCTAACTCTTTAATCTTTAGCTGGCCTGGTTTTGTATGAAGTTTTAATGGTTTACGAGGCCAGAGTATTTTGGACCCTCCCCACACTCCCCCCTCCCCGCTAGGTGTGCGCGCGCGGTAGGTGCGCGTCGCGGATCTGCCGCGCGAGCCACGCCACGCCGTCCGCCAGCCCTGCACCCGACAGCGCGCACGACGCGCAGATGTGCCAGGGCTTGTCCGTGATGCGCTCCAGACACAGCGCTGCAACATCACACACAGTATACATAGCAGAAGGCTATTAGATCAGAGATAGACGGACAGTGTGTGTGCGGTACTGACCGGCGGCGACCTGCATGGGCGCGAGGGCGTGTGGCGCGTCGTGCTTGTTGGCGAACACCAGAAGCGGCACGCGGCGCCCGCACATGTCAGGGTGCGCCAGCAGCAGCTCTAGCTCCTCGCGCGCTACCACTGCAACCACGAATACAACGTCAACTCCCACCGTACTGACTTAGTGTTTGAACGCGGCTCGTTTGAGCCGACATCGTGTCCATTAGTTGTCGGCCATCACTTAGTGTTTGGTACAAGCTGCCAGCATGCTGACTTGGCGCTCCCACACACGCCCCCTTTCCGTTTGTAATTAGGTACATTGGCCGCCGACGGAGGGCTCCTAACTCAACGACAAACTTCCTCCTGTGAAGTTCGTTGCGTGAAGTTTGAAATGCAATATGGTACTCCGGTCGGCGCACCCAAATGCAATTAATATTCATTTGCTATAATTTGAACTGGGTAAAAAACGTTCTTATTTATTATGTTCCTTGAGTTTCAGGCGTTTCAAGTGTAGTTTTTATCTTTATCGCCACATGCGAATTAATAACCTGACGTCACACAAAATCCTGCATGTCGCAAGCTGGGTTTTCGACGCGATATGTACTTTTGGAGGTATGCGGAACAGGGTGTAAATTTCCGCAACGTCCTTTGAAAAGGGAGGATTCTCCGACCAATCTGGTTCAGGCAACTGCCCAACGGTTGTTGCCAGACTGTTGTATATGTTAAAGCGCCGAAAACTCTGCTGCCACATGAAGTCCGGTCATTAGTTACATCACTCTCCTCCGGAGTGTACTGACCGAGTCGCAAGTGATCAGCTGAGTCCACCACGAAGATGACGGCATGCGCGCGGCGGTAGTGGCGCTCCCAAAGTGCGCGGTGCCGCGGCGCGCCTGACACGTCCCACGCGCTGAACGACACGCCGCTGCCTGCGGACACACGAGCGGTGAGCACGGGATACTGTCAGCATATGACAATGTGTGTGACGCGAGTACAGTACGCACTGGTGAAGTGCTCCTGCTGCTGGCCCACAGTGGGCGCGGCGAGGGGCGCGGGCGCGCGCGTGTCGGCGGGGCGCAGCGCGTGCAGCAGCGTGCTCTTGCCACTGTTGTCCAGCCCCAGCACCAGCACCGTAACCTCGGCGCGCCCGCGGCCCAGCCACACCGACAGCTTGTCCAGCAGACCCATCTCCCACGTTAACGCATTACTGCAACAGTGACACATCAATATGAATTAGTCACTAGTGACAAGTGAATTATACTTTGTTACTCAAACACTTCTCAAACAAATTTATAACTTCGCACTATTTCGCTTTTTATCGCTCTGATTCGCTTCCAAAACAAAACTGTCCCACGACAAAACCAATCGCTCTTTATTATAGTACGACAGACTGCTCTAGGCACGACGAGAACCTTCCAGAATGTTCGGCTGAGACAGACATTCCAGAAGAACTTTCGAGATCGCTCTCGACGTGCTCTCTTTCAGAATGTTTGGACTTGGGTGAAAACTTAGTTGACATGAATATTCAAGAAGATAAATTCCGTTTTTGATACGAAATGACGTTCTACCTTCTTCTAGTTAATACATGCCGCTATCTTCTCTTGTATAAAAGATGAACTCCTCTTACTCATCATCAGTTCTAAGTTTATGGGTTTCAGCTTTCGATTTTTAACATTAGCAACTGTAAAGAATGGGTCCCGAAGTCTTAGCTATACAACACTTTTTTATAAACTAATAAGATAAATATTTTTGTACTCTTTAATTTCTTTTTATTTAATAAATAGCCACTTTTATATTCACCATGCGTACGCGTATTCCCATCATACCATAAATACACACTAGGTACCTAATATAAATTAGGTTTGGTCTTGAAACTTGAACAGACTCATCACCACCGCATCTTCACCATTTGGTTGAGACTAAAATCTATAGAACGTGCCTACATCAAGTCGGTTCAACCTCAAGACCCCAAATAAATCGTTTCTTAAAGACACATAGTCCACTCATTTGGTTGCAATGGGATCTAGACTGGAAGGACCAATATTTTAATATGGACTTTGAGATTAGCATTGACACTTGACAGCCATTACTAATATTATTATTCAAAATCGATACAAAATCGTTTGCAGTCTATTCTCACTCATACAATAATGTACTAGATTACTTACCCGGTTTGTGTTCGCGGGATCTCACATTTTTGTAGATGTTCACAATCAGAATCAATGAATACTTGTCCTCAATGAGCGCTTTACCGTGTCTTCCGATACGTGTTGAGGAGTGTCACAACAGCAGGGCACGACTGATGGCTTCAGATCTGGATCCACTCGGTGTATGGAGGCGTGTGGCGACTGTTGTGCGGTATTGACGCCCGACGCCATGGCAACGCCGCACACAACACGCCGATTGGTACCGCTTTAGCAACGTATTGAATATTTTGCAATTTACTTCTTCAGTTAATGTGGTGGAGCATATTGTAGACACGATTGTTGAAAAATTAAGTGTTGCATGCGCATACGGTACTTACGAACTTTTAAAACGTTATGGGTTTTAAACAGTTTTAAGTATTTTTATTAAAATATACAATTAAATAGGTATTCTACAACATAATACTATTTATATATTTAATACTTCATGCACAAAGGTAAATCATTAATACAGTCAATCCACCATACAGTATTTAAGCAAAGAGAAAACAATCCAAACAAAAACAGTGAACATAAAATTTAATAAAAAGTCTACCTACGTCAAGTGGAAAAAAATCGTGACAAAATTGTCATATCAATCGCTTTGCTTAATTAAATTAACTGCTCCTTGGATATAAATAAAATAAATAAATAAAATAAAAAAGCCCTTTATTCCACTACTTACATTTTTTACACTTAACTAAATATAGATACACTGCTTAAAATATAGAAAATACTTTTAAAAGAAATTCTTCTTCTCAATCTGACTCTGTTACTTCCTTCTTTACTCTATTTTATGAGCGTTTGCCATCGCTATTCGTAGCGGTCGCCTCTGCGGCGTAGGCCTCCCCTAAATCACTCCACACGATTCTATCGCGCGCCTTCTGCATCCACTCTGGTCCACAACGCTGCGTAAATATATCTCTCCATCTCTTTCTTTGTCTTCCTTGCTTTCTTTTACCTTCTAGCGAAATCCATTCGGTAACTCCTTGGATATATACTTCTTAATTTCACCTAAGTTTACTAACTACCGCGTGGTCCAGAGGCTTAGACACCTACATGTGACAGTAATACGCTCTCACGCACCAGGTTCAAACCTCGCCCACTCAGGTGATGTCTTTTTGTGAGATATAATTTGAATCTCTTACAACACCTACTACTTAAAGTCAAGCGCATATGTCTCCTTATAAGGCGCCTTCGTCACAACAAAGAATCTCATTTTTACAAAAACATGGATTCAGATAACAATAACGTCATTCATGGCAAACATTACACTGGATCTTTAAATAACTTGTCTACCTTGACAAATGACGATGAAAAAACCATACATGACACCACAATGATGAGTATACCGGACAGCCTACATGACAATCTTAGCGAAACTGACATATTTAATGACTTGAATGAAAAAATAAAAACACTGGAGATGCAACTAATGAGCGCACATAATTAAATAGAAGACCTTAATAGCGACAATTTCAGACTAAAATCCGATTTACAAAAATCGCTCAAGAATGTTGAAACCTGCAAAAAGATTGCCTAACACCTGATAGAAAAAGTAGCACACCATTATCATCACGTAAAGTAAAAGCTAAACTCCATAAAGCTACACCACTCACCTCAAATAATGATTGAAATACATCGATCAACGAAACAAAAGTTGCCATGCTACATAAAGAAACTCAAACCTACGATCTGACTCATGACATCTTGACGCAAAAGCAAAAGCTGACCTCCAAATCACAATTAAGTAACATTGCTCTAAAAAAGCCATCAGGTGGGATGTTAAAACATAAACACAAACTTGCCATAATAAGCAGCAGCACCACAAAAGGAACTTTGCCGTTAATCAAAGAAGTATTCTCAGACCAATTTGATTATTGTCATTATTTGTTACCAAACGCCATCACAGAAGGCTTCTTGACTAAGATCGAATAAATTAAAAAACTTTTCAATGGATGACTACTGCTTGATTTTTGTTGGAGAAAATGATCTTGGAAGTAATAAGTTGATGAGCATCCTTGACAATTTAAAAAACTCCCTGAAAAATGATAACCACACAAATGTTGTTATTTGTGCTCCAACTTACATAAGACGGGCACTAATACATAATTATAAAGTAGAGTTATTCAATAACCTTCTTTGTCTTGACATAAAAAACCACAAATATGCGTACTTTTTTGATAGCAATCTTACCCTATCACTTGACATGTTTGCCTACAAAACAGGTAAAATAAACAAATGTGGATGGAGAGAAATCTTTAAACAGATCATGTCCAACATAATATGTATGTTGGACATGATCTGTTTAAAGATTTCTAGACTACAAGTTGTTCGGCTCGCAGGGCGTTTTAACAACCACACACCGTGCAATTGAAGACGGTTTACCTGCAATTGAAGACGGTTTACCTTGCTAGCACATATTTGAGACTGCCTTATTTGTGAAAAAGAACATGCATCTATTCAGAAAAGTATCTGAAAATCGCTATAAAATGATTAGACTAGTATATAGACACGAATTATGCGTTCGACCATCAAAGACCGCCTTGATGCACAAAAGCATACTTTGCATGGCCCCAAAAATATTTAATAAATTACCAAATGGAGTTAAGGACTTAAATAAATTAAGAAATCTATTATTGGAAAAATGCAAAAAAAAAAAATGCAAATGAATTCTATTGACGAATTCCTTAATGATAAATTATAAGTTATTTAACATTGACATTTATTTGATTTTGACATTCCATTTCATTCATTATTTTTATGTATCCTAAATTGTTAATGTTTTGCTTGACTTTTCTGTGTTAATTTATGTTGTGTTTCGTTGTGATTATTTTATTTTAATATTGTGTTGATTATTCTGTTTTATTATAATTACTAATTATGCGAAAGAGTGTACACCTTGAAGGTAGATTTTTGAGGAACAAATTATTTATTATTAAGATCTCATGTAAAATGCACCAAAAATCACACCAATAAATGAATTTTGAATTTTTGCAACATGTAATACTGAGTCATCAATTGATCAAGATAATACGAGTATTAACACAGCAAATGATCAGTTTTTTCTATTATAACCACATCAATATTATGCACCAGAATATCGCTGGGCTTCTGAATAAATCTGATATGTTGACGCTACATGTCCACGAATTAAAAACTGAAAAAGATATAGAAATTGACGTATTATGCATAACCGAACACTTCGTAACTTCAGGACAGGAATTATTAATTAAAGTACCTAATTTCAAGCTTGCAACGTGTTACTCAAGAAATCACCAGAAGCGTGGAGGAGCGTGTATTCTTCTACGAAATAGGTTGGAATACAAAGAACTTCCAAACACGTCCATCACAGGTATATTTGAGTATTGTGCAATTAAATTAACGCAGCAGCGATTGATTATTGTTTGCATATATAGACCGCCAAATATGTCTTGTATTAATACCTTTTTATATCATTTGGCTATCTTACTAAAGAAATTGTATACTAAAGCCAATAAAAGGATGGTCCTGTGCGGGGATTTCAACATTAACATACTGAAAAGGAATTATGTCACTTTAGAATTTGAAAACTTACTTTTATGTTATGATCTTAAATTAGTATTCAATCAGCCGACAAGACCAAAAAGCGGCACTTGTTTAGATAACTTTGCTCACAATTCCAGGCAAAAATGTGTGAGTGAAGTAATCGACTTAGCATTATCCGACCATACCGCTCAAATTTTAAAAGTACCGGTAAAAAGGTCATGCATACTAAAATCTTGGCGCATCCAAAAGAGGAACTTATCCAATGAAAACTTAATGTTATTCAAAAAGCACCTCCAAAGCCTATCTTTTTCAGAAGTCTTGGAAACAGATAGACCTAATGAGGCATTTATGATAACTTTATCAATCTATATGGATTATTCTATGACTTATGCTTTCCAAACCTTTTAGTAAATGTACTATCTGATAAAAAGGTGAAATGGATTTCTCGTGGCATAAGACTATGTAGCAGAAAACAAAGAAACCTACTTTGGAAATACAGAAAAGCACCCACAAGCGAAAATAAAAATACATTTAAAAATTATTCACAGAGGCTTAAAAAAATTGTAAAGCTGACACAAAAAGCTCAAAATAATAACTTCATTAACACCTCTCAAAATAAAGCCAAGGCCTCATGGCAAATAATGAATGATAACAAACAAAAGAACAAATAAAAGAACCGATTTTACAAGTAGTTAAAGAAAATAAAATAATAAAAAATCCTAAGCAGATTGCTAATTCATTTAATGATTTCTTCGTGGATCAGGTGCAGGATGTAGCTAATGATCATGGAGGAAAAACAGTCGGAATTAACGCTATCCCAAATTCTGTATTCATGCCCCCAGTAGTACCTCAAGATATTTTACAAGTAATGAAAAAGTTAAAAATTTAAAAAGTTGTGGTTACGACGGCGTTTCTACCGTTGTAGTAAAATTTGTTAGGGATATTATAGCAAATCCACTAAGCTATATAATAAATGCATGTATAAGTTCAGGTATATTCCCTGAAAAACTGTCATCATAAAACCACTACACAAAAAAAAACAATAAGGAAGACATGGCGAATTATAGTCGGTATAGTGTCGGGCTCAATCTAGCTCTTGGGTATAACACCATCTAGCGCATATCGAAAAAAAACGGCCAAGTGCGTGTCGGGCCACGCGCAGTAATTGGGTTCCGAAATTGCATAATAATCAATACATATAATAAATCTGTAGAAAAATATCTTTTGTACATCGAAAAAAAATTCTTCACTTCGCAACTGAATTAAGAAAAAAATTATCTATTTGAGTACCACCGCACGCAGGTGCGAATTGCGAAAGGAGCCGATTTGAGCGAGCATTAGAGCCACGGGGAATGGTAAGGTTCAGTCCAGGATCCTTACGCGCACGCTCCTTGGTTATTTCTCTTTGGGAATTTGAAAAAAATCGTATGTATTCACCTCTAATCTGCGGTATTCACTATTTCGTTCTGGAAAGTTTTACGCTACTCAATTAGTGATGTAGCCGGGTCGAATATTGACTTTATAGATGGATATCGACAAAACAAAATAAGTAATTTGCTTGGCAATTTGACTTTCGAATACAAAACGTCGAAAATACTTCAGCACTAACACAAAAAAGACTACTACTACTACAACTAGAATATGCGCGCATGCGCCGTATGGACTACGGACCGGTACTGCCAACGACTCCGGCCACTCCAATGCGTTATTCGAGCTTAAACATTATTAATTTAGAAATCATTATTATTAAGGATGTTATGATTTTATTTTTGTATATTTTTTATAAGCAAATATTTACTATCTGTTTTACGAAGATAACAACGTTATTTAAGTTATTTTTCAATGGCGTTTGTACATAAATTTTACTGTGCCAAGTACATTTTATAAGTTGGTCGACTATTACTCGTAAACTTGTTTAGCCTGTTATGATTTTATTTTTGTATATTTTTACATAGTTCATAAGCATATATTTACTCTGTTTTACACAGCTAACAACGTTATTTAAGTAATTTTTCAATGGCATATGTACAAAATTATTACTGTTCCAAGTACATTTTATAAGTTGGTCGAAGCCTACTTATCTGTGATAGTTTCCCTTTTAATTTCGTTATATTTACTACTGCCGCGATTTTTTTCACATAGCCAAGAGCAACCATTTCGTTGGCAGGGGGGGGGGGATACTTGACTCTAACATAAATTTGCAATTTAAAGCTTAATTTTACGCAAACGGATCTCTGAATCAAAAAATGGTTTTAACAAACCCATAATATTTTTGAATGGCCTATCTAACGATACCCCACACTATGGGATAGACGAGAAAAAAAATATCATCCCCACGAAAAATTGATGGCTGGAATTTCTTCATACACATCATCGCTTACATTACATCAGGCGGGATATTGATCAAACGCAAGCATATCGATTAAAAAAAACATCATTCTATGTGGGCCCGTTTTTAGACGCTGTATGCCGCTGTAACCGTTTTAATGTTTATGTAACAACAACAAAACCCTCTACTTAGTCCGCATTATTATGCAACTTCGGAACCCTATAACTGCGCGTGGCCCGACATGCACTTGGCCGGTTTTTAACCGACTTACCAAAAAGGAGGAGGTTCTATGTTCGACATTATGTACGTTTTTTTTTTTGTATTTTTACCGATATCTCCGTCAATTGTAGACCGATTTTAAAAATTCTTTTTTTGTTTGAAAGAAAATGTTTCGAAATTGGTCCCATTTTAATTTGGTGAAGATCTGTTGAAGAAAGTCCGAGATATACAACAGAACTCTTCAATAAATAACGGCTAATCTCTCGGGATTGCTGCAATCGCATTTCTGTTTATTGTTTATACCATTTCATAACATAAAATCACGCCAGTACGCTCTAAAGGGGTAAGCATATGTGTACAGTTCACCTTGGTACACTCTCATTTCACCGGTTATGTTCAGTTTCATGATATTCGGGTAATCTATTCTGGCATTATAGGTACCTTACGTAACTATTTGCTGATTAGGTAGGTACCACTAAAAAGTGTTAACTTTAAAATTTTCGCGGTTCATAATTGAAAAACAATATATCACGGAAATTGAACGCGATGATTTCGATTATCATAAGCTTTTTATTAACTTGCAATGTATATATGTAAGTGTGTTCGGGTCAAATCTTGTAACTAATTTTAAAGCTGTTATCCTCAACCGATTAAGATGAAATTTTGCATTCACGTTTGGTTTAAATGACAATGCATGGTATGCTAAAAAGATTGTTTAAAAAAAAAATTTTGGAAAATCGTATTTATTTACCTATTTCACCCACACCTTTCACACCTAATTATATTTTTTTAATAAATAATCGAAATCATCGCGTTAAATTCCCGTGATATATTGTTTTCCAACTAAAAAGAGGAAAAAAAACTTTTTTACAAAAAAATACTAGCGCCTTCCAAATAACAAAACTACAAAGTGAAAAATAACTTTATTTATGGAAGTCGGTGCGCAAAAAATTGGTACCTACCAAAGACACCGACTTCCAAAAATAAAGTTATTTTTCACTTACAAAGTATCTCGGCCCCTACGTCAAATGGAGTTTCTTTGAACCAGTGTTTGCACTCCGGTCCCAAATTGCATAGGGACATTTCGGATATCCTCACCAGTTTCACCTCGCAGACTGCGCGTTGCGTGGTTGCGAGGCTCCTTTCCTTGTCAACCATTCTCTTTGGTGGGGACCAGACTGGTTGACTCATCGCGAGGTCACTCAACCCATAATGGGTGATTTGCCATCCGATCGAGTAACTGAGAGTAGGCCATTTGCTTTTGTTGGAACTGACTTCGCTGGTCTCTTCTTGGTGAAGACTTCTCAACTTCGTAATGCTAAGTCTGTCAAGGCCTATTTGAGTGTGTTCGTTTGTCTGGCTTCCAAGGCGGTTCACTTGGAACTTGTTACTGCCCTCAGTACAGATGCGTTCGTTGCAGCGCTAAGTAGATTTGTTTACCGCCGAGGACTACCATCTTTGATCCGTTCTGATAACGGTATTAATTATAAGGGCACTGATAGATATTTAAGTGAAAATTGTAAATATCTAAATAAGGATAAACATAATTTAAGATTTGCAATGTCCCAAATGGGAATTAATAGGCAATTTGATCCCCCAGTCTGACCACATTGGGGTGGCATTTTGGAAGCCCTTGTAAAAGTAACAAAAACGCATCTCCGCCGTGTTATTGGTGAAACTATTTTAACATTTAAGGAACTTGTTACGGTATTTACTAAAATTGTGGCCGTCCTCAATTCGCCGTTGTCCGATCCCCTCAGACCCAAATGACCTGGAAGTCATGACCCCTGGTCATTATTTTTGATTGGACAGCCCCTCAATGCCCTGCCGGAATACTTCCTCAGGGTAGTTAAATCTTCGCGATTGACGCATTTTGAGTTGCCTCAACAGATGACCCAAAGTTTCTGGCATCGTTGGTATTTGGAATATTTGCATATTTTGCAGCAGCGCGTGAAGTGGACTGACAAAACTGACCCTCCCAAAGTCGGATATCTTGTACTTGTTAAAGAATCTAATTTGTTGCCTTTGTATTGACGTCGTGGACGCATTGTAGATTTGTTTTATGGGTCTGACGGAGTTCCTAGAGTTGCGCAGGTCATGGTCGGAGATTCGGTTTTGAAGCGAGCAGTGGCAAGTTTAGCACGCTTGCCCATTTATTAGCGGACATAACTCCTAATGTCCGAGGCTGCTTATGTTAGAAGCGACTTGTAAGTAAAGGGGTTTACTAAGTTCGTAAACATTTTTTACTTTAAATACAGTGAAGGTTCGTTTCTTAATATATTATTGCAATTTTTTACAGCTTTTTTGCATCAAAATGTGTTAAAATGCAAATTTTAACAATCGACTGGAATGCCTCAAACATTTAAAAATGCGCCATCTATTGGCATCAATTTTAAATGATCCGTTTAAATAATCTTTGAAATGTGAATTAAGTTGATTAATCAAGAACATACAATTTTTATGTTCAATTCCAGAAAATGATAATTTTACACACATTCAATAACAGTTAGGTGCATATCGCGCCATCTAGTGAGATATATTTGAACCAAATTTTCTGTCTTAGCATTGAGTGACCATTTCAACATACCGAGTTTCCTCCGTGCCTCGGAAAACACGCTAAGCCGATGGTCCCGGCTGTCATTTAAAGATCTTTGACAGTCGTTACGGGTAGTTAGAAGCTTGAGATCTGACACCAGTCTTGCCAAGGGGTATCGTGTTACCCAGTTACTGGGTTGTGGAGGTCAGATAGGCAGTCGCTCCATGTAAAACACTGGTACTCAGCTGAATCCGGAAGCCGACCCCAATATAGTTGGTGAAAGGCTATAATAATTAATAATAGTACAGAACCCTTTGTGCTTGAGTCCGACTCGCACTTGGCCGGTTTTTTTATATTCTCATAGTATAGATACACTATACAAAAAAAAAACTTGAGAGGTGTCAAGGGACACCCGGATGGAACGAAGTTCCTTTAGTATATATATATATGTACATACATATATATATATGTCGGGTTTAGTCAATAGTACGGTAAAGTCAAATCACAAGCACGCCCCTAGCGCCAAACAAGAGCAATTACGCATTGGCGCGCTTTTTTAAGCACTTGCGTAGCGGGGAACAGGGCAGTTGAGTACGGACAGCCGTAGAGCTAAGACGTCGTAGAATCAGTGTCGATCCGTAAAATTAGTAAGCAATAATGTAACGCGTGTCTATTTGAATATACTCAGTGTATCGAATAATTTGTGTGATTTCATTTTCACGATTATACCCACCGACCTGCCCACACACGATGTCTTAACCTAAGGGAATACATCCCGACTTCCCGATGGTTTACATCTATCGGCCAGCCTTGATGCGACATCAGAATTGGGATTCGGTCGTGCTAATGAGATCACACGTAAAAACAAAGCTAGTGAAAATGTCGGTTACATTCTTGCAAAAAAAAACGTGATGTCAGTTGCGACTACCCTCGAAAACAAAATAATGAAAATAACTAGTCTGGAGCGGAGCAGCAAGGAGGCTAGCAACAACAAAGGAGCTGGACAGGTCAAGGAGGAGCGTATGGAAGTGTGAAATGGTCCATACACACTGATCTTTATGCCAATCTGGTGAGTCGTTTTCATTTTGTTATGACTATGGAAAAGTGCGTTCATTATTCAAAATTCTGGTTTTGTTTACGGTATGGCCCATGACAGGTCCATTATAATCTCATTTAAGTTATCGCTGGTCAAGTTTTAATGTTACTGAAGAGTTGTTATTCAACTATCACTGTTAATAGTCCTTAGCAGGTTATTATTATTCGGACTTTAGAGCGATGTAGTAGCATTGCCGTACCAAATACATCATTCTGGAAATTATTATAATTCCTAATGAAATTATTAGTTTTGAGTTAATGGAATATGATTATGAGGTTTCTATGCTTTTTCTTTTCAACTTGAGGTTAAAGTCTTTGGATAGTTTGAGCCTAATACTCGTACGTGGCATCGTTAATTGAGGCTTGAAATGCCACTGACGCTATGGCATTGGATTTTCTATAGCCCATATGCCTACCTGGACACTGTAATGTGTTTCATGTTTTGGACAGGGACTCTGCACTAACATTTGGTGTCCACAATAACCCATTTTGCTGTGCCGGTTTAGTTTACTACACCGCTGCACCGGTTAATTTATCAAAGTTGTGTATGGTTAAGATAACTGTGAACATATACTCTCATAATGTTTTTCACGTTTCAGACACCATATTGCGTCGCAGTGGAGCATCTGCTGCAGGCTAGCGGTTCAAATGCTGAATGCGAAGGTCGACTGTCAACATCTGAGAGGTTAAGAGGAACGGCAGGCTAGCAGTTCGCATGTGGTTGCGCAACATTACGATCACAGCTGTGAAGTCATGTGCGCGCAAGTTTGGAATGAAATACTCGGTGAGTCGCTTCAATTTTATTTCGATAGTGAGGTCGAATGTTTTCTAGTGAAGAGATGCTATTTCAAAATTTAAGAGTGTTCATGTTTGACCACAGAGTTGGTCGTGGTTATATCTAGCACTATCACTAGCTAATTAAGACACTTACTAAAAAGCAAGTAGTTAATGAGTTTCCTATTGGCAGAATAGTTTCAACATTTGATTCGGTACGTACTTTAGGATTAAATATCCCATAAGAAGATGAGCTCGTGGCTTAATAAGAACAGCCGCACGGGTCGATCATCAAGGTTAAGCAACGCTTGACGAGGTCGGTCCGTGGATGGGTGACCATTTCAACATACCGAGTTTCCTCCGTGCCTCGGAAAGCACGTTAAGCCGTTGGTCTCGGCTGTCATTTGAAGATCTTTGACAGTCGTTACGGGTGGTCAGAAGCTTGAGATCTGACAGCAGTCTTGCCAAGTTTGAGTTGAGTATGCATTGCAAGAATTATGGTAAAGACTAACAGCATTGTTACAATTACTTTGTTTAGTTGTTGAACTTGTTGATCGTCGGACCTTTTTCTAATGAATAGTGTTTTGTGGGAGGTTCTAGTTCTAAAACTAAATAGGCCCTGTATTAGGTACACGATAGGTGATCGTGACAGGACGGTGATCGTTATACACCGAAAGCTTTAAATAGGTACGCTTAGAACCTACAAGTATGCACAAGATAGGTCAGGGCAGATGCCAGCGGGTCATGTACCAGTCGATGTTGATGTCAAAAGGATTTGATAATGATGAGCAAGCTTAAGGTGTCGAGTAATTCAGTCTATCGAACGTATTATGTTTGACCGTACCAGTGGATTCTGGTGGAGGTCGGGGTCTAGAGAGAGACCGAGAGACCGTTGTGAGAGCAATATAATTGCTGATCGGCTAGAGAGCCATGGCGTTGGAGGTTTTACTCGAGGGTTTCTATAAGCTTGGCAGTTTTTGCTGCAGAATAAGTTTTAAACTATGTTTGGAGCGACTAGTGGTACATGGCCCAGGGTAATGATTTAGTTAAAGAGTAGGGTTCTAAAATTTCCCTATTTTAACGAACCCAATAATCTAGTTCGGTCAGGAGTAGCCGAGCGCTGTGTGGCAACTGTTGGCCTGTGTGGCAACTGTTGGCCTGTGTGGCAACTTTTGGCCTGAATGGCAACTGGAAGTCTGTGTGACACTATGTCTGGTGTGAAAATTCATGTTTGTGTTAGGAACCTTACAGAAAGATTCTAATGAGTTATGAGGTTAAAAGAAAGTAAACTCACATAGTCATGCGAGAGGTGAGGTCACCATGTTAATGTTAATGACGTTCGAATCGTCAAGCCCTCATTACGAAAATTGAATTGTTTTGGTTTTCAAATTTTGATTACTATGCGTAGATCGTGTTGGTAAGACACACAGAGCTCAAGTACCAATTGAGATTGTAGATAAAGTAGTAAGTACTAAATCTCTGTGTGAACAAGGTCGAGTTCAGAGAGTCGAGTTGACTCGACATCGTGGAGATGTGCGTGTAGAGCAATTGAGATAGCTAAGAGAGCTATGAGATAGCTAGTAGAGCTATGTGATGGTTAAAAATCGTGAATAAGAAACATGGTATACTGTTTCTTTTGTTTGATTTAATTTGAGATTTAGGACTTATCAGTGGTACTTGAATTTTGTAATCACGAAGATTAGGTGCTTTTAGGTACCAATTCGATGATTAAATTGCTATTTTCTTTAAATTGGAAATAGATTTACTCGTTCCTTGCAATAGTGAACAGAGAGATTTGAACGATCATGTTTGATTGTTTCAAAATGTTTCCTCACTCTAGTGTATGAGTCAGGATTGGACGAGCAAATACTGTTTGAAAATTTTGTATTTTTCAGAAAAACATCCCTTGTATGATGGGAGATTGCCAGGATGGAGTGGACTAAGACGACGTGTGGTGCAACACGAGGTGACCATGAGATGGCATGGAGCAAGGACAAGAAGATGATGCCTGCGGGTGATAGATTTGGGGATCTGTCACCTGAGAGAGGCCCGAGAAGGCGACGTGTGTGTTCCACGTTCGCCTCTCAAGAGGAATTACGGCCTAGAGAACACCATGTGGTTTTAGTCAGTAGGAGTCTGACAGACCTCTCAGCTTTCCCCAAGGGCTGAGGACATCCATTGAGGATTTCCACATGATTCGATACACTGTTAAAACCTGACAATTAGGAACAGAAGAGGACGCCTGTCTCGCAGGATGGCCGTGTCGGGTTTAGTCAATAGTACGGTAAAGTCAAATCACAAGCACGCCCCTAGCGCCAAACAAGAGCAATTACGCATTGGCGCGCTTTTTTAAGCACTTGCGTAGCGGGGAACAGGGCAGTTGAGTACAGACAGCCGTAGAGCTAAGACGTCGTAGAATCAGTGTCGATCCGTAAAATTAGTAAGCAATAATGTAACGCGTGTCTATTTGAATATACTCAGTGTATCGAATAATTTGTGTGATTTCATTTTCACGATTATACCCACCGACCTGCCCACACACAATGTCTTAACCTAAGGGAATACATCCTGACTTCCCGATGGTTTACATCTATCGGCCAGCCTTGATGCGACATATATATAACCCTATATATATATACACATATATATGTATGTATATATATATGTATATAAACTCTCTCGACTTCGTAAACACAACAGCGTTTTTTTTTTTTTTTTAATGTTTAGGTTAGAACACGCACGAAACACGCGCACGCCGCACGGCTTACAACTATAGCAAAAAGTGTCGTTACAACTTTTCGTCTTATTTTTTTTCCGTCTAGCCCCCTTTCGCAACGCGCGATAAGGAACTTCGTTCCAAAAATAAATATTTAAGTGGTGCTCCCATACAACAAACGTTTTTGTCGTTTTTTTGCTATAATGGTACAGAACCCTTCGTGCTTAAGTCCGACTCGGACTTGGCCGGTTTTTTATATTCTCATAGTATAGATACACCATACAAAAAAAAACTTGAGAGGTGTCAAGGGACACCCGGATGGAACGAAGTTCCTTTAGTATATAGTATATATACATATATATGTATATTTACTCTCTCGACTTCGTAAACACAACAGCGTATAGGTTAGAACACGCACGAAACACGCGCACGCCGCACGGGTTATGTTTTGACCGGTATGTGTTCATCTGTTCCCTCATAACATCTAAACTCCTTATTATAAATTGACTTTGTTCTTGACTTCGGTCCAAAATCAGTGACTTTTCCCTAACCAAGAAAAACGTTGCTGATTTCGGCCAAGTTTATGAGTAGCATAGACGCAACCACATATACTAGCACTTGGCCGGTTTTTGGAACGAAGTTCCTTATCGCGCGTTGCGAAAGGGGGCTAGACGGAAACAATTAAGACGAAAAGTTGTAACGACACTTTTTGCTATAGTTGTAAGCCGTGCGGCGTGCGCGTGTTTCGTGCGTGTTCTAACCTATACGCTGTTGTGTTTACGAAGTCGAGAGAGTATATATACATATATATATACATACATGTATATGTATATGCATATGTATATATGTATATACTAAATGACCTTAGTTCCATCCGGGTGTCCCTTGACACCTCTCAAGTTTTTTTTTTATTTGTAATAGGTTTGCTCTTGACTCTAGTCTAGGTCATAGTTGACAGAGACAGAGTCGGCGATGGAGTGAGCTTACCCAGAAGAAGCCTGTCACTCTAATTTTGAAGAGATTCTCGATTGAAGAGGGTTGAATGCGTTCGGAAACACAGACGCAGGTAGTGAGTTTCATTCATTTACTGTGTGCATTATAAAGGATGTTTGGAAGCGCTTGGTTCGAATTGGTGGAATGGCAACAAGATAAGGATGATAACTTGCAGTGCGTCTAGATGTCCGATGGTAGAAGGGGGCTGGTGGGATGAGGTCGTGGAGTTCTTGAGCACTCTCACCGAAGTACAGTCTGTAGAAGACCGACAAGCAGGCAACTTTGCGGCGATGAGCCAAGCTGTGAAGCTTGGCGTCCACCAGTTCAACGTCGCCAATAAGCCTCTGGGCTCTGCGTTCCACTGAGTCAAGCACATTCTGCCAACTCTGAAGGAGAAGACTAGGGAATATGTTAAACCTAGATGAAACCTAGTCAGTCTTATTACAATAAGCGGTTTAAGTAAAAACCCAGGTTTAAATCTCGATAAACTGCGGTTTAGACAAAAATGATATCACAAATAGTGGTTTATCGATAAACCATAGACCAAATCATAGTCTAACGCTAAACCTCGCCGGCCCCTAGTTTAACGATGGTCTAAATCGTATCTGTCAAAGTTTCTCTTTTAGGTTAGTATCTATTTAATTGTGTTCTGTTGTTTTTACCCGAAAATGGATATTAACATGGTGGATATAATTGATGTTGAGGATATTATTTTTCCTGGGTACAACAATTCTCAGATCGTTTTTCTTTTTGTTGGTCCATCACAATACATTATTAACAAAGAGTCAATTGTTCTATTAGAGTCTCGGATTCGGATAACTTAAAAATTCCAAAGCTTAATGAACTTTGTTCAACTTGCGATACTTTTGTTTAATATTATGGTTTCATATAACGCGCGAGAATGTTACGTTTCGTTACACGTACGTAGATGTACTACAAGTAATTCATACGACATAAGTAATGTGCTTAAACCTAGACAAAACTGCAATCGATATATAACTAATGTTTATATCTATGCAAAATAAAAGTCGCAATATTTTTAACACTCCTAAACATCATCATCATCATAATCCTTATCGTATTATCAAAACGTTTTCTTTTCTGTGCATACGGAACGTTGCAATAGAATGATATTATGGTGAACGAATGATATTTGTATTAATCTGTGCCTCTGTGGTTGATTTATAGACATTGGTTCAAATGACTGTACTAAGAAGACCACGGATTTTTTAAATTTTGTAATATGGACAAAATTAGACCATGGTTTTGCAGATAAGCCTAGACTTGATAGAACAGGTTTAAACCAAGGATTATTTAGTTTTTTGGAATAAGACTGAGTGTGTCTAAATACAATAAAAATTATGACTTAGGATAAATGATACAAGGTGATTTCAATGATTAACCTAAGTATAATACTAGTCTGATCTTATTCGAGTTTATACTTAGGTAGAAAGTTCACTTTCACTTGCAGGTCCCTTGACCGACACTTTTACTAATTTTGCTTAACGCACTGATCACTGGCACAGTTACATTCGCGCACTCGAGAGTCCTCGTCCAGGGCTAGCTCGCCCTCCGACTAGCTCGCTCCTCCTCCTACACGTACTTCCACCATCTCGTGCTGTTCTTATGTGAGCCTGGCTAATAACAAAAGCAGTAACTAAGTCGACTGTGGTTGGTAGGATGATGGGATGCTTCGCCGATGTGCGTATTCTGTCGTGATTTAGACGTCCACCATCTCTTAAATAAGCCGTTTTCAGCTAGAAAAGAGTTGAAGCAGCAAGTCTTGCTTTTCGAGCTCACCTCTTGTTTACTTTTAATATTGTGTAATTCGTAGTTGAACTCCAGTGATTGCATTTCTTTATTTCTTGATTGCCTTTTTGGTCTCGCACGGGGTAATTTATTTTTATTTTTTATTATTGTTTGTGTTTTTCTTATCTCGTGTCTCCTGTGCGGGTCACAAATAAATATTTTTCTTTCTTTCTTTCTTTTCTAACTAAGAAATCTTCTTCTTCTTCTTTCTTTTTTCTTTTTTTCCCGCAAAATTTCAAGTATCAGTTTACCAGCCTTCCTCTCCTCGGTCTACGGTACTGATAAATTAACCAGGAACATCTTATCTTCCTCACTGGTTGATTTTGAGGTACCGTATTTGACCGATGCGTTGAACGCTTGGAAAATGGCTTGTCCCAATACGGATTTGCCCGACAACCTGTCCTCCCAGAGACGATGGGATGTGCCGCTCTGCAGTATTATACAGAATAATCTTATAAATACATCGTCTAGTACTGCTGAGCGAGCGCGTCTGCTGGCTGTGGGGGAATGGGAGTCGGGTTTGTGGCTTCAAGCACTCCCGTCATCCACCATAGGCACTATGATGGATGGACTCTTCGTTTCGGCTCGCAACCTGTCTACGCTTAGGCGCACCTTGTGTTGCTCCACATCGGTGTCAATGTGGTGAAGCTGTCGGCAGCCTTGGGCACCATGGCCTGTCTTGTTGCAAGAGCGCAGGACGCATAGTACGGCACGCCAGCATCAATGATATTATTCGTCGAGCCCTTGTCACCGCCGGCGTACAAGTTGTATTAGAACCTAACGGCTTGGTGCGTGACGATGGGAAGAGACCAGATGGCATGACATTGGTGCCGTGGAAGGTGGGTAGGCCTCTGGTGTGGGACGCAACCTGTGTCGACACCCTTGCGCCATCTCATATTCCTAGTTCGGCGGGCTGTGCTGGCGCTGCTGCTGCGGCTGCTGAGGCCCTCAAGCGGCGCAAATACAGTAACCTAATTGGTAATTACAGTTTTGAGCCGTTTGGGGTCGAAACGCTTGGGCCATGGGGCCCAAGTGCACGTCTCCTTTTTAAGGAGATCTCTCGCCGACTGATCGACACCGTGCGTGACCAGAGGGCTGGCTCTTTCTTTGCGCAAAGAATCAGCATTGCCATTCAACGTGGCAATGCTGCCAGTCTTCTGGGCACGTTCCCGGATGACAGCGATGTGGATGAGTACTTCGACGCCTAAGTGTACCTTTCTTTTGTATATAGTGTAAGTAGTTAGTTTAATTTTAAGATTGTAAAGTTTACTTTTGTTTAGTGTTTAAGTATGTACATATATAATATTTTTAATGTCTAAAATAAATAAACTTATTTTATTAATTAAATTGTATGCGATTTTTTATTTCTGCTGACGTTAGAAAACCATGTGTTGTAATGTGTTTGTCGCGAATTCTGTTGATGAAACGTGAAACCCCGCACAATTCGTGTTAATGAACAGTAGTTCTGTAGTAGGTCACTAATGTATGAATGTTACATTATTTTGTTTTTATGATAGGGGACTGGTATATGATTTGAGTGGCATCCTTTCTCTCACAATATTTCAGCCACTCTGGCTCTTTCCACAACAATGAATGATTTATAACTACTGATGAGACTTTATTCCTCGTGTTGCATAATCAACTGTATTTTCTTCCGAGCTGATATGACTTAAAGTGAAGGTATCCGATTTTGGGTGCCATTTTTCGAGACACTTAAATTCGTAGGGACTTTTCTGTTGTTCAGTTGACAAATGCTACAGGCATTCTGGCTTGTTACTTGACCATGTTCGCAGGTTCACACCAGCACCCTGGAGCATTTTGATAAGAAGTTGTTGTAGATCCTTTGCTTGATCAGCGTAGGAGCACAGTGTGATAAATGCCCACCGTGCTCTGCCGACGCTGTGTGCAGTAGAGATGATTCACTATGAGGTTCACCGATGTCTTCTTTGAACGATTCACTAAGTGTTCACCGAATGAGTTGATTTGTTTACGAAACTGTCGCGAAATACTCAACGGATTTAAGCAAGTGTATGGCTGCTATTTCAACATACCTTGATCTAAACACCCGATGGATTGTTACGCGTGATCACAGTATCCGGCTCGAAGGACCAAAAAAAATTACAACGAAGGTATATACACCTAGTTCAAGTGCATGATGATAGTTCTGTACACTTGAGTTGATGGAAACCCGGGGATAATTAAATAAACCGCCCGTGTTGAGTGTGGTAAAATCACTGATTTATTTTACTTAGCAAGTGGACTAAATGATTGCGCGTATGCAAACGCTGATGTATCTAACCTACTTAATATTACGAAATGCGCGGGTATACCGTACAACCCTGACTATATTTTTTTGGAATTATTTTCGATGTGCAAAAATTACTTTTCTACAGATTTATTATAAGTATTGACTAGCTGTCCCACGCGGCTTCACTCCCGTCAACTGGCTACCTACCTACCCATCTACCCTACATACATGATTGTTGCGTAGCTTGAACCGTTAACGCAGCGCACGCAACGGAAGCTCTCAAAAAGGAATAATTTTGCCCGTTTTTACAACTTTTTCATTTATGCTCCGCTCCTATTGGTCGTAGCGTGATGTTATATATCCTATAACCTTAGTTTCTGAGATTAGCGCGTTCAAACAAAAAAACAAACAAACAAACTCTTCAGCTATATAATATTAGTATAGATAAGTATTGAAGTATAAATTGATGATAAAGTCGTAAGATTGTAGTACCTATGTATATTAAAAACAACACAAAGTATATAAAATAACATTTAATATCACATCATTTATACATCTACTAGTACAATTTTGCAGGTGTTTTGAAGGTAATTGAAAACAGAATTCCTATTTGCATTCGTTTTTATCACAGTAGGAGGTCCCCACTAGAGGTTTTATAATACAAGTTTCGTTTTAACAACAAAAGTTTCGTGATAGCAGCCGTTAAAAGTATAAGTGTGTAGGAATGCCAAGTGCTATCGAAATGTCTGACCAACTCCTTACATTTTGGTATTACGAACATTGCCATCGATCGCCGATAGAATGACACTTTAAGTTTATCTGGAACCTCTGGGCACCGGTACGACGATAATATTCAATAAATTGTCAATAATTATTTAGAGAGTCAACAGTTTTACCTAGTGTCACCGATCACATTTTGGTACAGACAGTTTTTTTATTACTACACTCCTCAGTCTTCACAGTATCACAGTCGGGTGCAGGCGGACAGATGACGTCGTAGATCTGCTGCGGCGTGCGGCCGCGCGTCTCGGGCAGGCGCCAGGCGGCGAACAGCGCCAGCGCCAGCGTGAGCGCCGCGCCCAGCGCCAGCGCGGCCGCCAGCCCGCCGGCGCGCGCCGCCAGCGGGAACAGCACCACCTCCAGCGCGTTGCCACCCCACGCCACTGCACCCACCAGTGCCACCGCGCAGCCACGGTACTGCAGACATCATAAGTTATTAGGTACTTCACATACAAGAAACCACAGCATGCACGATAATAAATTAAACAACAAGTTAGCAAACTTTGTGAAATTGAAACAATATCTATAACAAAAACTTATACTAAGCAACATACCTGGTAGGTGAACATGTCGGCCAGCACGGCGTAGGGCGCGGGCTGCAGGCCGGCCGAGTCCGCGAACACGGCGCCCGCCAGAAGCGCGCCCGCCCACAGCCCGCCCGCCCCGCCCAGCACGGCGCCTGCCGCACCCAGCAGGCACAGCCCCGTCGCCACCGCGCACCATACTATCAGCGGCTGGGCAATAAACCAAGTTGTATAATGACGCTTATAGAATATGACTTCTAGTCGTATCTCCTCCAACTCTCAAAACACACATTAACTTCTTTAATGTCTGAAGTATATATATGTTTACCTTTCTGCCGACTTTCTCGACGAGATACAAGGCTAGCGCAGATGCGATAAGCTGCGCGGCGCCAAGCAGCACGGCGTGGCGCGCTGGCGAGCCGAGCATGCCAGCCGGCTCCATGGCACCGGTGTCACCGGCATCACCAGCCCCCCCGGGGCGCGCCAGCACGAACACGCGCTCGGCGAACTGTAGCAGCGCCAGCACGCCGCACGCCTCCTGCCCCACCACCACCACCAGGCACACCACGAACGCGCGCCGCCGCTGAGTGTCGGACACTGGGGACATAACAACATACTACATGAACTTGTTAGTATTGGAAGTACGTGTGACGTCATTTAATCATGAACTTTCACTTTTTAAGCACAATGTTTTGCTACAAAATACAAACTGTCATATTTATTAAGCATCTACCGACAAATGTCTAAGTACCTACCTAAATTATTATTGTGTTGTCAAATACCTACAATTGTTAGAGTACCCACCTTAGTAAATATTGTTGTGTGTACAGGAAATAACTCTAAACTTACATATAAACCATAGTGATGATATTCCAATAAAATACTACGTAGTTTATAATGATCATTGTGATGTATCCTGGATTTTATATTGCCATTTTAATATTATAAGTCCTTTGAGACAATTAGTACAAGACTGTCAGTTAGTATCAATATTCTTTCGAATATTGATTAGAAATGACTAAATAGGCGATATTCAATTCCTTAATTGTCTTGATACGTTTTAAAAAGGTTTCATTACTCAAGAATTGATAATTGACCTAATTGTGAGATTATTTATAGAAATTTATAAAATGGTGGGGACATTTGACAGGTCGACTCGTTACTATAAATAGTTTGTAATTCGTAAGACTGACACACTTTGCTGTGAACTACAAGCCAGTACAGACCAGTGTGCTTAGTGCGAGTTTTTTAACGTACTCACTCGTGATAACGTAGACGATCTCTTATGTCAAAATGTATACAAAAAAAGAGGTTTTGCCTTGCCGTCACCAGACGGCGCTTATCCAGTTTCAATACAAATTGACGTTAACGTTAACGCAATTGAGCGTGAGTAAAAACTCGCACTAAGGCCTCTGTTGTTATGTTGTGACAGTGATATATTTCCTGAATTGTTATATTTTGTGAAATATGGTCTACACAAGCTTCACGTAAGTTATTTGGTATTATAATTATAACTAGATTATTGCTAATGGTTGTGTTGAAAGTCTATTTCATGTTGTGGCCTTTATTCATAATGATGTTAAATTAATTTAAGGGCTAGTCATGTTCTTTGCCTTATCCTTGTTGTTTTGATTATGTAACATTGTAAAATGTTACAAGATTCATCATATAATGGCCATAATATAATTAGATCTTTATTGTAATAAACGATATTTATATGGTTGTAAACGATATAAAAGATAAATACTTTTACAACCATAGTTGCTTCCGTGGAGTTTCTTGCCCTTCTTCTCCACGAGAACTAGTTTAGCGAACGGGCGGTAAGCTTTCCGAGCCTCAATATGAATTAATTGACAAGCCTAATTGAAATAAATACCTAGTCTTGTCTTTATGTGCTTTTATTCATAAAACCTTACCCTTATACATCACATACACAGTAAATAACCAGCAACCATCTTGACATTCCAAGCTTGCTATCTTCGTAAATATCGATAATTTTATATGGGGTTCCTCCTTAAATCTAACAAACTCATATCAACAGTTTAAACATTTTGAACAAATCTCTAAAACAAAAAGTTTGAATGCCAAAAGACAATCATTGAAAGACTTCATAATTATTAATTCGTGTTCAAACCAATACTCCTAAACCCGTCCATACTCACACAGATCCTTAGTCAGTTTGAATGGAGACACCAGGTTGTCATCAGGGAGCGGCATGGCGCGCAGCTCCGCATCGAGTGCGGGGTCGTCACGCGACACGCCGCGCAGCCAGGCAAGTGACGCGCGCGCCTCCTGACACGTAACAGTAACGCATATTATTACTACCTACGAGCGAAGAAACAACACACAACAAACAAATGCAGGTCGCCTATCGTTGTGTTGTCTTACGACACGCAAGTTTTCGTACGACAGCCGCACCAAAACTTTCGTATCGTAAAAACAGACCCCTATGCAGCGGCCGCTCTTGCAAGTCTCTTCAGCAGTGGTCGGTATTACTAGCAGCCGTACTCACGTCGAGCTTACCCCGCGCGGCGAGGAAGGGCGGCGACTCGGGCACGAACAGGAACAGCACGCAGTGCGACGCCGACAGCGCCGCGCAGCTCCACAGCACCGTCCTAGAATATACAAAGAACTACTTCAGAAATCGAAATCGAGCTATACAGTGTCGTCTCTGACCTGATCTGACCCCGTCTGCTATTATCACTCTAAAAACTTAATTAGCTCTCTCATACATTTTCTACATCTTCTAATAAAGTGCTTCAATTATAAAGTTCAATACAGGTACCAAATGGAGCAGGACACACGAAACTCCACTAACTCAGTCATCATCATCATTTCAGCCAAAACACGTCCACCTCAATCGGATTCCCGCAGTCTTGACCAAGTGATCGTGCCAGCTAGAGGGAGGCCTCCCAACGCTGTCTTCCGAAAAGCAGTCGCCACTCCAGAACTCCCACACATAACTGCGATGCGATGCGATATCTATATATTTAGTACGTGCGAGCTTGCAGATATTTGCGTTGTGTGTGAATTCACAGTTATGTGTGGAAGCCCATAGCCCTCTCCATTGGCGACGAGGACTTGCGCTTCCGAACTACGTGAATCCTATAAGTGGAGACTTCTAGTAACGAGGCATGTGACGGTAGTAAAACAGCCAAGCCACAAATTTTGACTAAGATGTAGAGTATGTGAAGTTAGGGCTTGTAGAGTTAGGGCGAGTAGAGTAAGAAGCTTGGCTCTACAAGAGACATGATTTTTTGAACTTTTTGACAATGCGAGCCATATGGTCTCGTCTTGGCAACATTTTACATGATAATGGTTTTTTGGTGGGATTTCACTTCAATACTCAATATTCAATACATTTATTGCTTCCACATGTGAACTTAGATGGTAGGTACAAATTTAGACCATTGTGGACCCTGTCGGGCACTGCAAAAGTAGGAGAGAGGAAGAGGGCTTTTATTTGACAAAGTATATATGTATTTATTGTACTTACCGAGTGCTGGCTGCATGAGAGTTCCGTTATCAGGCAAATTGAAGGCTACAACGTTTTTTACACTACTCACCATAAAAACAGGGCAAGCGGAGTAATCATTTATGTGAGAAACTCCGTCTCAGCGTCGGTATCAGAACCAGACATAGACGATGCAGACTGTCTACTGGTAAGCATAAACAGTTTTATACAAATTCTTGGCATATACAGATCCCCTTCCACCGTTAATTTGGATAAGTTCTTGGTATCTCTCGACTCTAATTTGTGCAAATTCAAAGAAAATTCCAGGTTGATACTACTTGGAGACCTGAACATAGACATTCTGACGGAGACTCCAAACACTGATAACGTAGCGTATCAGTGTCTGATGGCACAACATGGCTTACTTCCCGCCATCTCAAAACCCACTAGGCGAGACAGCTGTTTGGACCACATTTTCATTAGAAGTAAAGATTCACTGGTGGGGGTGGTTGCCAAATGTGCGATAACAGACCATGATTTAGCTATGGCCGGGCTCAAAATAACAAATGGAAAACCAAACAGAAAGAAAAGGATTATCCCGAAGACAAATTTTGAAGCTGTTTCTGCTGATCTTAAGAAGGCTGATTGGTGTACTGTTATCAGCAAGAGTAACGTGAATGAGGCGTTGGAAAGTTTTTCTAATATTGTCAGTTCAGCAGTGAACTTACACACACACTTAATTAAAAGTAGCCGCTCGAAATACAACTTAAAGCCTTGGATCACTCCAGGTTTGATGAGATGTATGCGGCACAGGGATAGTTTACACCGACAGGTAAAACAACAGCCTAATAATGACACCCTTAAACTTTCGTACACTAGATACAGAAACTTTTTTATAGAAATTATACGAAAAGCGAAGAAAAATTACGAAAGTAAAGCCTTGGAAGAAAACAGTCGAAATACAAGAAAACTGTGGACAACAATAAAACATATATGCGACATGCGGCAGAAAAGAAATGACTCAGCCGATCTGCTAAAAGCCAAAAGTTCTGCAAAAGAATCGGTTAAACACTGCAACAACTACTTCTCTACGATAGGCAAAACCTTGTCTGAACAGATACTGAAGAGTCTAAGAAGTACTGAAGAAGCTCTAGCAGCTAATGTTGATTGTAGTACATCGCCGGCGGATTCAATGTTCATAACACCGACAGATATGATGGAGGTGGACTCTATTATAAGAAAACTCAAACACGATAGTGCACCTGGGCTGGACGGAATTAAACCCTCTCTAATCAAAGTGATAAGGACCAGTATTTTAGAACCATTCACTTACATATGTAATCTGAGTATTTCGACAGGGGTTTTCCCCGAGCAGTGGAAGGTGGCAGTGGTGTCTCCGATTCATAAAGCCGGACCAAGGAACTCTCCGGATAATTATAGACCTATTTCTCTGCTTAGCATCTTTTCAAAAGTTTTGGAGAAACTAATGAACACTCGCATAGTTAATTATCTAGAAAACAACTCATTTCTCTCAGAAAAGCAATTTGGGTTTAGAAAAGGAAAATCTACAACTGACGCGGTCGAACTGTTGACGAACATTATATCCAAACATACAGATGGTGGTGAACGTTGCCTTGGTATATTTTTGGACCTTGCTAAGGCTTTCGATACCGTCTCTATTCCAATACTCCTTAGAAAGCTTGAAAGGTTCGGAATAAGAGGAACAGCACTTGACTGGCTTCGTGGTTATTTGAGTGGTAGACGGCAGTGCATCAGAGTTGAAGATATAGTCAGCGAAGAACAGGAAATAAGCTTCGGTGTCCCGCAGGGCAGCATACTTGGCCCAACACTTTTTACTATATATATGAATGATATACTCAATCTTACCATACCAAATGCTGACATAATCTGTTACGCAGACGACACGGTGATACTAATCCACGGAACGGATTGGGAGGACGTCTATGGGAAAGCAGAAGCAGCAGTGAGCATGATCGCAAACTGGCTCAACAGGAATCTGCTTACACTGAATATAAAAAAAACGAAGTTCATAGCTTTTAGAAAAACACTGGCTACAAAAATACCGTTATGGAGTCTTAAAATCCACAAAGAAAGTTGCCATAGCACATATAACACCGTCACCCAATGCTCATGCAATAACATTGACAGAGTAGACGTAATGAGATATTTGGGAGTTATTATCGACCAGCACCTGTCATTCAAACCACAAATTACGGAACTTGTTAAACGCGTACGGAAGCAAATATATATTATGAGAATGATACGAGACTGTGCGCCCGACGATGTAAAAAAACTTGTCTATGTGGCTCTGTGTCAGTCGCTAATTCAGTATTGCATAGTAATTTGGGGAGGAGCTGCAAAATCTCACCTGATAACCCTCGAAAGAGCACAACGCGCAGTTCTCAAAACCCTGTTACGCAAGCCTTACCGTTTCCCTACAGAAATCTTATACTCGGAAACTTTGATTCTAAGCGTAAGGAAAATGTACATACTGAAGGTAACAACAAAGACCCACAGTAGAACTCTTAGGAGGAGTGATCTTAGTATTTTGCAGGCCAAACGCAAGTTCAGGATCCCTACTCCTGCAGCTAAATCCGCATACGCACAAAGGCTTCCACTCTTTCTGCATTCTCATGTATACAATGAAGTTATTAACAAGTGCAACATAAAAAAATTCACTCTGAAACAGGCAAAAATTGGAGTAACTTCCTGGCTGCTGAGCCTATCATATGACGAAGCTGAAAAATTAATTACTGTGGCAAGATAAAGTTAAAACAAATCATACTCACAGTCACACCCACATTCACATTCACAGTCACACTCACATTTACACTCACATTCGCATTCACATATGTTATACTCACATTCATACTCAAACTCATAACTCATAGTAACAAAATAGCGTTGAAATGTATGAAGTATAAAATGCTGTTATATCAGGGCACTTTTTAATTGTTAACTACTTTTGTTTTCCTATAATTTGATTGCTTTATTTTGTTTGATATTAATTTACTTTTTTTCTGAAACCGAACATGTGTCAAAATCTTTTAAATGTTTACCTTCAAAATTGGTTCCCAAGATACAGGCTTGCCTAGTTTGGGGCCAATGTAAAAATCTTTGTAATAATGTTCTTTATTAAATAAAATTTGAATTTGAATTTTGAATTTGAATTTAGTAGATTAAAATTAGTTAAATTGAAAATTTGTTATTTAAATATTCACTAACATAATATAATAGCATTTAATTAACCGTTTTTTATTTATTTGTTATTTTAATTTAGAATAGAATAGAATAGAATACTCTTTATTATGTACACCATATAAGTCCAATAATTAACCAATAATCCAGTAATTTTCCAATTTTTTATTTATTTTTATTTATTTATTAGATTGCAATTATTTAAATTTAGAATTTATCATTTAAATATTCATTTACGTTGTAATAGCATTTAGCTAATAGAAATTGTTTTGATTTATTAATGAATGAATTTAATTTTTGTTCTCCTTTAATTATTTCTGGTAATTTATTATATATTTTCATTGACATTACTAATGTACTTGTTGAGTGCATTTTTAGCTTAGAGCTTGGTAGATTTAACCTATTTTTATGGCGTAATGTATATCTTGACTGTATATTTTCTCTTGTCGTGTAAAAGTGTTGGTTATTTCGAACGAATTTGCACATTTCTAAAATGTATAGGCAGGGGAGGGTAAGTAATTTATGTTCTTGGAAATGAGGTTTGCAGCTATCGGTATCGTCTATATTTACTAGGATTCTAATAAGTCTTTTTTGCAATGTGAAAAGTGTTGGTGCATCTGTGCTGTTTCCCCACAATATCACGCCGTAACTGAGCCACGCATATGCATAGGCATAGTAGGTAACAAGTGCAGTTTTTAGGTTAGTGGTTTTTTTTACTTCACGAAGGGCGTATGCAAATTTGGATAGTTTTGATTTTATCTTTCTAATATGTGATTTCCAATTAATGTTTGTATGTATAGACAGGCCAAGTAAGGTAAATTCATGAACGACTTCTATTGTTTTGCCGTTGTAAGTGAAATTTATACCTAATGGGGTTTTTTGACGGGGGTGAAAGGGTATTATTTTGGTTTTAGAGAAATTTATTTCGAGGTTATGGTCATTCATCCAAGTCATTGTTTTTTTAAGGGTATTTGTTAGGTCTTCGCTCAAACCATCGTTGTTTCGGCATGAAGTAAGGATCGAAATATCGTCGGCAAACAAAACGCATGGCCCCTCAATGGTTTTTGGTAGGTCGTTTATATAAATAAGGAATAGGAGACATCCTATTACACTCCCTTGGGGGATAGAGGCATTAATTGTTTTGCTGTTTGATCGAATATTTTGTATTTCCTTAGTATTTTCATTATGAAATTCTATTTCGACCTGGTGTTCTCTTTTTGATAAATAGGATTTAAACCATTCGTGAGCCTTACCGCGGATCCCTATGCCTTGTAATTTATTTAATAAAATGCCATATTGCACTTTATCGTAAGCTTTGGTCATATCTAATAGTAAACCTACGGCGTATTTTTTGTCGTTTATTATATTTAAAGCTTCCTGTATGTATTTGTAAATTGCTAGGACAGTAGATCGGTTTTTGCGAAAGCCGTTTTGGCATTCGTTCAATATTTTATATTTTTCGCAAAAGGAGTAAACGCGATTACACATAGCTTTCTCAAAAATTTTGTATGCGGTTGGTAAAAGGGCTATTGGACGGTAATTGTTTGGATCCGTTTTGGAGTTTTTTTTGTGGATTGGTTTTATTAGAGCTTTCTTTAGATAGTCCGGGAAAGCGGCGTCTTCGAAAGATTGATTAACTAGCAAGTAGAATGGTAACGTGAGTTCGTTAGCACATTGTCGTATTAATATTGGTGGTAACTCGTCTATTCCATGGCTATTTTTGCTTTTTAGGTTTTTTAATAGGGTGTTTATTTCGCTGGGCTGAGAAACATGGTGTTTTCAGTGGGGCAAAGCACAGGGGTGCTCCGGGGTACAATGTCAGGTGCTTTGCTACTATCTTCGCCGATTGACGCAAAGAAATCATT
Source organism: Orthosia incerta (assembly GCA_948252205.1). Taxonomy (NCBI): domain Eukaryota; kingdom Metazoa; phylum Arthropoda; class Insecta; order Lepidoptera; family Noctuidae; genus Orthosia; species Orthosia incerta. The sequence goes on from OX411758.1 coordinate 30,250,273, forward strand.
AAAAAAGTTAGCTATTTGTTTAGGTTCGGTGACATTTATTTTTAAATTTATGTTATTTTTATCTCGTTTTATTTTTTTGTTTGTTCTTTCGTTTATAATATTCCACATAGTTTTAACTTTGTTATTTGATTTCTTAATTTTATTTATATACTGCAATTTTTTTAGTGTTTTTTCATAAGTTTTATAAAATAAATAAATAATAAATAAAAATAGCTTTATTGATTCCTTACAACATTACATTGAAGTTTACATGTATTTTAATTCTTCATGCAAATTAAACAATACATTATATTTATAATTTTAAACAAGATCAGTTACAATCATTTCATAGTTGTATTTGTTTATTCATGCATTTTCTTTTTTTGTTATTTTTATTTTTCTAATTTAGAAATGTTTTAAAGATTTATAATAGTTCCATTATAATTTAGAATCAGATAAGTACCAATTAAATTTATTTTACCATGCAAAATTAATAATTTAAATATTTCAGTAATTAAGAATTGTATAAACGACATCGACTCCGTAAACATTGTTGTTTTTAAAATATATAATGGGATATAATGAGGCTAGATAAGTTAAAAAGTGTTTAAGTGTACAAATACCGAACTAAATAACGAATAACTTACAAAACAGACCTGTGAAATACGAAGATACTTGAAAATAACCAGCCCAACGAACAACTGTTTTCTCAAGGAAGTAGACAAACAGACTGGCGGATTTCAAGTGATTTATAAAATTGAGTGAAGTTTCGAGAAGTCAATCATGTGAAATTGGTTCTAGTGAAAAATTGTGAAATTACAAGTGGACTTAACCTAAAATTACTTGTAATTTATTGCTAAATCATAGTCCAGATCAATTGTTATAAAAGCGCCATCTATTGGGTTGACTGTGTACTACTATCACAACGGGTTGACTAATTAGTTCCAATAGATCAAGAACCACAATAGTTCCGCTACTCACCGATAGAGGGTACTAAACTAAGAAAAATGGAAGAATTTACTAAAATCCTCAAAAACATCCAGGATCGCTTGGATGAGCAAAGAAATGACCTTCAGTGTGCTAAAGAAACCATCACCAAAACTATCAATGATAACATAGATGAAAAATTTCGAAACTTAGAGATTCAACATAAACAATTGGAAAGCAAATTGGAAAAACAACAAGAACAACTAAGCTACCAAGACCGATTTAAAAGAAGGAAAAATTTAATTATATTTGGAGTAGAAGAAGAAGAAGGGAAAGGATATCATGAACTAGAGAACCTAATATTAAGTCTGTTAAACAAATATAGTACTTACAAATTCGATGCAAACGATTTAGAGTTCGTGAGAAGACTAGGAAAAATGTCAACAAAACCAAGACCAATCCTTTTAACTTTAACAACTATGGGAAAGAAGATTCAACTGCTAAGAAACAAAAAACACCTCGAGAATACTCACTACTATATTCAAGAAGACTTCCCAAAGGATGTGATAGAAAAAAGAAAACAACTAAAGCTTAGAATGAAAGAAGAAAAGGAAAAAGGGAATAAGGCAATAATCAAATACGACCGTTTAATTATTTTTAATAACAAGGAAAATGAAAGTCGAAGAAATGGAAACAAGAGATATATGTCACAATCGCCAGAGAGCGCAGATACTTACCCTGAAGAAAATGCGAACAACAAAAATCGAGAAAATAAAAAAATCAGAACTACGAAACTTTCCTCACAAAAAGAAATTGGTAGACCCAAATACTATGCACAAAACACCTTGCTTTCTTATATGAATAAAAACAATGATAACGAGACAACAGATAAAGAAGAAACCTAGCAATCAAATGCGCCTCTCCGAGTTACTCCTCCCCCAGAACGGCCGGTCACCGCGGGGGAAGAAGACCGCAACCCTCCAAAAATTAACAAATACTATATAGCAACTTTCAATATACGATCATTATCAAGTAACAATGGAGGAGGCTTTTACCGCTATAGGCGGTCCTTACATCTAAATTCTACAATTAATTAATGTTTATACAATTCATAAGTTTTATAGTTCTGTTTAATTAGTGGATTATTCGTTCTAAGTGTAAGTATATTTTCAATACAGTTGTTAAACATGGCGTACTTTCAGAGGCTATAATTATGATTCGAAAGTTAAATCTTACACATAGGCATCTTTCTGTTACGCGGTCGTGACTTTTGTTTACGAGCTCGATCATTATGTTTGCAGTTTAGTTTTAAATTTATAAGTCAATTTAAAAAAGTTAAGTAGCAAGGAGTTTTCATACATAGAATAAAATGGGATAGATTTTCTATGAGGAAAAATTAATGATTTCGTACGTTTTAGCATTGAATTCTCAAAAGACTTTTAAATGGTTGTTTAATATATTTTATTACCAGTTTTAATTTAATTATTTTCACATCAACATTTGTCAAAAATCGAATAGGCTGTATAGGTTGTTTTCGTTGAAAAAAAAAATGTCCAGGTGCAAAAACGCGCCATTATTTATAAGCCAATTTAAAAAAGTTTAGTAGCAAGGAGTTTTCATACATAGAATAAAATGGGATAGATTTTATACGAGGAAAAATGAATGATTCCGTACGTTTTAGCATTGAATTCTCAAAAGTTTTTAAGTAGTTGTTTAATATATTTAATTACCAGTTTTAAGTTAATTATTTTCACATCAACGTTTGTCAAAAATTGAATAGGCTGTATAGGCTGTTTTCTTTGTAAAAAAATATGTCCAGTTGCAAAAACGCGCCATATTGAAAATTTAATTTTTTGTGAATAAACAAATCTAATTCTTTGATTTGTTTTTACTATTTCTCACAACTTTATTGAAAAACGTCGTGTGATACACGGGTGTGTAGGTTATTGCAAACTCGTGTCATTAAAAACCCTCGCCTTCGGCTCGGGCTTGTTAATAACAGCTCGTTTGCAATAACCTACTTTCCACCCTTGTATCACAATGTACTATTTCAAGCCTCTTATTTTTACATGAAAGTTTGATGCCTGTGGTTAGCCAATACTTTTTGTAATTTGTTTTTAACTTCATTTTTATTTTAGGTATACATTGGTTTAATATGTTGGTTAATGTGTTATTAAATGCTTCATAGTTTTCATTTATGTTTTTATCTGTTTTTATTATTTCATTTCAATTTTTTTCATTTAATTTAGATTTAAATAGTTGGGTATTTTTATCATTGAATAACCTTTTTTTGACATACCAAATTGTTTTTTTAGTTTGTTGTGGCAATACCATGTGCATGATAGTACCACTATGATCTGAGAAGCCCAACTCTTCTACTGTTGCGTGTAATTAGCTATGGAAATTTGTAAAAATTAAATCTAGGCATGTTGACGATATTTCAGTTATTCGTGTTGGTGATTTTATTTGTTGATTGAACTTATATTCTAGCATGAGATCTATAAATCTTCTCTTTGTAAGTTGCTTCATCATCAGCAGCCTATTAATGTGCCCACTGCTAGGATGCAGGCCTCTTCTCTGTAAGTTGCTTATGACATTTTTTTTTATCACGGCAGTAGGAAATATATAAATATAAATATATAAATTAAAAGGAAAACTATCACAGCTAAGTAGGCTTTACAAGTTTACAAGCAATAGTCGACCAAATTATAAAATGTACTGGTCACAGTAACATTTTTGTACAAATGCCATTGAAAACTTACTTAAATAACGTTGTTAGCTATGTAAAACAGGTAGTAAATATATGCTTATGAACCATGTAAAAATATTCTACGTTTCATCATCGGACTACAAGACGTACGGCGATGCGCCATCGGTACATGGTGGACATCTCACCCATACGCACTAAACGTTTTAGAAATACTTTCATTATGCGTACGGCTAAGGAGTGGAATTCCCTGCCGGAGTCTGTGTTTCCAGATAGCTACAACCTCGGGGTCTTTTAGTCAAGAGTGAATAGGTTACTTCTAGGCAAGCGTGTTACATCGTCGACCACATCATCGCTTACCATCAGGTGAGATAGTGGTCAAGCGCGAGCCTATCTATAAAAAAAAAACAAAACATATACTAAAATAAAATCATAACATCCTTAATAATAACGATTTCTAAATTAATCATGTTTAAGCTCGAATAATGCATTGGAGTGGGCGGAATCGTTGGCAGTACTGGTCTGTAGTCCATACGGCGCATGCGCGCGGTGGAGTATATTTTGTGTAAGTACAGAAGTATTTTCGATTCGATTGCCAAGCAAATTCAGCTACCCGACCATAGATGGCGGTATTCTCAGTGGTCGTAATTATAAACTTAATTGCATTTGCCGTAAGGTTGACATTCGTGTCATAGGTCGATATTTACTACTACTCAACCATGGTCACATCAGTGCAATATAACACGTTGCAATTTTAATTACATTATCGATATCGATGGATACCCGATTTCTTAATTCAAAAAAATAAGACTTGGATATTGTTTTGTAAATAAAATCAATTTGAAATTATGTACTAATTTAATCATGCTCATTGAGGCGGGCGGGCCTCTTTATATTATCTTATAGAATTATTTACAATATTATAATTATTTAATTTTAAATATTCATTAAATATGTTTGGCAGAATGAATATTTTGCTCATTGCTTTTTTGCGTTACGACGTGACAGCTATTTGCACATGCGCAGTAAAAGTTAATCTGTGGATATACTGAGCGCCCTTGAATAAGCCCGCCATTTTATTAATTTCTTGCTTGGTTCAGATATATATTTTTATGTCCTCGCACAAAGCATAGTAAAATGTTGTATGATACACGTGCGTAAGATGATTTTCAATTCAATTCATTTATTGCATCAAATATGGTAGGTACATAAAGTTCTTATATAAAATATTTAGCAACACACATTTGGCCAATATATAGCATGCAATAGTACAAGTTTTTACACTTAAGATATTAATTAGGTAACTACATTATGTCAATTTATGTGTCTACTTAAAAATTAAATATATCTGTGCTTTAGTGTATAAAATTTACAGGGACACTTTTGAAAGAACTCATCTATCGAATAAAAACACTCTTGTAACAACCACTTCTGCAACGCAACATAAAACTTATTGAAGGGTAGTTGAGTAATTGACCCAGGCAAAGCATTGTAAATTAGGTGAACCATGTAAACGCAGCTCCGCCGAAAAAGTTCTAGCTTTGGAACGGGCATTTCAAAATCTAAATGTGTAGGTTTCCTTTTATTTGTGTTATTTTTCCGTTCAAATAGTTCAAGATTGGACCTCACAAACCTGGCAACTTCGTAAATATAAATGCATGGGACTGTCAATAGATTGTGCGACTTGACATTTTTTTCAAAAAGAAATTAACGAAACTACTAGTTGAAAAATGCTATTACACTGTCAGCGAGTTTTTAAATGATAACACCCTATGAAATTGCTCAGTAATATTTAAATTTATTATGTTATATTCTAATTTGATATACTAAGACTATTATTTTCCAGTGAATTTTACTTTTAAGAATGTGACATTATGAACTGATCTGATAAATTGTAATTATTTGAATTTGACTTTTGAATATGACATTAGAAACTGATTACATGACAATTTTTGATTAATATAGATTTGCAATGCATTTGATTTTTATAGTGCTTAATGTTGCATGCCATACGGTAGAATGTACTGGATCCAATTGTTTTTTCTTTTTTACACCATCAAAACTATGTTTTTGTTACCTACATTCTTTGCAAATAAATGATTTCTGATTCTGATTCTGATTCTGAACATAGGCCTGCATGAGTAAGACCACTGCATATTGAATATTGCGCGTATACATTTTTTTTGGGCGATGAAGATCTTCGCCATTTCGGAAGAGTTTTGTCACACAACTATGCCGTATCGTATTACTGAGCAGACGTATGCGTGATACACCATTATGGCGGTAAGCAAAGATGTAATATTTTTAATTCATCTTTAAGCAAATACGAATTGATTATTTTTTTTTTAAATTATATCGATGTGATTCTTCCAGGTAAAATGCTCATCTAGTGATACACCCAGGAATTTTGCCTTACGTACCTGTTTTATATTATTATTGTTAAGTGCAACATTAAGGCGTACAGGTTTACTTTTAAATGTTTTGCAAAGAAGCACATTAGTTTTAGAAATATTTATTTTTAATTTATTAATGTCTAACCATTGTATAATGTCATTTAATGTTTGCTTAATTTCAATGTCAAAATTTTGAATTTTTTTACTTTTAGTAATAACGGTGGTGTCATCGGCGAACAATACACACTGATGTTTTATTGACTTAGGCAAATCATTTATGTAAAGAAGAAACAATAATGGTCCCAAGATACTACCTTGTGGTACACCACAGCAATTAGTCCGTGGTTCAGAATCAAAATCTTCTAAATTGTTATTTAATTTGTTAAATTTTGTTAACCTCGTTACCTGTTTTCTGTCAGTTAGATAAGATTGAAACATTCCTTTGCCGGACCTCTGATACCGTATCTATCAAGTTTTTCTAGAAGCCGTGCATGATCAACACGATCGAATGCCTTACTTAAGTCTAAGAGCAGTGTACAATTAGGTATTTCATCATTAATATTTGTCATCATTGCTTTCACTAGCGTAAATATTGCCAAAGTCGTCGATTTATTTTGTCTAAACCCGTATTGCTGATCGACAAGAACGTTGTGTTTAATAAGAAATTTCATCACTCGCCTGTACATATTTTTTTTTTTTTTTTTATATAATGGGAGTGAGAGCGATAGGTCGGTAATTATCAACGTCTGATTTTGACCCTTTTTTGTATAGTGGCTTTATCAGAGACAGTTTTAGCCTATCAGGAAAGTGGCCCTGTTCCAAGGATAAATTGACAATGTGAGCCAACGGCGATGCTATAATGATATGATTTCCGACTCGTGTCGATTAATTAAATATTATTACTTATTTTCCTCTGTCGATATCCATCTAAAAAGTCAATGTTCGACCCGACTACATCACTAATTGAGTAGTATAAAACGTTCGAGAACGAAATAGTGAATACCGCAGATTAGAGGTAATACATTCGAAATTTTTCAAATGCCGAAAGAAAAATAAACAAGGAGCGTGCGCGCGATGATTAAGGAACGAACCATACCATTCCCCGTGGCTCTAACGCGCGCTCGTATCGGCTCCTTTTGCAATTGACGTCCTTCATAAAGATTATTTATTGCAGGTTATTTACGTTGGTTGTTTGTTCCTATCATAGAATAATTTAATTTTTCTTATTGGTAGTTGAGTAGGTTGTTTGAAAATACTCAAACTAAAATGTTTGTTTTCGTTTTGTAAATATTTGGAGATTTTAACGAAGAATATCTTCGTAACGGCAATACTGCAGTATTCGAATTATTAAGTGACGCTGGTTATAAATCTTTATTACAAACGCTTGCCTCTACCAGCGGTGGTACTCAAATAGATATTTTTTCTAACTTCACTTGTGAAGTTGTATTTTATAACTATTTTTTCAGTTACAATCGTCCTCTTTTTTTAGATGTTGTGAGTCGCTGAAACCCGTTTTAATGTTCTTGTATCAACAAAAAACCCTATTCTTTGTTCGCATTATTATGCAACTACGGCGCCCTATTACTGCGCGTGGCCCGATATGCACTTGGTTGGTTTTACTGTTTCTTTTTTGGGGTGTATTTCTTGCACATCATAAAAGGCACCTCTGATGGGCGAGGTTTAATTTAAAGGGTGGGGATGATTAACTAAAAAGCCTGGAATATCAATTTTATTATTTATAACAAGCAGTACCTGTATTAATTTTCAGACCTCTAGCATCAAAATTTGCGTAGGCTTATACAAAATTCTGCGACTTCTGCTGCATGTATTGATAATTTGTTTTGTTGCTGCGACTAATTAGACAAAGCCATTATAAATTGTCTGCCTTCGGATCATAGTGGGCTTCTGGTAACCTTTGAGTCCAATATACCAATACAACAAGTACACATAAAGTTATTGGTTTGAATTGTCCAGACCCTTAACATCCGGTCAATTAAATAAATTTAACAGCACTTTAATCAGTAAATGAAGTGATCAGGGCCTCACAGTGAACGATGGTAATATTTTATATAAAAAAGTTTTTTCAGTAGTTCAAACTGAATTCGATTACATTTTTAAGAAGAAAACTAAAACTATATGCACTAAGGTTTTTATTCAGTTACTGGGCTAATACAGGACTTAGAAAAAGTAAAGAAAGACTTTACGAGCTGTATGGCCATAAGCATTATTAACCGACTACCCAAAACGGAGGCGGTTATCAATTTGACAGTATTTTTTTATTTATTTTTTTCTCAGATTTTTTTACTAGAGGAATCGATTTTGATGATTATTTTTTTATTTAAATCTGGCGCTTTACATGTGATCCCATTTAAATCAATCATGATCAAGATCTGATGAAGAACTTCGGAGATGTACAACAGAACTCTTCAATAAACAACCTCAAATCTCTCGGGATTGCTGCAATCGCATGTCTGTTTGTTGTTTACGCAATTTCATAACCATCACGCCGGTACGCTCTAAAGGGGTACGCAGATATGTACAGTTCACCCTGGTATATTCTTTTTTTAACCGACTTTCGAAAAAGGAGGAGGTTCTAGGTTCGACTTCTTGTATGTTTTTTTTTTATGTTTTTTTACCGATATCTTCGTCAATTGTAGACCGATTTTGAGAATTCTTTTTTTTGTTTGAAAGAGGATGTTTCGAAATTGGTCCCATTTTAATTTGGTGAATCTAATTTCACCGTTTATGTTCAAGTTTTTTGGTATTTGGGTAATCTATTCTGGCGTTATAGGTTACTAAACAACTTGCAACAGCAAGAATTTCACTACAGCAAGAATTTGTTCTATTACAATTGTGAACTCAGTGTGACTCAGAGTGATTCATCGTGACAAACAGTTTTTGCGGCTCATTACCTTAAATGGTCATTAAGCGAGCGCACGCCCATTACTATTCACTTGGATACAATAGACTACTCCACTATTTCGACAAGTCAACAACAGAGCGCCGTGGTGCAGTGGTTAAGCAACGCGCACATAAGTGAAGTGTTAACGAAGAAGTTGCGCGTTCGAAACCCACGAAAGTCACTTTTTGCATTTATGACTTTTTGTTTTTCTTTTTAAACAAGCGGATTAAAAACTGTTGGTACATCCATTTCAACAAAAAAAAAAAAGCGTCAAATATTATTTGAATTATACTTTCGAAATCTTTATTGTCATAATGGACAATTTTGAAAATGAAAATATTACTGTCCGTAAAACATCAAGAGCAAAGTCAGTGGACAATATTTTAAATAATAATTTAAGCACAAGCTCTACGTTACTAGACGCCACAATGTTGAGCTTACCGAATGCTTCACTAAATGACACCGAATATTCAAGCCTTAAAGATGAAATAAAAAAGCTAACAATGGAATTGGAAAGTGCTCATCTAGAGATCGACAACTTAAATAGCGAAAATTTTCGCTTAAAAATGGATATAGGCCAATACCAGAAAATTATCGAAACCTATAAAAAGGTGAATTTAATTGATGCAAAAAAGTTCTCGCCAATTTCTGCACGGAAAAAGAAAACTCTAAAAACAAGTTGTTTTTCTACCCCTAATAAGAGTTCTTCACCTACGACTCATCAACCTGACAGCGTCGCGACCGAGACAGAGGTGGGAGACAGCTTGTTAAACACAGCAGGATCGATCTGCGGTACTGATGGAATACTCGAGGCAAAAACGCTATCGATTAATGACGTTCAAAATTCCAGCACCTGTATGGGTCGAATTGATAACGATGCCGACGACAACGAGCTAACTAAACAGACATCTTTGACCTCGGAGAAGAAGTTGGAAATAGGTAATATACAAACATCTAACGACGGGCAGGAAACACTAAAACACCAACCTCAGTCAAATGATACCCAGAGAGTTATGATCTTTGCCGACCAATCTGGATATGGTGTCCGAAACATTCTGCAGTTCTATCTTGGAGAGAAATTTGCTGTGACGTCATTCGTAAAACCGAATGCAACCATTGGAGAAGTATTAAAAAACTGCGCAAATATGTGTAAGGATTTTAACAAAACTGATTTTGTAATTATAATGGCAGGTTCAAATGACACAAACCCTATGGACATTCAAACGTATTTACACCATACATTATGCCAGCTAAAATTCACCAATGTGTTAGTCGGGCAAAATTACAAAAATAAGACCCTAAATGAAAAAAATGTAAATAATTTATTAAGATTTGTGTGTTATAATTGTAAGAATTCATCTTTTGTACAGTTTCATAATGATTTTAATATTTCAATAAAATATATCACAAGGTTGAATGCTTGTAGGTTAATCCACAGGCAAATTTTGTGTGTAAATTATAAGAATAATTTTCAAAAACATACCGAAAACTTAATTATTCGGAATAGTCAAAAATGCACCAAGGATGTTGCTGTCCAGACCTGTAGTTTGAACGATATTAGTGTACAAACAGATAATATTAATATAATAACTCAAAATCCAGATGGCTTTTTTCGTGACAAAAAATGAGCCACGCTTAACAATTCTACACCAAAATATAGCCGGTGCCTTAAACAAACGTGACGAAATTTCATTTGCCACGTTAGATTTGCTAAATAACGAGATCAGCGTAGATGTACTGTGTCTTACTGAAACATTCTTGCTTGAAGGTACGGAAAAAAACTTTCGCCTAAAAGGCTTTACGACTGCAGCTTACTATTCAAGGAAAACTTCAAAAAGAGGGGGCGTTATCATTCTTATAAAAAACGAAATTGAATTTAAAATAATACAGGAAATACAAAAAATAAGCGAAACATGTGTATTTGAGTGTTGTGGATTAGAACTTACTAAATACGGTATACTATTAATATGTGTATATAGAACCCCTTCGTCAAAGGTAACGATCTTTCTTGATAAACTCGAGAGTCTATTGAGGACGTTGTGTCGTAATACAAGAAAGAAAATTATTATATGTGGGGATACAAATATCGATATTTTGAAACAGTCAAAGGAAAGTAGGGAATATAATTACTTACTAAATAGTTACAACATAAAACATGCTATCTTGGCACCTACTAGAGTAACAGAAAAGACACAAACTTGCATAGATCACATCATAACCAGCATAGAAAAAGGGTGTGCAAAAATACATAATTTAGGTTTATCGGATCATACAGCCCAATCATACTCTTGGGCTGTTACAAAAATACATCAACCAGTTTTAAAATGGTGGTATCAAGTTAAACGAGACTACAGTAATGACAATAAGGAAACATTTTTAAACTCAATCTCATGTCTATCTTTTGGTGACGTATTTGAGGAAAACTCAGCCAACGAAGCATTCCAAAAATTTATTGATACATTTCTGCTATTTTATAATTTATGTTTTCCTACGATTCGCATAAAAGTTACAAATAAAGCATTAAACAAGTTAAACTGGCTTTCTAAAGGAATAAAAATAAGCTGTAAGAATAAAAGTAAATTACACTATAAATTAAAATATAAAAATAATGAATCCCACAAAAACAAGTACAAAAGCTATTGTAATTTACTGAAAAAATGCATTTTAACGTCTCGGAAAAATAATAATACCAAATACATAAATAAAGCTCAAAATAAGTGTAAGGCAGCGTGGAATGTAATAAAAAAGCACACCGGCACAGATTTAAAACGGTCCTGTATTCCAAAAATTACTATGGACAACATTGACTGTGTAAGTCCTGATTCTATTGCAAATCATTTCAATGATTTTTTCATTAACTCTGTTACCAATGGTAGCCATGGCAATAAAGAAGATACAAGATTGAAGCAAATGGATCATATTAATTCAATCAGTAATTCAATATTTTTGTACCCACTGGATGGTAGTGACCTTAAAAAAATAGTGATGTCTCTAAATGATTCCAAAGCTACTGGTTATGATAATATTCGCACTGACATCATAAAACTGTCAGTCAATATAATTCTAGAGCCACTTCTACATGTTGTTAACCTCTCTTTAGAGCAAGGAATATTTCCCGATTTACTAAAGAAATCTTTGGTGAAGCCAGTATTTAAAAAAGGTGATAGCACTCAAATGGACAATTACAGACCCGTGACTTTGATACCTATTTTTTCTAAAATTTTTGAAAAAGCTTTTCATAACAAATTAGCAAACTTCATTGAAAAGCACAAAATTATTAAGGACGAACAAAATGGGTTTCGTAAAAATAGAAGTACGTCTTTGGCAGCCTTTCAATTAATAAAAGAAATAACAGACTGTATTGACAAGAAAATACCGGTTACAGTTTTATTCATGGATATGAGTAAAGCGTTTGATCACGTTTCTCATGAACGATTATTGGAAAAGATTTCCAGATATGGAATCAGAGGAACGGCATATAACTGGATGGAATCATATTTGTCTGACAGAATACAATCTGTGGAAATAACGAATTATAATGACCAAACAAAAACTTTAGAATCATCCCAATCTTCGTTTATGTTTAACAGATATGGCGTGCCACAGGGCAGTATTTTGGGACCGCCAATGTTTTTACTCTACATAAACGATTTCCCAGAAATTATAAATCATAAATGTGTACTGTTTGCCGACGATACTACAATCATAATCAAAGGACATGATAAAAGTTCGTACGAACAAGAAATAAATATTGCTCTTCAAAAAACTATAGAGTGGCTAGAGACTAATAATTTAAAAGTTAATATTAATAAAACAAAATTTATGCAATTTCACACTTATCGATCAAAACCCTTGGACCTAAATATATCTTATAAAGGGGTTGCCCTGGCAGAAACTGACTCTGTTAAGTTTCTTGGAATAAATTTAGATAAATTTTGCTCATGGAAAAATCATATAAATGACATTTGTGTTAAAATAAATAAATTCATATACCCTTTGAGGCGTATTAGCTGCGAGGTATCTAGAAGTGCCGCAATAACGGCTTTCCATGGCTATATAACCTCCACTCTAAGGTATGGTATTATCCTGTGGGGTCGTTGTGTGGAGATTGATCAAGCATTCGTTATGCAGAAAAAGTGTCTAAGAGCTATATTTGGGTTGAAACAAATAGATTCATGTCGTCCATTCTTTAGGAAATATAAAATATTAACTCTTCCATGTATTTATATATTAGAATCCTGTATATTTGTTTTCAAACATAAGAAACTTTTTCAGCAGGCGACGAACTACTATGCCCCGCGATCTATGTATACTAATAAGTTATTTCAACCGAGGACGAATCTCACATTAACGAGTAACAACAGCTACATTATGTGCATAAAATTGTATAACAAAATACCAAATTTCATAAAAATGCTACCGTTTTCTAGATTTAAAAATAATTTGACGAGGTTTCTAATTGAAAAATGTTTTTATAGTGTACATGAGTTTTTGGAGTATAAATTGTAAGTTTTTTGTAAATTCCACGGTAATTTTAAATTATGATTGTTATTGTTTTGTCATTGGTTTTTATTATTGTGTGGCAAATTTCGCCCATTATGGACATGAATATTATTGACATTTATGATTATTATCTTTATTATTTTTTAAATTATTATTGTTATTTTTTTGTCATTGGTTTTTGTTATTGTCTGGCGTGTTTCGCCAATTATGGACGTGATTGTTATTGACAATTTTGATTATTATCTTTATTATTATTAATTTTTATTTTTAATTATGATTGTTATTATTTTGTATTTGGTTATTACTATTGTGTGGTGAATCTCGCCCATTATTGACATTTGTGAATATTATCTTTATTAATTTTTCATAGTATATTGACATTTATTTAATTCACTAATACAATTTTAATGGGCTTATCTGTTTGGTGACTGCATGATTATGATCATTTAACTCTATTTTATGTTTGCACGCCGAAATTAAAGGCAGAGTAAGAGAACAATTTTGTACATTTTACCAACCTTCTGTACCTTATTTACGCAAATAAATGAATTTTTGATTTTTTTTTTTTTTTGATTTTGCCTATTATGTAGGTACAACTAAAAAGTGAAAAATAAAAAAACTTTTTTGCAAAAAAATACTACCGACTTCCAAATAAAAACTACAAAGTGAAAAATAATTTTATTTTTGGAAGTCGGTGTCCATAACGCAAAAAATTGGTACTTACGAAAGACACCGACTTCCAAAAATATAATTATTTTTCACTTTGTAGTTTTTATTTGGAAGTCGGTAGTATTTTTTTGCAAAAAAGTTTTTTATTAACCGTCTTCCCAAAAAGGAGGAGGTTCTATGTTCGACATTATGTATGTTTTGTGTATGTTCACCGATATCTCCGTCAATTGTGGACCGATTTCAAAAATTCTTTTTTCGTTTGATAGAGTATGTTCCGAAATTGGTCCCATTTTAATTTGGTGAAGGATTGACGAAGAAATTCGAAGATATACAACAGAACTCTTCAATAAACAACGGCAAATCTCTCGGGATTGCTGCAATTGCATGTCTGTTTGTTGTTTATACCATTTCATAACATAACATCACGCCAGTACGCTTTTAAGGGGTACGCAGATCTCTCATTTCACCGGTTATGTTCAAGTTTCATGATATTTGGATAATATATTCTGGCGTTATACGAGTAGGTAACTTACTAAACAAATTGCCTATTAGGTAGGTACAACTAAAAAGTGAAAAATAAAAAAACTTTTTACACAAAAATACTACCGACTTCCAAATAAAACTACAAAGTGAATTTTTTTTTATTATTCCTTGTAAATTTTAAAGTAACGTTCAAAAGTGCCGCTTGGTGGCCTAGTTGAAACAAAATATATTTGTCTTTGTCTTTGATACGTTGTTGCTTTTATTCTGTTCGTCATTGCCGAGTACTCAAACGAAAAGATTATGAACTTTATCAACGAAATCCATGTACGTCCTGAATTATGGGATGTAGAAGCAAATGCGTAAAAAATCGTAATCTTAAGAAGAATGCTTGGGCCGTAATTGCCGCGAAGTTTCATGTTAGAAGATAATAAGAATAGTACATTATGGTACAAGTGTGCAATGTTGGTGATTACCGCTGAGGCGCCATTGAGACCCGAGCCGTAGGTGAGGGTCTTAAGAGAGCCGAGTACGGTAATCATCAATACACACGTGTATCATACGACGTTTTTCAACACACTTGTGAAGAAAATAATACAAAATAATCATTTTCAACAGTAAAAACGAGTTGTGAATTTTTTTTCGCAATGGCGGGCAATATTAAACAGTTTTCCTATGCGCGCGCATTTAACAATGGCGATCGGCCATAAACTAAAAGATTAAGGTTTTTGTTTTTGGCTTTTCGTAGATAGTGTTTTAGCCACGTACAAAATAGGGAATTTCAATTTTTCTTTATTACAGAGCAAATAAAATTTATATTTGAGTGAACTTTTTATTTATTAAGCTCGTACAAGTTGAAATTATCTATTTCAATACGAAGTTGCATGAAATGAGCAAGCAATAGGTACATTAATTTATTTGTACTATTGAGCACGATCTTTTTTGTATCGAAACTTTTTTAAGAACAAAGCAACTCAACCAATAAATCAAAAAAAGCTCTATAACTCACTTGTGAATAATAGCAATGAAAAAGTCACAGTTTGATAACAGGTATCATTATGTGCCTAATTGCGGTGAAATTAGAACCACTTTATGAGCAAGTGTGTTGAAAAATTAGATTAAACCAGATTAAAAATGTTACTGAATTTAAAGATGTGAATAAACTATGCAAAACACTTAAATGGAAATGGGCAGGACATACGCTGAGAGAGAAATGGACTAGATCAATAACAGTGTACCCCATGGATGGCAAAAAGAAGTAAAGGTTGACAATTATGACCTCAAAAGAGTTGCCGGTTCAGAATGGATCAGAATTGCGTATACAGAGATAGGTGGAAGTCTTTGGAGGAGGTCTTAGTCGAAGGACAAGCTGTTGTTGGTAAAAACCGATCGTCAGGAATAAATATAATTAAAATAAAATAAAATAAAAAAGCCTTTATTGTTGTTAACAAGTTTTACTCAGAGTAGTTTCGTGTGCCTAAAATTAATTTACTTATGACTACTATCTAAAAAACACATTTTGACTATTAACTAGAGTTTAACTAATATACTAACATTTTTAATATCTATTGATTATCGGCAAATGGTAGTTCGGTTACAACTTGTCTTCCGACAAAGGCCTCCTCTAAAGCTCTCCAGTCTTTTCTCATTTTTGCAGTGCGAGTCCATGTTGAACCCGCTATTTTCTTAACGTCATCCTCCCATCTCTTAGCCTGTCTTCCTCTATGTCTCTTTCCGTCTAAAGGGTACCATTCTGTGATAAGTTTTGTCCATTTTTCTTGCTTTTCTCTCATCATATGCCTTGTCCACCTCCACTTCACCTGTTTGCATGTTGTGTAAGCATTCTTAAACTTGGTTTTACTTTTGATGTCTATTAATTTTTCTCGGTCTTTTCTTTTGACACCTATTGTACTTCTTTCTGCTTTGCTGTTTTGACAAACTTTAATTTTATTTGCTAGATGTTCTGTCAATGCCCAAGTTTGACACCCGTATAGTAAACATGGTAGAATGCACATATTATATACCTTCCTCTTTTCTTTCATAGGCATATCTTTGTTCTTCATCACTTCACTGAGTGACCAATATCTTTTCCAAGTATTGGTAACTCTTCTTTCAATCTCTTTTTCCATGCAGCCTTCAGTAGATATTAGCTGTCCTAAGTATACATATTCCTGTACGTACTCTATTTACTCATTATTTACTTTTATCGTGTCTGTTTGTGATGAGTTTGTCATGATTTTTGTTTTATTTAAATTCATCGATAGTCCAGCTTTTTCACTTACATCTGCTAGTTGTTGCAGCATCATTTCTAGTGATCTTGAATTTTCCGAGAATATTATTAAGTCGTCTGCAAAGCGTAGGTGGCTCAAGTTTTCACCGTTTATGTTTAGTCCCTCATTTGTCCAGTCTAGGTTCCTAAATATTATTTCCAAAACAGCAGAAAATAATTTGGGTGAGATACTCCTTGGCGTACACCTCTCATGATAGGGAATTCTTCGCCTATAGCTTCTAACTTGACTTGCGCAGTACTCTTGGTGTATACATTACGAAGTAATCGTATGTATTTTGTTTGTACCCCCTGTATTTTTAGTGCATCCCAGATATATCCGTGTTCTAGTGTGTCGAATGCTTTATTGAAATCGACAAACCCTAGGTAGTAGCTTTTGTTGTATTCTTTATATTTTTGTAATATTTGTCTAAGGGGTGTATATGATCTATGGTTGAAAAATTGCGACGGAATCCAGCTTGTTCTTTGGGCTGATTCTCTTCAAGAATATTTGTAATCCTCAATAGTATAATTTTAGAAAATACCTTATAAATATTAGACATTAAGCTTATGGGCCTGTAATTTGCTATATCTCCTTTGTCACCTTTTTTGTGTAGTAATATAATTGTAGATTTAGTCCAATCCTCTGGAATATTTTCCGTTTTAATAATTTCGTTAAATATATTTGTAAACATCGGACCAATAACTGGTGATGTAATTTTCTGTATTTCATTTGTAATGAGGTCTGATCCTGGAGCTTTATCATTCTTTTGTGTACTAATTGCTTTTATGGTTTCTTCGTTTAGTATTTCAGGTATTTCCTCTTCATCGGTAGATGCATCATATTCTCTTACCACTTGTCCCAACTTTTGACTTTGATATAAATTTCGATAAAATTCTGTAGCAGCTTTTAGTATCTCGGGTCTCTTCTCTGTAATCAAATCAAATCAAATCAAATCATTGTTTATTCGCTCAAACATGAATATCATACATACATAACAAAAATGCCAGCATGAAGAGTTGTTAAAATACAAAGATTATGGAACGTCATCATCATTCGTCGTCATTCTACCATCCTTCTTTTTTATATTTAGTATCCAATCCTTTTTTCGATTTAGTTCTTTCAGTGCCTTTTTTATTCCTCCGGTTTTTTCTATATAATTCTTCAAAGTATTAAATCGTATCGTTTTTCTTTATTTCTGCGATTTTTCGGCGGTTGTCTTTAGGTTTCTTGTCTTGTAGTAGTTCCTTACGTTTCTGTAGTAGTTCTTTACTTTTGAGTGAGACTCGCTTCTTGCTGTTTGTGTTTACTTTTCTAGGTACAGTTTTTAGTTGGTTTAGTAGTTTGTTGTATTTTTCTTGTATTGATACGCCTTCTTTACTGTCTATTGATATTTGTAAATTATTAAGTAGGACTTCTGGTTCGCCTTTGTATTGAATAACTGCATATTTATTATGAAATCGTCTTGTTTTCTTAGGGCGTATCCCTGTCAGTGTAGCTCGAATCATTCTAGGGTCTGTGTTAAAATTTAAGTTATGTATGACCATAGATATATTAAACAAGGAGATATGGCGTGTAGACGAAAATATATCGGAAACCTGTGTCTCCAGTTTGCCCCTACCACACGGCAACTACTACACATGCAGTTCAGTAAAGGCAATAGATACGCAGTCGCGCTCACACCCGCATTTCTTAAATCGGAACGTACTACACAGTCAATTATAAACTTTATCTCATCAACACAGCGTGTATTTACCATGCACCGTACAACTTACGCACACAAAAACATCGGTCGCTATCGTTGTGCTGTGCAAAAGCAATTTATTTTACATTTACGCTAGTGATTGACTAAATCGGAAAGTTATCGATTCTCCCATTTACTATATTATATTTTTTTTTGTAGTTCTGTAAATAAATTACATTAAAAACAGCATGCCCAGAAAATATTATAATAAACAATATTTACCTAAAAATATAAATTATTAAGTAAATTCAAAAAATTCAAACAATCAAAAATCTGGTTACGTTGGTTTAGGCTGTCATAGCGTATTGAAACAGGAGGTATTGTTGAACCCTGCTATGGTGTTTAGTCAATGACCTGTAAAGTGGAGGTATTTGTGCAGCACTTGACACTGGTATTACTGGGGTGGCATTTTTTGTCAAAATGTTAGTTACGTATTTCTCTACCACGCTATAAAATAATCAAAATAATTATTAAACATTATTTCACATCGATCTTCCAACAGGGTTAAAACGGTTGACAAATTGAAAAATAAACTATAAAAGCAATATTTCATTCGTCAATCTACGTTGTTGTCGATAGCCTACGTTAGTGGATCTGCATAAGCACAGCACTAACTCGTCGCAAGAAGCAGCGGCCGTACTACGCGATGCATCCGCTGAGTAAAGTATCGTTTTGTGATTTTTACATTGCTTGTTCAGTCACTCAGCGACAAACTTAGATAGTGGTTAAGAAGCAATGTATTTAATGCAAAAATAGTACAGTCGCTGTGCTATTTGAAAACAAAAATAACATAGTAGAGGCAAGAAATGTTTTACGATTTGTTGTTTTTCATGATTTTAAAGACAAATACAATAAAATACTTGTAATTACATATGGTAACTGATTCCATGATTTACAAAGTTTTGATTTAGGCTTCGGTTTTTACAAGAAACCACTGAACAACACGGCATTCTTATAACTTTTCACGATCACGGTCGAAAGCGCACTAGTTCGCGGTGACGGCCATTTGTCTATGACATGCTCAGTCAGTCCATGTCGCGCGGACACCGACACGCCCCCTTGCCACTTCTCCTGTATTTTATATTTCTATGTGTATGACCGACACATCTTTGAATATTTTTCTATTGTTAGTCATAATAAAGTCGATTTCGTTCTTATAAAGCCGTTCGGTGAGATCCATGTCCATTTATTTCTTAATTTCTTTTTATAAAAAGTATTTAGGATACTTAGTCTGTTTTGTAATGAAAAATTTATATTTATAATTTATAAATATAATAATGTATTGTAAATTTTGATAAAATAGCAATAAAGGCTTATTTTATTTATTTATTTTATCTTATCCCTAATGGTAATCTCACTAACAATAACATCATACACATAAAATAAATTTAAATACCCGCCGATATTTTTATTAATAGCCGATTGGTGCGTCTTTACTATCTACCTACTTGTTGCAATCGTGTCTTCATACTAGCATCCATATTCCAACACAAAACGGTCACAAAATTCAGTGCCACGAAACGATTCCCATGTCGAGGTAACGACATCATTTTCTTGGACGTTTAACGAACATTGCACAATGTTTGACAATTCAAAGTACCTTAAAATGGTTTAGTTGCAATTAATACCTGTGCGGCAGCTGCGCGTCGGCGGCGAGGTACATGAGCAGGAAGCCGAGGTTGTGCGCGAGCACCAGCGCCGCCACCGCCGCGCCGCGCACGCCTTCCTCGCACATCTGCACACAACAACACTCGTCAACGATCAACCATCTAACTCACTCTGATTCTGTCGGTTTACAGTCACTTAGACGAAAACACAGAAAGTTTAAAGTGAAAGGGAAGCGTTGATCCTAGTATATTATAGGGCATGTGATAACTAGGAATGAAAGGGATTTCACAAAGAGTAGAGAATATAAAGGTTGATGAGATGAAAATATACAGGGTGTTACGTACAGGTGTGATCATATTTTAAAACTACTGTTGTCCATGTAAATGAACAACTTTCTCCAAGAAAGTCATAGGCAATTGCCAAAATAAATCTCATTCAGAAGGACGCCGTTTATACTGTTTTTCGAAAGGCATTCGACATGCTTGATCATGATTTGCTTTTGAAAAAAATAACATTTGATGACATACGTGGAGATTTACCTCCGATTGTTCCCTTAATATTTACGAACATAACTCAAAGTCATAATTAACGGTTTCAGATCTGCTGCAACCATTGGTGTGACTTCCGATGTGCCTCTGGGCTCGATTCTGGGACCCCTTCTATTCATCTTGTTTATAAACGGCATTAACGCTTGCTATCTAAATTCAAAGTTCTTCTTTATGGTCGATGGCGATCTCAAAATTTAAAGGCCCATCAATAACTTGCAAGACAGCATTTTATTGCAGGGCGCTGTGGATCGCTTCAATGATTACTGCAGGCTTAATAAACGTCAACGGAGTCTGCCTAAAAGCTGTTTTTAACAGACTTACCAAAAAGGAGGAGGTTCTATGTTCGACATTAAGTATATTTTTTTTTGTGTATGTTCACCGATATCTCCGTCAATTGTGGACCGATTTTGAAAATTATTTTTTTGTTTGAAAGTCGGTAGTATTTTTTTGCAAAAAAGTTTTTTTATTTCAGTGGTTTTATAAGTCGGTGTCTTTCGTAGGTACCAATTTTTTGCGTTATGGACACAGACTTCCAAAAATAGTTATTTTTCACTTTGTAGTTTTTAGCAAAAAAGTTTTTTTTGTCAAACATCCTTACTCTTTGGATAACACTGCACTTGACGAGAAACTTCACCTGGATGCCCACATTAATAAAGTTGTAAATAATGCCTGTCAGATGTACGGTTCCATGATAAGATCTGCAAAGGAGTTTGTGCTCCCTTCTTAAACAGGCAATGGAAAAGTGCATGCAAAATGTCATACTGATGGGAGACCTGAATGCAAAAATTGGGAAACCACTACAAGAGGAAAATCTTATATTGGGTGAATTTAGATATATTAACAGGAATCAAAGAAGATATTAAATACATTTTTCCAAAAATATCCAAAATTGAGATGGACGTGGAAATCACCAGATGGTAAAACGATGTCTTAAGGGTACACTAGTCGACGGCACGAACTATTTTGTGCGCGGGGTTAAAATGCATTTTATATCAACCGAACACGTGTGGAAGAGATAGATGCTGTGATGAGTAGTAGGAAGCTAGTTCGCGTACGAATACACACTTTTACAAATTTGTAGCGAAATGGATAATGATTTAGGACGAAACCGAGCGCGCGCAATTTTATAAACAGACCTTTGGTAGTCTGGATATCATGAAAAAACTACTAAACGTATCTGTTCAAAATAAAATTATTTGCATTGTTGAACTACTAATCTATCCCTTTATGGTGGCCGTTTTGCAATTTTCCGTCTTCTTATGGCATTTATTTGCGCCCAAAAATGCGTTAAAATTAGTGTCGAAATGTGGAACTTTTGACGCTCATAACTTTCAAATATTTTCTTTCTTCACTTTTTCTTCCATACAGGGCTAGATAATGATGAGACAAATTGATATCACTTTTTATTTTGAACGTACATTGTCAAACAGTGGAATAATCCCTAGACTACATTTGTACGGAAGAATTTTCGACTAGTGTAACCTTAATTATAAAAATCCGTCTAGTGGTTTGAAAAATACGAGGTAATAATAGTACATTACTGCAGAATCCAGTAAGTAAAGCCTTCCTGGCCAAGTATGAGTTAACCGGACCGAACAGTAGGAGAGTTCCGGTTATTTACGAGGCCAGGATAGCTTTCTTACTGGTTGAGGCTTGTATAATGCTTTTCTCAAAAAAATAAAAAAACTTTTTACAAAAAAATACTACCGACTTCCAAATAAGAAAACTACAAAGTGAAAAATAACTTTATTTTTGGAAGTCGGTGTCTTTCGTAGGTATCATTTTTTGCGTTATGGACACCGACTTCCAAAAATAAAGTTATTTTTCACTTTGTAGTTTTCTTATTTGGAAGTCGGTAGTATTTTTTTGTAAAAAGTTTATTTTTATTTTTCACTTTTTAGTTGTACCTACCTAATAGGCAAGTTGTTAGGTAAGTTTCCTATAACGCCAGAATAGATTACCCGAATATCATGAAACTTGAACAAAACCGATCAAATGACAGATCTGCTATCCCTTAAGATTGTACTGGCGTGATGATATGTTATGAAATGGTATAAACAATAAACAGACATGCGATTGCAGCAGTCCCGAGAGATTTGCCGTTATTTATTGAAGAGTTCTGTTGTGTATCTAAGAAGTTCGTCATCAGATCTTCACCAAATTAAAATGGGACCAATTTCAGAACATACTCATTCAAACAAAAAAAGATTTTTCAAAATCGGTCCACAATTGACGGAGATATCGGTGAACATACATAAAAAAAAACATACAAGAAGTCGAACATATAACCTCCTCCTTTTTTGAAAGTCGGTTAAAAATGAAAGAAAGTTTAACAACAAATTCGTTTAATTATTATTGACGGTTACATTCATATTAGGGGAATTACTGATAGATATTTTGATCGATTTAGATAAGATAAGATAAGATAAGATAAGTCTTTATTTGCCTTAAACATGGTATAAAGTTGTTACAGTCAGGTATTAATCTAAAGTCCACATGTTTAGCTATACAGGATATGTATCAATTGCATGCAAAATAAATAATTATAAGTTAATTGTTGATCAATGTCACAGATAAGGTCAATACAATAATATAACAATTTATCTGAGCATTATCCGCAATGACAAAAGATTATTTTAATTAATTGTTAAAAAATATCTTGAATGTCGTAAAACACATGTTCTTTCAGCCATTTTAATAATCTGTTTTTAAATGAATTAATATTATATAACAGTTTTATTTCTTTTGGTATTCTGTTATAAATGCGTATACACATGACTAGGAAACTTTTCTCATACTTGGCTGATTTAGGAGTATCCTGCAATACAAGTCTGCATGGATCTCTAGTTCGAGAGTTAATTTGATAGGCTTTTTTAAACAATCCCTTATTATTATAAACATAATTACATATTTCGTAAATGTAGAGTGACGGAAGAGGTAATATACCTAGCTTTTTAAAGAAAGGTTTACATGACTCGTCAGGACGGATACCACAAATGGCTCTGATGCATTTCTTTTGCGCAATAAATGCTCTCCGTCTATCCGTGCTGTTTCCCCAAAAAATAAGCCCGTATCGTAAGATGGATTCTATATAGGCGTGATATGTTGTAATTGCTGTTTTTATGTTGGTTATATTCTTTATTTGTCTGAGAGCATAAACAAATTTATTAATCCTACTGCACAAATTATCCAGATGTACTTTCCAATTCAGATCTTGATCTATGAGTACTCCTAAGAATTTAGTTTGTGAAACTTCTTTTAGCCTGTCTATATTAAGTTTGAAATTATATTTACTAGGTTTTGATTTATTAAACTGCATATAATTAGATTTATCTAAATTGATTTTTAAATTATTTGTCTGTAACCATTTTATAATGTTGTCAATAGTATTATTAATATCCATCTCATGATCAGATTTCGTTTTATACTTTTTGTCAGATGTCACAATAATCGAAATGTCATCTGCAAATAATACACATTTATGTTTAGTCACTAGTGTTAAGTCATTTATGTATAATAGAAACAATAAGGGTCCCAATACACTCCCTTGGGGAACGCCGCAGTTATTAACTCTATAGTTAGAAGAATACGAGGTTAATAGATTTTCATTTAATTTATTAATAACAACGTATTGTTTTCGGTTGCTTAAATAAGACGCGATCCACTGCAGTGGTAAACCTCTTATTCCATTTTTTTCTAGTTTTTTCAACAAGATATCATGTGCCACAAAGTCGAAAGCTTGTGACAGGTCAAAGAATAGTCCTGTCGTTAAATAATTTTTATTTAGGGAATTATGTTTATGTCTTAAAAGATCAGCAATTCCTAGTGTTGTTGACTTATGCTTTTGAAATCCATACTGTTCTTTTGTTATGATGTTGTATTTGCTACAGAATTCGGTAAGTCTCTTGTGCATACATTTTTCAAATAATTTAGATATTATGGGTATAAGGGTTATCGGGCGATAATTTTTAACATCATTTCTATCGTTTTTTTTGTACAGAGGTTTAACAACTGATAATTTTAGGGCATCAGGAAAAATGCCAGATGAAAATGAAAATTTTATTAAATATGTCAATATAGGAATCAATTCTGTACTGCAAGTTTTAATAACTTTTGTACTAATTCCATCGTAACCTTCTGAGTTAGTGTTATTTAAAGCTAATAATTCTTTTTTTATCTCGTCTCCAGTCATAGAGCCAAGAAACTTGGAATTGGGTATGGTCTTGGTTTTATTAGGCTCATCATTATCATTTAAATTATTAAATTTCACAGTGATATTCGAACCAATAAAGTAATTATTAAAAGCATTTGCTATGTCAGAGGGATTATCCAGTATTCTATTATCTAGTTCTAGTTGAGATATATTATAGTCACATTTTGTATTTCCAATTTCACGGTTAATGACTGACCACGTTGCTCTGCATTTGTTTTGGCTTTTATTTATGTAATTAATGTTTGAATTCATTTTGGATTTAAAGATACATTTTTTCAGTATTGATGAATATTTTTTATATCTAATTTTGTACGTTAGGGTTTTGTTTTTATAATAGAGATACCGTAAACATCGTTTAGTTTTGCAACTATTTCTGAGACCCTTACTTATCCATTTTTGTTTATTTGCATTAGAGTTGTTTATTTTAATCTTAATCTTTGGGAAACATAAATTATACAATAGACATAAAAACTCGTGAAATTTATTGAATGCTTTATTTAAATCAGTTTCGTGATGTACCTCTGACCACGTTAAACTAGCTAGGCATTTTTTGAATTTTCCTATGTTTTCACTACAATAGTCTTTTTTATAAATAAAATATGATTTGGTCTTTAAACTTTGCTCTTTTACTGGGAAATCTAAGAGTTGTGCTGTATCGTGGTCTGATAAGAATAGGGGTAAAACCTCAGTAGACGATTTTTTTATGTTACTTAGTATGTGGTCTATACAAGAGTCTTTACGGGTGGGAACTTCAATGTGAATCTGCAAGTTATAGTTATTACATAGGTCCTTTAAGTAGTTGGTTACTTTCCCTTGTTTAAAAGTATTGATGTTGAAATCACCGGCAATAACAATTTTTGTACTTGACCCATATTTTTTAACCGTTTCGCACATAAATTGATCAAGTTTATCCAAAAATATGTTAGGATCAGACTTAGGCGTTCTATAAAGACACACGATAAGTAACTTGTGCAATGGAACTTCAATGCCACAGGCTTCAAATGATTTTATGGTTGAGTACTTTTGAATGTGGGAAAGCTCGTTATAAATAATACCCTGTTTAGCGAGTATACAGGTACCCCCTCTCTGTGTGTCTCTACTAAATGCAGCTGCTACGGCATAGTTATTTAATTTTAAATATTTCTCATTTCCGGCACGCATAAAGATTTCAGACAAACATAATATGTCTGGTTCTTTATTTATATCTCGCAACTCCAGCAACGTTAGTTCCAAAATTTCCTTTTTTGCTAGAATACTAGCAATAATTTGGTGTAGTATTTTAAAAGATTTAGGTCTACCTGATAGTCCTGATACACTGTTTTTGTTCACGAAAAAGCGGTTTATGATCTGTAACTTTAAAATAGTATGGAATAGTACCTTTTTTTGTATGAGTAGAATTTTCAATATCAAGATCATTTGTAGCATGGCATTCCGTTTGATGACGTGCTAAATAATAAGGGATTGTACCTTTCGAAGCTATTACATGTTTTTATCAGGTTTTTTACAATTAATTTGATTACTCAGTATTATTTTCTTCAGTTCTTTAACATTTAAATATTTTTTTTCGTAATCGTAACAATCAATAGCATAGTTTATAGATTTACATGCATCGTACAATTTGTATTCAGAATCAATATACCTACATGATTTGTATTCACTGCAAATATTACGTATAGTTTTTTTCAAATTATTTATATTTATATACATATTCTTTAATGGGCTCAAAACAATTATATAATTATTATTACTAAATACGTCGAGGAGTTGGCGTAATTGTGCAGACAAAATTTTTGTATCATAGTCATTTTCACCCACACAAATGATAAGTTTGTCGCCACTTGATGTTGCAATATTTTGACAACTCTTAATGATGTCACTAGTAAGCGCGTGTGGTTTTGTTTCCGCCGTCACAGTATATTTTGTATACGGTGTAGCCGCTCTTGACTTCATCAATGCAGAAGAAAGCCCGACACATTGTTGTGTGCCAAAGATGAATATCTTGTTAGTGCGTTCTTCAAAAGTTTTCTTATCGTTGATTTTTTTACCGTTCCCTTTTAATTCTAAAAGCTTCTGCAGTTTTAAAATTTGATCCTTGAGGTATAGTATATCGTTTCCAGCTTGTTTCAACTGATCCTCCAGGTCGGTGATATTTTTTTGTGTGCTTAAGATATGCCCGCTTAGATGTTTCCTTGTATCTATTGTGTTATTTGTAGTTCTAAGCAAATTTCTAGGTGGTGTAAAGAATGCTTGCATATCCGAATGTAATAAAGAGTACTCATTTCCTTTTTTTGTGCCTTCATTGCTGTTAAATATTTTTTGTGGGGATTGGCTTAAAAATCCTTTTAAAGTGATATTATCTTTAAGGAGTTTTTCGTTTTGTTTACGGAGCTCATTATTGTCTAGTATGACATTATCAAGTTCGTTCTGTGAACTTCTAAGTTCCATCTGGAGGTGTTCAATTGATTCTTTGAGCTCATGGTGTTGCATAGGATCAGTTATTGTATAGTCCATACTTCTTGACAGTGTTTTATCTGATATAGCAGTTGATTCATCGTACATATTTTCCAGTGTTAGTATATGAGAGTCATAAGCTTCAGAAATCGTGCTCTTAGGGGTGGACCAAGGAGTAGTCTCTACCGATACGTTTTGTGTAACACATCTGTCCGATTCTGCTTTAGGTGATGAGTGTTTTTTTCTCAATGTCACATTGGACACTCCAGGGCTGGGAATATTCTGCTCTTTTGCTTTTTGAGAGCATGATTTGCACACCCACCTAAATTTCTTTTTCTCTTCTAAATTCTTTAAGCGATACACTTTCTCCGGATAACCAGCACAATCAAATTCAAAATGGTATTTACAAGAAGTGTAAACTAGCGTATTTCTGTGTTCCGCTTGTTTTTTGCATTTATAACAAGTGACTAGTGGCTGTTCTTTTCGGCCACTGTTGTTGCACTTAATTTTCGAAGTCATGGTAAGTATTTTTCTTGATTGATCCTCAATTGTATTTAATTTTAATTTACCGGGGGCATTTATATTTGTTTGTTGTACGTCTTGATTACCGGACTCAAAAATATTTCTATCTCATAAAATGTCATACCAAAAAGAGAGATAGATATATATTTGGAACCTCCCTCCTATAACCATGTTATAATGGCTAAACTCTAATGTGTCTGGCTGGTTCTATGTTTTTTTTCCTAAGCAGATCTGAAGAGGATGACGTACTGTCTAGAGATGGGTGTTTTCGGTTTTTTGCACAAACGGTTATGTAACCGATATACAGAATTCATATCGATATCGAAATCGGTTTTCAGATATCGATATCATTTAGTACAGTTTGCATAAGTTAAAATGTTATTTAGATGAGCAAACTAACAACGAACGCGAAATAATACTTAGAAAGAGAGGTAGCGCATAATATGGTTCTTATCGTTTGTAAACTTTGCGTTTGGCTCGTAGTTCGTACGTTTCCGCATTGTTACGGTTTTAAGTTTTGACTTATTCGTTCTCGCACGCTAGTAAGGTTTTTATTAGATACAGTTTTTGTAATATCGGTTATTTTGATATACATATCGATATGATATGATATCTAACACATATCCGATATAAGTTACGTTTTGATATATCGGACCAATCCCTACTACTGTCCAGTAAATAAATTACATACTTACTTACTGGACAGTAGGAGATTCCAAATTTAAAATCTCGCTTCTTACTGGACAGTTGTGAATAAGTCTCCGGTAGAGTTCACTTTCTGGATACTTTTTAGAGATGTTATGACAACATTACATACCATTTTTGAGAAATAGTACATTACTGCAGAATCCAGTAAGTAAGCCTTCCTGGCCAAGTATGAGTTAACCGGACCGAACCGCAGGTGAGGTCCGGTTATATACGAAGCCAGGATGGCTTTCTTACTGGTTGAGGCTTGTATAATGATTTTCTCAAAAATGAAAGGAAGTTTAACAACAAATTTGTTTAATTAATATTGAAGGTTACATTCATATTAGGGCAATTACTGATAGATATTGTGTTCGATTTACCGGGGGCTTTTATATTTGTTTGTTGTACGTCTTGATTACTCTTGATTAACGGACTCAAAAATATATCTATCTCATAAAATGTCATACCAAAAAGAGAGATAGATATATATTTGGAGCCTCCCTTCTATAACCATGTCATAATGGCTAAACTCTAATATTTGTGTCTGGCTGGTACTATGTTTTTTTTTCCAAGCAGATCTGAAGAGGATGACCTACTGTCTAGAGATGGGTGTTTTCGGTTTTTTGCACAAACGGTTATGTAACCGATATACAGATTTCATATCTATATCGAAAACGGTTTTCAGATATCGATATCATTTAGTACAGTTTGCATAAGTTAAAACGTTATTTAGATGAGCAAACTAACAACGAACGCGAAATAATACTTAGAAAGAGAGGTAGCGCATAATTATGGTTCCTATCGTTTGTGAAGTTTGCGTTTTGTTCGTAGTTCGTACATCTCCGCATTGTTACGGTTTTAAGTTTTGACTTATTCGTTCTCGCACGCTAGTAAGGTTTTTATTAGATACAGTTTTTGTAATATCGGTTATTTTGATATACATATCGATATGATATGATATCTAACACATATCCGATATAAGTTACGTTTTGATATATCGGACCAATCCCTACTACTGTCCAGTAAATAAATTACATACTTACTTACTGGACAGTAGGAGATTCCAAATTTAAAATCTCGCTTCTTACTGGACAGTTGTGAATAAGTCTCCGGTAGAGTTCACTTTCTGGATACTTTTTAGAGATGTTATGACAACATTACATACCATTTTTGAGAAATAGTACATTACTGCAGAATCCAGTAAGTAAGCCTTCCTGGCCAAGTATGAGTTAACCGGACCGAACCGCAGGTGAGGTCCGGTTATATACGAAGCCAGGATGGCTTTCTTACTGGTTGAGGCTTGTATAATGATTTTCTCAAAAATGAAAGGAAGTTTAACAACAAATTTGTTTAATTAATATTGAAGGTTACATTCATATTAGGGCAATTACTGATAGATATTGTGTTCGATTTACCGGGGGCTTTTATATTTGTTTGTTGTACGTCTTGATTACTCTTGATTAACGGACTCAAAAATATATCTATCTCATAAAATGTCATACCAAAAAGAGAGATAGATATATATTTGGAGCCTCCCTTCTATAACCATGTCATAATGGATAAACTCTAATATTTGTGTCTGGCTGGTACTATGTTTTTTTTTCCAAGCAGATCTGAAGAGGATGACCTACTGTCTAGAGATGGGTGTTTTCGGTTTTTTGCACAAACGGTTATGTAACCGATATACAGATTTCATATCTATATCGAAAACGGTTTTCAGATATCGATATCATTTAGTACAATTTGCATAAGTTAAAACGTTATTTAGATGAGCAAACTAACAACGAACGCGAAATAATACTTAGAAAGAGAGGTAGCGCATAATTATGGTTCCTATCGTTTGTGAAGTTTGCGTTTTGTTCGTAGTTCGTACATCTCCGCATTGTTACGGTTTTAAGTTTTGACTTATTCGTTCTCGCACGCTAGTAAGGTTTTTATTAGATACCGTTTTTGTAATATCGGTTATTTTGATATACATATCGATATGATATGATATCTAACACATATCCGATATAAGTTACGTTTTGATATATCGGACCAATCCCTCTACTGTCCAGTAAATAAATTACATACTTACTTACTGGACAGTAGGAGATTCCAAATTTAAAATCTCGCTTCTTACTGGACAGTTGTGAATAAGTCTCCGGTAGAGTTCACTTTCTGGATACTTTTTAGAGATGTTATGACAACATTACATACCATTTTTGAGAAATAGTACATTACTGCAGAATCCAGTAAGTAAGCCTTCCTGGCCAAGTATGAGTTAACCGGACCGAACCGCAGGTGAGGTCCGGTTATATACGAAGCCAGGATGGCTTTCTTACTGGTTGAGGCTTGTATAATGATTTTCTCAAAAATGAAAGGAAGTTTAACAACAAATTTGTTTAATTAATATTGAAGGTTACATTCATATTAGGGCAATTACTGATAGATATTGTGTTCGATTTACCGGGGGCTTTTATATTTGTTTGTTGTACGTCTTGATTACTCTTGATTAACGGACTCAAAAATATATCTATCTCATAAAATGTCATACCAAAAAGAGAGATAGATATATATTTGGAGCCTCCCTTCTATAACCATGTCATAATGGCTAAACTCTAATATTTGTGTCTGGCTGGTACTATGTTTTTTTTTCCAAGCAGATCTGAAGAGGATGACCTACTGTCTAGAGATGGGTGTTTTCGGTTTTTGCACAAACGGTTATTTAACCGATATACAGATTTCATATCTATATCGAAAACGGTTTTCAGATATCGATATCATTTAGTACAGTTTGCATAAGTTAAAACGTTATTTAGATGAACAAACTAACAACGAACGCGAAATAATACTTAGAAAGAGAGGTAGCGCATAATTATGGTTCCTATCGTTTGTGATTTTTGCGTTTTGTTCGTAGTTCGTACATCTCCGCATTGTTACGGTTTTAAGTTTTGACTTATTCGTTCTCGCACGCTAGTAAGGTTTTTATTAGATACAGTTTTTGTAATATCGGTTATTTTGATATACATATCGATATGATATGATTTCTAACACATATCCGATATAAGTTACGTTTTGATATATCGGACCAATCCCTACTACTGTCCAGTAAATAAATTACATACTTACTTACTGGACAGTAGGAGATTCCAAATTTAAAATCTCGCTTCTTACTGGACAGTTGTGAATAAGTCTCCGGTAGAGTTCACTTTCTGGATACTTTTTAGAGATGTTATGACAACATTACATACCATTTTTGAGAAAAGAATATTACATACATACAAACATACAAGATACGCTTGAAAAACATTACCCTTTCCTTGCAGCTGTGTAATTAAGGATAGCGATGAAATAGCTAGTGTGACGAATTGTCATCACAACCGAAGTTATTCCCCATCACCGACCTCTTTTTAACCGACTTTCGAAAAAGGAGGAGGTTCTATGTTCGACTTCTTGTATGTTTCTTTTTTTTTTTTATGTATGTTCACGGATATCTCCGTCAATTGTGGACCGATTTTCAAAATTCTTTTTTTTTCTAAAGAGTATGTTTCGAAATTGATCCCATTTTAATTTGGTGAAGATCTAATCTAGAACTTCGAAGATATACAACAGAACTCTTCAATAAATAACGGCAAATCTCTCGGGACTGCTGCAATCGCATGTCTGTTTATTGTTTATACCATTTCATAACATAACATCACGCCAGTATGCTCTTAAGGGGTAAGCAGATCTCTCATTTGATCGGTTTTGTTCAAGTTTCATGATATTCGGGTTATCTATTCTGGCGTTATAGGAAACTTACTAAACAACTTGCCTATTAGGTAGGTACAACTAAAAAGTTAAAAATAAGTCGGTGTCCATAACGCAAAAAAATGGTACCTACGAAAGACACCGACTTACAAAAGTAAAGTTATTTTTCACTTTGTAGTTTCTTATTTGGAAGTCGGTAGCATTTTTTTGTAAAAAAGTTTTTTTATCTTATTAGGAAGTCGGTAGTATTTTTTTGTGAAAAAGTTTTTTTTATTTTTCTTCTTTACATAGGAGGACTTACACCCGTATTTATAAAGAAGTAATTACTTGTTGCTAAGTAATTTCTTGATTAAGTCATTACTTAAGGTTAGAATTCTTAATTACAAATTCTCATTCTATAGTTAAGTAATACACGTTACTTACTTGAGCAATTGCCCAAGTAATACTCGAAGTTTGGTGGTTGTTTCTGTGTGGCAACATTTCGTGACTGCGTTTCGTTTCGTGAAAAGACAAACGTAAGGACTAGATTATTTTTAAAATCTTGCAATAATATACTTAACATTACTTTATTTTATATTTATAAAAGCAATAGCGTTGTATAGAGTAGTTTAAATTGTAAAAAATACATTATTTTCATTTAATTTTGTCGGCACAAAAAAAGTATGCTTGGAGAAACAAAACGTTTGACATGATATAACCCTACTAAATTTAAATGTTTACTTTTTACACATGGATTATATGCCGACACGTGACTTTTTACTTAGATAGATTATACATTCATTTCTGTCAAATAATACCGTAAACTAATTCTGAAAACAAAACAGTTTTGTCGGCGTGTTGAATTTTTCTTTGAATATCTTCCATAAATATCTAAATATGACTGAAGTAGACAGGAAAAAACCGTTCTCGAGTTTGGAAAAGGATTTATTTTTGAATATCTTACAAAAATATGATACTATCCTAACTTGTAAGCAAACAAACGCTACCAGTGCTTTAAAAAAGAAGCAATCATGGGAGAAAATAGCGACGGAATTTAATGAATCCTCTATTGTTACTCAAAAGGTAAATATAATGTGTTTTGTATACTTTTATTATTTACAGTTGTAGAGTTTCATTTGTGTACCATGATCTTTTCCTATGTGCCGTTTTAGTACTATGCAGTTACTTACTTATCTAATATCCATACGTTTCAATGTTTCAGGCATCTACAAAACAATTAATTAAGCTGTGGTATAATAT
The DNA here is from genome assembly GCA_948252205.1 of Orthosia incerta. Taxonomy (NCBI): domain Eukaryota; kingdom Metazoa; phylum Arthropoda; class Insecta; order Lepidoptera; family Noctuidae; genus Orthosia; species Orthosia incerta. The sequence goes on from OX411758.1 coordinate 30,283,844, forward strand.
GAAGGCAATAGCAAGGGAGTCAAAAACAATAGATAATATTCGCCACTTAACGGAGGTGGGCCATCTGTCATGGATATGGATCCTATCGATTGCAAAGTCATGGATATAGATAAAAATATCCTAACTAACATTGCTGTGGACATTGACAGTGATATTGATGGTAAGAGATTATCCATTATAAATATATAAATAACTAGCTGTGCCCGATGGTGATAATGCCTTTTTATGATTAGTCAGAAAACTTTGCAGCCGTGCCCAAAACAATTGCCTATAGTTTATTTTCAATTGATTTCTATGTGTTGATATCGATGAAAATTTGTACAAGGATAGCTTATAACCTGGATTATAACATAGGTTACTTTGGATCCCGGAAAAGTGCAGTATAACTCAAGCGAAAGCTAGTAGTAGTACATGTGACATTTTTTTCTGTTTTTCAGGGAGCATTGTCATATTAGGCGATAACAACAATGAAGCTTGGTGTAAAACACCAGAAGCAGCAATGCATCAAGAGGAAAAGGAAATAGAGTTCAAAACTCCTATCAAAAAGAGTTACGAAAGTTTAAGAAGTAATAAAATAGACATATTAAAATGTAAAATACTAGAAGAAGAATTAGAATTTAAGAGAAAAATGCACAACGAAGAACTCAACATTAAAATTTTAGAGAGAGAACACAAAGAAAATTTGTTTAAAATTGAATTTCAAATAAAAATAAAAGAATTAGAAAAATATGAGAAAGAATAACTATGTTCATTGGTTTTCCTGTGTAAATAAATAAAATATTATGTAAGTGAAAATATTGGTTTTATTTTATAATTCATTTAAAACATATAATAGCGTGATATAATATTTGCTCGAAGTACCAATCCATCACTGGTACCTGTTGTGCTTGTTGTTGCTGTGTAAAAAGGCTGAGCATTATCGTCCACAGTGTCATCAACTTCAAAAATGTCGTTTACTTCTATTGCAATGTTGTGGAGCACTGCACAAGCCATTATGATATTGGCTGTTATCGAAAGTTTGGTTGCTAAACCAATTTGTAAGCATGGAAACCGTCTTTTCCATACTCCAAATAAACGTTCCACTGAATTTCTTGATTTTATTTGCACCTTATTATATCTCTCATCTTGTGCAGTTCTAGGATTTGAAACTGGAGTCAATAAATATCTGAAATAAAGAATGCTTTTTTGTTAAGAAATAAGCTATATTAAAGTGAGATATTTATGGTGCTTTGAAGACCACATGGCACATAGTATCGATATAATTATAGTTTTATTGATTAATTACTATATTATTATTTACCTAGTGCAAGGATATCCTCCATCTCCAAGTAACACCCCATCAATTTCATTATTTAATAACCTTATATTTAGTCTTGAGTTTCTAAAGATTCGGCTATCATGTGTACTGCCAGCCCAACGTACTACTATATCATATATCATCAAATTAGGGCCACCAACTACTTGCACATTCAATGAAAAATAACCTTTTCTATTCCGGTACTGCTCTGTATGAAAAATACCTCTAGGCTTGGTGATTTTAATGTGGGTGCAATCAATTGCCCCTACAATATTTTTCAGTCCAGGTGCTCTGCCAATGCAACCAAGCTTTTCGAAACCATCCTTTGTATGCCTCAAATTTGCAGGAAACTTAATAAAATCTGGCATTAGCAATGCCAATGCTCGACTAACTCTCTTCACTATATTACACACCGTCGATTGTGAAATATGCATGATATCTTCACATACAATCTGAAAGCTTCCAGTGGCATAAAAACGTAAAGCAGCAAGCAACTGACAAAGTGGAGTTATAGGAAGTCCTCTTTGTGTATCTGATTGTAAAGAGTCGGTAATTCTCGGTAAAATCACATGTATCACAACATTTTTGGAGAAACGAAATCTCTTTTTAACACGCTTTTATTAGCTTGGTATGTATGTATCTATGTATCTATGTATCAATGTATCAATGTAACAATGTATCAATGTATCAATGTAACGGAATCTTTGAACGTGATTTACACCCACTTCAAAACGTTGGATTGATTTGAAACTTTGCACACTTATCAAGGACCGATGACAATGCAATAATTTAAACAGTTTGTCCCATTATCCTTACCAATAAAGCGTGTTTTTTAGTTTTTAGAACTACAATTTATTAAAACAATCTTCCGAATAGTCATGAAATGGATCCACATCACGAAAGTAAACTTTGGGATTTCTAGGTTCAGTAACTTCTATCTCTTCAAATGTAATATCATCTACATTGTCTACAACAGCAAAAACCGTTTCGATACTATCCAAACTTTCCATTTTTTATCTAAAATAACCACAAAGTATTGCTTATGTAAAGGAAATGGTGACTATTACTTGGCTGAGAATTCTAACTTTTGACAGTTCTAACTTTGATCAATTACTTAAATATAGAATACAAATCGTTACTTAAGTTATTACTTTTACTCAAGTAATTACTTTTACTTCTTTATAAATACGGGTGTTAGTGTCGCCGCGGGTGTAGTGACCTATCAGTCGATAGTTCGCTGATGGGTGTCAACATCTTGTTACCTTAGTAACGGTCTCAGTTAAGCGGTCGGCCTATACACATTCGTTTTATATTTGTAATTTTTGCGATAAAATGTAACGTGTAACTGTTTGTTTCCCCCGAATAAACGAAATTTAAAAATAAATATTTTCCATACATAGTTGTCGCCAGCTGACTAAAATGTATAAATGACAATTTTTTTTTTGAGAATACTCTATTACTTTCTTGGAGAACGTTGTTCATACACAATGACAAAACCAGGTTTTAAAACATGATCACACCTTTATGTTACTCCCTGTAAAGGTTGGTTGATGGGTGGAGAGGGAGAGGAAGGCCAAAAGTAGGGATGGATTGTGCTAGGAATGATACGAAATAAAAGAGAGTCAATAATAGCGTTATCGTAGACAGAGGACGGACAAGGACAAGGGCAAGCGAAGGCTTCGTACCTCTCTAGCGAGCAGCGGCGCGACGCACCAGGCGCCGGCGCCGCCCAGCCCCGCGCACGCGCGCGCCGCCACCACCCACCAGCCGCCGCCGCACAGCTTCAGCGACCAGCACGCCTGCAACACACAGCGAAGGATGGAAACTAGCCGCAGGTATTCAGCTTCACTGTCGCTTTCCAACCGACAAACAAAAACATATACTCTGTTGGAGAAATGCGGAACAGGATGGAATGTCTCGCAACCTCCTTTGAAAAACCGGCCAAGTGCGTGTCGGTCTTCGCTCATTTAGGGTTCCGTACCATGTCAAGTTGGTTTTAATAGGAAACATGAGGTAATTTCAGAGAAAACATCTGATTCGAACAAGTTTCAAGTTCATAGGTCAATGGGCAATTAAAAATTTCTACGGGTTTTTTTTTACAAAAAAGGCGGACTTTGGTGTTTCCTCATTCTTTTGTTTTCCAATATTTTAAAACAAAAAATACAGTATTTATCTACTCAAAGAGCTCCATACAATGATACCACTCGATGGGGTAAGTCAAAAAAATTGTTTTCGCCCGCCCTTTATAGTTCATTCAATCCACGAAGACGCGCCCCACCACTATTCCTCCTAACCGTTTATAGTATATGTGTGCAAGCTTCCGTCTATGTTTGAGTGTTATCGGTACACACTAAGTACCTATGAGTGCACACGCACACTACAATGAAAAGACTTTTCATTATAATAATATAAAGAAGAAGAATAGACTAATCATATAATTGGTGGGGCGCGCCTTCGTGGATTGAACGAACTATAGCTGTATGGCAGCCCCTCTTAAAAAAAAAAGAATTGTTTTTTTATTTATATATCTTACGGTCAACAAGATACTCATACTGCGAAAATTTTAAGACTGAAGCTCCAACCGTTTGGCTGTAAAACCTGACAGACGACGGGCAGACGGACAAATGAGTGACAACAATAGGGCTTTTTTGGCCCCTTCGGGTACGGAACCCTAAAAAGGAGGATCCTCTAAAAAGGAGAAAGAATTTACATCTTTTTAGTAAAAACGGCTATAAACATAATTACGTTACTAGAAATAGGGACCAATTAGTACAACCAGGTTTCAGACTGGCAAAAGTAGCTGCATCGTTCATGGGGTACTGTACAAAATGTTACAATAAAATTCCTCCCCACATTCTTGAGCTGAATGAGACGAAATTTAAAACTTGTATAAAACGCACACTTTGCAGGCTGGCATATTACAAGTTGGGGGATTACATCACTGATAAAAATGCTTGGCTAAATGCTATTCCTGCTCAACATCCACTAGGGCGCAAAAACAAGTATATGCAGAACATTATTGTTTTGAAGTATTGTTGGACCTGCTGAAGACTGAATGAATATATTTGTATTGTATAAACTCAATTTCCTTAGTATTGTATAACTGCACAGCACGTGTGTGAGTACTATGTACCCAACTGTAAATCTAACATTTACTGTACGTTGAGTGTGTCACGCTCTATCAAATGTCTCTCTGATGGTGGCGCGTGTGTTGGATCATCCGGTTCCCTTCATGATGGTTGAGCTTGGTGGTGCCAATTCATGCGTCATGTTCGTGAACGGACGCCGTCAGTTGGGATTGGTCATAACTTAACTGCTTCGGATGTTAATGCTTTTCTAGCATCTATTATATAACTGCACAGTACATGTGTGAGTACTTTTATTACTTTATGCCTGTACGTAGTATAGTGCGTAGTGCTATTCTGCATATGTGCGTAGTGCATTGTCCTCACATATATGAATTTATTAATGTATGTACTTATGTAACTAAATATTGTAAAAAAACATTTTCTTTAAAAGAGTAAGTATGGAGTTTCTTGTGCATTCTTCTCCATAACAAGCTACTTTCCGAATGCACGGTAGAATCAACTTTTATAACTTGTAAATTTTAATGTACCTAACGTTCAAAAGTGCCGCTTGGTGGCCTACTTAAAATAAAATATCTTTGTCTTTGTCCTCCGACCCGACGGTTGTCGTGTCTGGTGCGGGCAACTGCTCGACGGTTGTCGGACTGTTGTACCTAACAATTCGCGCCGAAAACTCAGCTTGCGCGATGCAGGATTTAGTGTAACATCAGGTCATTAGTTCTTATGTCGAGGCATAGATGCCGTTGTACACTGCGTTATTCCTGAATCAGATTACAATAATTAAAAATCGGATTAGCTGTCACATTCTAAGTAGGTACCTAAAGTGAATTTAACAGTTTACAATAAAGGTTACAACAGGTTACAATTAAGAAGTCATTGGTCTAATAACAAGAATAAATAGGTTGTAATAAGATTCGGATCCATAATTGTGATGTAGTCTAGGATAAGAGAAAAAGCGAGAGAGTAAGATAATTTACGTTACAGGAGAGTGTCTTGGATGTTTGTAAGAGTTACCACCTACCAGGAAGGCGGCGGAGGTGGCGACGACGGCGGTCTTGCGGCCGGCGGCCAGCGCACGCGCGCTCAGCGGCACGCCCAGCAGCGACGCCACAAACGTGGTGGCGGCCGCGCCCACCACGTGCGCGTCGCTCTCCTCGCCAGCACCGCTCGCCAGCGACACCCAGCCCATCGCCAGCCCGAACGAGATCGTCGGCACGTTTACTGCAACCAAGTCAACACACTGAACCTACAAAACAAATTCTGCGTTATTGATCCTGATGTATTAGAGTCTAGTGCCTCAGAGGTGAGGCTTGGCAAGCATTGCGATTTTTATTCGCGTGAAATTTAATCATCAATCAAAATAAAAATCTTTTATTTTTATTTTACATAGGCCTACATGGGCACTTATGAAAAGGTGCACGTTTCGGGTTAGTCGTTTCCTATGGAGAAGAACCGGCAAGAAACTCCATGGTTACTATTTTAAAAATGGTTTGGTTTTACAATATTTCCATGTTACAGCATTAGTAATTGGATATGGGGGGACAACGTGGGCCATATCGGGCCGTAAAAAATTAAAAAAAAACTTTTTTACAAAAAAATACTACCGATTTCCAAATAAGAAAACTACAAAGTGTGTGGAAGTCGGTAGTATTTTTTTGTAAAAAAGTTTTTTTATTTTTCACTTTTCAGTTGTACCTACCTAATAGGCAAGTTGTTTAGTAAGTTGCCTATAACGCCAGAATAGATTACCCGAATATCATGAAACTTGAACAAAACCGATCAAATGAGAGATCTGCTTACCCCTTAAGAGCGTAATGGCGTGATATTATGTTATGAAATGGAATAAACAATAAACAGACATGCGATTGCAGCAGTCCCGAGAGATTTTCCGTTATTTATTGAAGAGTTCTGTTCTTTTCTTCGAAGTTCTTCATCAGATCTTCACCAAATTAAAATGGGACCAATTTCGGAACATATTCTTTCAAACAAAAAAAGAATTTTCAAAATCGGGCCACAATTGACGGAGATATCGGTGAACAAACATAAAAAAAAAAAAAAAAAAATACAAGAAGTCGAACATAGAACCTCCTCCTTTTTCGAAAGTCGGTTAAAAAATAACTTTACTTTTGGAAGTCGGTGTCTTTCGTAGGTACCATTTTTATAAGACACCGACATCCAAAAATAAAGTTATTTTCAACTTCAGTTGCGAAATTGGATTTTATAACTCCTTGTTCCGTTAGTCCTTATTTAGTTTAAGTCAATACTGAATAGGTTACATCTAGACAAGCGTGCTTCACCGTAGACCACATCATCGCTGACGAGATAGTGGTCAAACAGGAGCATATAGATTTAAAAAAAAATTAGTTCTAAAAACTAAAAAACACGCTTTAATGGTAAGGATAATGGGACAAACTGTTTAAATTATTGCATTGTCATCGGTCCTTGATAAGTGTGCAAAGTTTCAAATCAATCCAACGTTTTGAAGTGGGTGAAAATCACGTTCAAAGATTCCGTTACATTGATACATAGATACATACATACCAAGCTAATAAAAGCGTGTTAAAAACATCATTTTATGTGGGCCCGTTTTTAGACGTTGTGTGCCGCTGAAACCGTTTTAATGTTTATGTAACAACAACAAAACCCCCTTCTTAGTCCGCATTATTATGCAACTTCGGAACCCTATTACTGCGCGTGGCCCGACACGCTCTTGGCCGGTTTTTTAACCGACTTTCGAAAAAGGAGGAGGTTCTATGTTCGACTTCTTGTATGTTTTTTTATGTATGTTCACCGATATCTCCGTCAATTGTGGACCGATTTTGAAAATTCTTTTTTTGTTTGAATGAATATGTTCCGAAATTGGCCCCATTCTGATTTGGTGGAGAACTGTTGAAGAACTACGAAGATATACAACAGAACTCTTCAATAAATAACGGCAAATCTCTCGGGACTGCTGCAATCGCATGTCTTTTTATTTTTTATACCGTTTCATAACATAATATCACGCCAGCACGGTCTTAAGGGGTAAGCAGATCTCTCATTTGATCGGTTTTGTTCAAGTTTCATGATATTCGGGTAATCTATTCTAGCGTTATAGGAAACTTACTAAACAACTTGCCACAAGGTACAACTAAAAAGTGAAAAATAAAAAAACTTTTTACAAAATCTTCTCGAATCTCTCGAATCTCGAATTCGGATTCTGGGTTTACCTATTCTAACATCTAATCTGGCTTTCGTAAGTATTTATGTTTATGTGACCCAAACGAACAAAATTTAGACACAGAGCAAGCATAAAGAAGAACTAACTTGCAATGTTATTAATACCTCTAAATTGGTTGGTTAGTTAAACTGTGATTAGGTATAATTAATCAAACAACTTGTAGATTCTGCTCCTTCAAAGTAGAAAAAAAAATGTGACAAGAACTGCGCCAGGAACAGACATCGGACGCAGAGAGCCCCATTGAACACTTATAAAACATCAATGAGGGGAAATTATAAATTTTATCAATCGATATAAGTATTATTAACCAATTTTTTCTTTACATTTTTTGTAGTAGGTAAGCCTATTGAGAAATTTGACCGTAGAATCAACATCATCAACTTGATTAAACCGATCATTGACATTAACGACCTTCTGTGGTCACCGGGTTTTACCAACAACACTCGAGTACGAGTGTACGGAAACGGACTATACGAGTACCGCCCGCACTTATGTAAGTTTAATTAAATTATAGCTTCTGACAGCAACATAGTTCGATACTGTCTGTGGAAACTGAGTATGTGGTGGATACCCATCAATATCAACCGAAATTACATTTCTCGGTCAGTATATTTTATAAACTTAACAAAGACTCCACAGAATATTACCGGAAAGGAAAACATCGCGCTTAGCGATCGCGAGGCCGTGCGTTATGATGAATGAAATGCTCGTTAGCCGTAAGCTCTGTTGTCGTAGCAGTGAGAGCACGCCACACTACTTAGTAGTACAAATTTATTGACAGACGACGTCTCGCTGTGTGATCTCAGAAAGGTAAGCAGCTTCACTGTACTGACCTGTGCGAGTGTGTGCTGGCCGGGACTCGAACACTCGGTGTCCGTGAGGCAACCAGCACCGAGCACACATTGCACACAGACATTGACACACTAATACGCAACAATTCGGCCGCCACCGTCACCGCGCCGGCCGGTGAGGCGGCTGTTTACTAAGCTCTGCATATTATTATCTTTATCTACTTATCGCGTGGTTATCACAACCGTCCGGGATGCCTCTCCGGGTGCTGATGGAGTGGCCGCTCAATAGATGTTATTGTATTATTGAACATTCCGGAAACCGATGATGTCGTATAATTCTATTGGACTTGGGACTGAGTATCTATGGAGTTCTTGTGCCAATACCGTGGGATTTTGGTAAGGATATGAACAACAGCCTTCGAACGAGTTTTTTTTCATTGGGTTTTTCCAACAGAAACACCTATTTAGTCGTATTTAAACTTTATGCTCAAGTATAAAAACACTGAACGATGGCGTACCTTAATGGCTTAAGCATTATTTGTACACTTTACCTGTCTATCTAAAATTAGTGCAGACTCAGAACTTTTCAGTGGCAGCGCGGGATAAATTGGCAATAGAATTTTCTCTACTAAATATCTACATACCCAATTGAAGAAGGCAGGCGTAAAAATGTAATGTTACCTTGGTCTATGCCTAATCTGAGCCTATGAATATCATAGTCGCGAGATGACATCGATGCTTTTGTAAATAAGAGGGTGGTCACGTCACACTGTCTACTAGCTATGCACCTGCACCACACAAGGTCGCAGTGGGCAGGCGTACTCAAGGCGCAGCTCACACGGGTGTCTATCGTTCTACTGCTCGTCGCACGTGCCAGTAACTTGTAAAGTTCATAACGCATGCATTTTATGGAGCACATTCATCTTTTATGCGATAAGACTGACATCCTACCTTTGTTGTTGTTTTCGGCAAAAACCTTCAATATATAAGGTATCGGCCTCCAGAGTGAAGACGAATTGGGGAGCTCTGGGTAACCTCAGAGACCAGATTAGCAACCCCCGACTGCAACACCAAGGCCGGTGACTGTAACTAAACTAATTTCGACCAGCACCGCCCTCTCCAGCAGAGAACAGTCATATAGTTACTCACATAGCTGATAAAATAGATCATCACTTACTCAGTATGACCATAAGGGTCTGGTTCACACAGGCGCGCACGCGGCGCGCGCCTGCGCCCTCCTGCACCTTAAACGTCATGTCACACACTAAACGGGGCTGTCCACACGCACACACATATGCAGTACACCGCTATGATACCGTGATGAGAAACTGCCAGCCTTAGAGCTATCGAAGGGACGAATGTGTCACAACCGCGCGACACGGTGACATGCGCTAGCGAAGCTCAATTTTCCGAAATTCAATAAAACTCGAGCGATCAACAGGCTCAGGCGCGCCGCGAGCTGGCAGGGTGAGACTGTGCGCGCTCGGGGCTGGCGCGATCTAATAAAGCACGTTGAGAAGCCGCCCGCACCGTCACAACAGAAAGGTCTCAAGCGACACTCCGCAGATAAACTTACTCACATGCTTTTGTCCAGCAGACTTTACGATTGTTAGCTATCTCATTGAATCCAATGTATCAACCGCTGACATGAATGACAAAAAAATAAAGAACTTAACAGTTCTATAGTTAAATACTTTAATGTTTACAAAAACCAAGCATTCGTAGATATCAATGGTGCCTAACATAATATTATTATTAACACGCTTTTATTAGTTTGGTACGAGTATGTATGTATCTATGAATCTATGTATCAATGTAACGGAATCTTTGAATGTGATTTTTACCCCCTAATCAAGGACCGATGATGACCGATGCAATAATTTAGTCAAAGTCAAAGCCAAAGTCAAAGTCAAATATATTTATTCAACTAGGCCAATAAGCGGCACTTTTGAACGTCAAACAAAAAATAAAATTTACTAGTAATGAAAGTTGATTCTACCGTGCGCCTTTAAATAGTTTGTCCCATTAGTCGTACCAAGATCTTCAGGATTAGCGACTTTTTAGTTCAATTTACCATTAAAGCGTGTTTTTTAGTTTTTACAACTACAATTTATTTTTGTATTAAACATACATGTCCTAATATTGCTTTTTGTAGGTACCCTTCCGATACCTGGCGTGGTGCAGTCACAAGATGTGCTCCGCAGGGAAAAGGGATACATAATATGAGTCAGTCCACGTCTGGCGCTGAACATGGAGCTCCTCGCGCGCTGCTCTGGCAATCCGGTACAATGCACGGAACAAACGTGCCGTGTTCACACAATGTATTACAGAACAGGCACACGTCTACATAGCCATCATCTACGCAAGCAGCGGTGGTCGTGCACCAAGCGACGTGGCTCTTCATACGGACTCGAAATTCACTCAAAGGCATTGTTCGATTGACGTAAGGAAAATATATTATCACAATTCATGTTCGGTACATAAGTAAGTATAAAGTTGTACACAAATGAAATATTAATTAATTTATGTTTATTTTATTGTAAAATTGTGCTGTGAATTCATTTGCTGTACTCACATTTGTCTGGAGTTAAGTAGGTACAGGAACAAGTAACTACCTAGCTTGTTATGAAGGAATGGCTGAGTATAATGTGCAGAGGGCTACAGCATCCAATGGCATGGAGCTGATGGCGTCTGCAGCTTTCTGTGCACTCAACACTCCTACTCTTGCCCTCCGGTCCCGCAGATACATTTCATAGTGATTTCGATAGTTGTTTCCAATTTCCAATTACGGCGACTTTAATTGGTTGACAGTATATTATAAGCTCTTCAAATATCACTAATTTTTCATCGACTTTCCATAAAAAAACTTTTTACAAAAAAATACTCCCAACTTCCAAAAAAAAAACTAATAAGTGAAAAACAACTTTATTTTTGGAAGTACCTACCTAATAGGCAAGTTGTTTAGTAAGGAACCTATAACGCCAGAATTGATTACCCGAATATTATCATGAAACTGAACATAACTTTTTTGCAAAAAAATAAAACCGACATCTAAATAAAAAACTACAAAGTGAAAAATAACTTTATTTTTGGAAGTCGGTGTCCATAACGCAAAAAAATTATACCTACGAAAGACACCGACTTCCAAAAATAAAATTATTTAGTTTTGGAAGTCGGTAAAACTCCTACTAAAATTTTAACCGCAACATGCGACCTTATTGCGAAAAATCAGAATTATTTAGTTTTGGAAGTCGGTAAAACTCCTACTAAAATTTTAACCGCAACATGCGACCTTATTGCGAAAAGTCAGACAAAGACTGGAATGTGTGTGTATAATATTCTAGGACTGAGACTAACACCCTGATTCCTAGGCGAATGAATAGGCACGCCAAGTCGCCAAGTTTGCCCTCGACGACATAACTTATTCTATTTTTGTGCAAAAGTCGCCTAAAAGAAACTCCTATTTTGTTTAGAATGGTAAAGAGAAAAGCCATGAGCACCTTGGTTCACTACGATAACTTATACAGCATGTACAAACGAAATAGTATTGAAACTGGTTAAGCGCCGTCTGGTGACAGTGAAGAGAAACCACTTTTTTTGTAGAATTTGATATAAGAGATCGTTTACGTCAACGCGATCGAACATGAGTAAAAACTCGCAATAAGCCCACAGATCTATGATAATGAGGAAACAGGTAAACGTATATTCACTGTCTGTGGGTATCATCCACAGTAACTTGCGAGTTGGTAATTTCACGAGATCACCGGAATATGTGCCGCGCATGCGCAAACAATATGCCCCGACCGTCAGCGACGCACGCGCTTTGCATTTTAACTCGAGCTCGAGCAATCTATGAAGTATAATAATCCACTTGGAAAGCTCAACTGTGACTTCAGGCTTACTAGAAGCGTCACTGGCCAACGACTATGTCATATGACTGTGACAGAGGAAACCTCCCCCATATAACATCTGCAAAATATTAGTTTGCAGATTTAAAAACCGTGCAAGTACGAGTCGGACTCGCGCATGAAGGGTTCCGTACCATTATCGCAAAACGGCAAAAAAATCACGTTTTTTGTATAGGAGCCCCTCTTATATCTCTTATATATTTATTTTATTCTGTTTTCAGTATTTGTTGTTATAGCGGCCACAGAAATACATCATTTATGAAAATTTCAACTGTCTAGCTATCACGTTTCATGAGATACAGCCTGGTGACAGACAAACAGACAGACAGACGGACCGCGGAGTCTTTGTAAAGGGGTCCCGTTTTTTTGTTCCGTTTACCCTTTGGGTACGGAACCCTAAAAAAGAAGACAAGTAGGTAGATGCCTACGTGTTAAGACTAGTAGGTTCTCAAAGAAAGACTACACAGCTACTCTCTTGACGAAAATTCTGAAATTTTTAGATAGGTTACGATCTGCACATTAGTTCGTTTTCTGCGACAGTCGGGCCGCATCACCGTACTATCTTGGTTAGACCACTTGCACCACTGAATTTAGACCTCGCTTTACCTGAGTAATTTATCTCGTGGTCTGCTCTCGACCGCCATTTTTTGTTCTATTATCAAGCCCAGTGTTTCTTTTAGGTACCCCTATAATTTCGCAAAATATTTAAACCTGGCATCATTTTAGAGCTGGCACCCCTTATTGACATGACGTGGCACTCAATAAGCCAATCAGGAATTGAGTTGTGAATGACATATTAAAGTAGCCAATCAGAAACCAGAATAGCGCCTAGAAAGAACAAGTTTAAGTACAATGAAAACAGAGACATTGTTATTACAATGTCTCTGAATGAAAAAATAATAAAATAAATTGTAGTTCTAAAAACTAAAAAACACGCTTTAATGGTAAATTGAACAAAAAAATCGCTAATCCTGAAGATCTTGGTAAGGCTAATGAGACAAACAATTTAAACGCGCACGGTAGAATCAACTTTTATTACTTGTAAATTTTAATTTTTGTTTGACTTTCAAAAGTACTTTGACTTTGACTTTGACTAAATTATTGCATTGTCATCGGTCCTTGATAGGTGTGCAAAGTTTCAAATCAATCCGACGTTTTGAAGTGGGTGAAAATCACATTCAAAGATTCCGTTACATTGATACATAGATACATACATACCAAGCTAATAAAAGCGTGTTAAAAAAAGAAAAAAAAAGCGTGTTAAAAAGTTTAGTACGATGAACAGAAAACAGAATAAAGGCAAGAAAGAAACAGAATGCTAGATACCTGAAACTTTGATGCATTGTATGAAAATTAGCATCGAGGGACCAGAGACTCCAAAAGAAGAATTTCTAGAAAAGTTGTTGATTTGTACACAAGAAAAAAGCCACGGAGAATTAGATTTTTGTAAAGTATATTATTCTTCGTGGCTTTTTACAATGTAGGTTTGACAATTTTGGTTCAGCTTATAGCCTCTTTTATTCATTAAAATATTAAAAATAATTGGAATTGATTTTAAATATAACTTTATTTCCTTTATTTACTCTGCCCCCCCAATGCCTCGGAAAGCACGTTAAGCCGTTGGTCCCGGCTGTCATTTGAAGATCTTTGACAGTCGTTACGGGTAGTCAGAAGCTTGAGATCTGACACCAGTCTTGCCAAGAGGTACCGTGTTACCCAGTTTAATTGGGTTGTGGAGGTCATATAGGCAGTCGCTCCATGTAAAACACTGGTACTTAGCTGAATCCGGTAAGACTGGAAGCCGACCCCAATATAGTTGGGAAAAGGCTAGGCAGATGATGACTCTGCCCCCCAGATCTCTTAACCGCCCTCCCGGAGAATTTTGCATGAAAGAAACACTGATCTAGCCACATGAGCCACATCTAGTCAAACTTCAATTTTACTTCATTCCGACTTAGGGAAAACACGTAGTAATCAGCCAATAAATTGTAAAAGACTTATCAAAACAACACAGATGTCAGACACGAGAGTTTCCCGACTTGAGGAAGATGGCTGGGTCTCCCGAGCCCGCCCGGCACTCGGCTGGTGGTGGTCTCCAGGCGTGTAGTGGTGGTACAGTAAACAACAGAAAATCCTCACCCCTAGAAATGTATCAAAAGCGACATCTATGGACAGGAGGTCATACTACGATGTTTACGTGCGCCGCGTGCGCACCATCTCTGTGGTATCAATGAAACTGCTAAGATATTCTAACTAGAAATAAAAAAACTGACGGCGCTCATGCAAGTGACCGCTAGGTAATATCCATCGCATCGCATCCCACCTATTGATATTTTTAAACTTCTAAATGTGTTTAATAAACATTCACAGAATTCTAAAAATTTATGAAATCGTTAGGCCGAAGCAAGATTCGAACCTGGACCCTATAAATCACGAGTCATGCTGCCATTCTGACACTTGTCATAGCCATGAAATTCATCGATATGTTTATAAATCATCCATCACATTATTCATAACGGTCGTGACGTTTATAAAATACTAGCTGTCCCACGCAGCTTCCCTCCCGTCAGCTGGCTACCTACCTACCCTATATACATTATTGTTGCGTATCTTAAACCGTTTACGCAGCGCACGCAACGGAAGCTCTCAAAAAGGAATATTTTTGCCCGTTTTTGCAACATTTTTCATTTATGCTCCGCTCCTGTTGGTCCTAGCGTGATGTTATATAGCCTTTTACCTTCCTCGATAAATGGACACACAATACAAAAAGATTTTTTCATTCTTGAAATTAGCGTGTTCAAACAAAAAATCAAACTCTTCAGCTTTATAATATTAGTATTAGTATAGATGGATATCTTGCACGCTTACTTGTGGAATCGATGTCAATAACTACAGAAAACTAACTTCATTGTGGTCACATAGATGGCGTGCACGCGGCGCACGTAAAAGTCGTAGTATATCCTCCTGCCCATAGATGTCGCTTTTTATACACTACCAGGGGTGAGGATTTTCTGTTGCTGTATGTACATGTTAACACATAAATTGCACTCGAACAACGCTTTAATGACATTCGCTATTCCGTTATGATCAATCAGATAAAAGTTCCAGGTTTATGTGATGTCTGACTAGAAGAACCTAATAATGTCGAAGTATCAATTTATTCTGAGGATGCTGAGATGATGATGGATGGCGGTGTTTTTTGCAAGATTTTATTTAACTTGCAATGTATGTATGTAAGTGTGTTCGGGTCAAATCTTGCAACTGAATTTTAAAAGCAGTTATCTTCTACCGTTTAAGAAGAAATTTAGCATACACGTTTACTTTGGATAACAATGCATGGTTAGCTAAGTGACGTCATTCTAAATCCAATATGGCTGACGTCCCAACATGGCGCACTAGTTATTTTTTGTGCACTGCCATGATATGGATATCAAATGAAAGAGTTTGCTGAGAAGAATACGAAAAAGCTAGTTTAAAAAAAAGTTTTTTTAGTGATTTTTTTATTAAATAATAGCACTTCGCCCGCGACTTCGTTCGCGTTATCCGTGTTTTATCCTACAGATGACTTTTTAGTGTCACCCCCATAAAGGTTGAATTTCCAAAAAACCTCTTCTTAGTGCTCCCCTACGTTATAATAAATTGTAGTTCTAAAAACTAAAAAACACGCTTTAATGGTAAGGATAATGGGAAAAACTGTTTAAATTATTGCATTGTCATCGGTCCTTGATAAGTGTGCAAAGTTTCAAATCAATCCAACGTTTTGAAGTGGGTGAAAATCACGTTCAAAGATTCCGTTACATTGATACATTGTTACATTGATACATAGATACATACATACCAAGCTAATAAAAGCGTGTTAAAAAGAAGCCCTGTACAGTAAAATTAATCAAAGATCTTTAACACCCCCGTAATCGTCTTTTAGGAATCTGAAATAGCCAAGTCAGAGGCCTGTGTGGTTCCCGAGAGTCGGCCACACCTCACACGAAAGAAGAAAGAAGAAGAGGAGTAGTTTTGAAAAACTAATAATGATAACCTTTATTATTTACTGAGGTTAGTATTTATGCCAAGTTTCAAATATATAAGCCCAACAAATTGCCACCTTTTTACCTCCTTAGTGGTAGAATTGCCAAAAACCATGAATTCTTTTTATCAACCAAAAGCGTAAATCTTTAATTTCACGTGTCACGCTTTAAAGCGTAGAAGTTTCACACAAACTTTCAACCGACTTTTTAATCTCTTAGGGATAGGAGTAGAACCTCCGAAATTAAAAAAAAATCTCATTGTTGTTTTATTAACTAAGAGCGTAAACCAACAATTTCTGATGTTTTACCTTCCAAACCCAAGAAATTTCACATAAAGTTTCAACCCCTATTTTATCCCCTTAGGCGTAGAATTTCCAGAAACCAATAAATACATGATTTTTTTTTATCAACCAAGAGCGTAAATCAGAAATTTCATGTGTCCTATTTCCAAACTATAAAAATTTCATACAAACTTTCAACCCTATTTTTACCCCTTTAGATGTAGAATTTCCGAAAACCAATAAATGCATAAATAATAAAAGTATTGAAGCAGTCTTGAAAATGAGTTAATTTATTTTGATAAGGATTATAAAATACAAATTTTAAAATAAAAGAACTCTTATTGTGGCATAACGATGATAGTTAAACATATGCTGACGTGACACTTTTTGTAAATAATGATGTGTTCTGCAAAGTCGTAGTACATTATTCTATTCTATCGTCAATAGTTTTCGCAGCGCACGCGTTGTAAAGAATATTTAGGTATTTTACACCTTGGGTTACATTATTGGAGTTTTAGTAAGGATCCCTAATTTTTATAAAAATATAATATAGCCTATGTCACCCGGGTATAGTGTAGCTTCCCAACAGTGAAATATTTTTTCAAATCGGTTCAGTAGTTTCGGAGCCTATTCAATGCAAACAAACAAACAATCAAATCTTTCCTATTTATAATATTAGTATAGAAGTATAGATGACACTTATTTCCCGCATAAGCAATTTGTACACCGTGTATTTTTGCTTCGAAATTAAAATACAAAACGTTCGCGTTTGACCACAACCTCACCAGATGGTAAGCGATGATGTGGTCGGCGATGAGGCACGCTTGCCTAGGCGTATACAAATTAAAAAAATACAAAGGTAAGTAATTTGATAGCCACCTTTTATAACCCGGTGAAAAAATCACTACCTACACTGATATGAGGTAGGTACCTACCTATCTGTACGTGTACACGGATTCTCGGAAAGCTTTTGACAAGGTGGATTACAAACCATTCTTAGATAACATTGCTTACAAAGGAATCAGGGCTGTAGCTAGAGTTGCGGAAGTAAAAATGTATCATAGTTGATCTGCCCTTAAAGCACGGGCTCCTAAATCAATCACCATGTACATCACTGACCTAGGGGTCAGTGATGTACATTCAATAGCTATTCGCAGACAAATAATTTCTGTGACAGAACATGAGCATGGATCTAAGAACTATTAAATCCTCAATGATAAAGAACAAGCGAACAAGATGGTTGAACTTCCAGGTTTGGATGTAGAGATCCACGTCTGAGTGAGAGTGAGATAATAATTGCAATCTACGGTACGGAGAATCCCCTCTGCATCGCAGATATTATAATAAAATAGACCCAGCGCTTCATGTGATGGCGCTTCAAATACCATCTATACACAGAACAAAGAATTATTATAATATGAAATGACTGTCACAAACTGTGGTATGTTCGGAAAAGTTAAGATATAGGTATCTTAACTTTTCCGAACATACCACAGTTTCGCTACATTTTTTTTATCTCAAACTGAACAAACAATTTAACTATAATAATTTATCTTAGTTTTTGGTATTTTTAAGGTAGGGCATTGTGATTTCAAGGTAGGACATTGCCCCCCCTAGCTACGGCCCTGAAAGGAATCCGTAGCAATTGTTACGTACACAATAGATCGCAAAAGATAGTCAATCATTAATGGTTTCCAATCAAGTTCAGTCATTGTCATGGCATTTTCTTGCCCCCGACCTCAAGGACGGTGTGGACATTGAGAGGGAGCGTAGGGCTCTAGCGGTCCGGAGCAATATGTTGTCCCGTAGATTTGCGCGGTGTACGGACCTAGTAAAAATAACACTTTTCAAGGCTTGGCAAAAGTCTGTACACGGGCAATCTATGGATAAATAATACTAAAAGATCACTGGATGGCCTGCGCGTCCAATATAACAATGCTTTCAGGATGTTGTGAGACTGCCCCGTTACTGTAGCGCGTCGGAGATGTTTGCGCAAACCCGTACAGACGGTTTCTACGCGATTATTCGTAAAATAAAAAAACCGGCCAAGTGCGTGTCGGGCCACGCGCAGTAATAGGGTTCCGAAGTTACATAATAATGCGGACTAAGAAGAGGGTTTTGTTGTTGTTACATGAACATTAAAACGGTTTCAGCGGCACACAACGTCTAAACCGTTTTTAGACGTTGTGTGCCGCTGAAACCGCCCACATAGGTGATGTTTTTTTTTAATCTATATGCTCGCGTTTGACCACTATCTCGCCTGATGCTAAGCGAAGATTTGGTCTACGGTAAAGCACGCTTGCCTAGAAGTACCCTATTCACTCTTGACTTAAACTAAAGAAGGACTAACTGGGAACTAAAGAAGGAGTTATTAAATCCAACTACGTAACTAAAATTAGAAAAATATTATCTATTTGAGTACCACCGCGGGTGCGAATTGCGAAAGGAGCCGATACTAGCGCGCGTTAGAGTCACGGGGAATGGTATGGTACGCTCCTAGTTTATTTATCTGCCGGAATTTCAAAAATTTCGTATGTATTCACCTCTAATCTGCGGTATTCACTTTTAGCTCTGGAAAGTTTTACGCTACTCAATTAGTGATGTTGTCGGGTCGAATATTGACTTAATAGATGGATATCGACAAAAGAAAATAAGTAATTTGCTTGGCAATCGAATCTAATTTGACTTTAGATAACAAAACGTCGTAAATACTTCTGCACTGACACAAAATCGACCCCCCCCCCCCCCCGCGCGCATGCGCCATATGGACTACGGACCGGTACTGCCAACAACTCCGGCCACTACAATGCGTTATTCAAGCTTAAACATTATTAATTTAGAAATCATTATTATTAAGTATGTTATGATTTTATTTTTGTATGTTTTTGTATACATGGTTCATAAGCATATATTTACTATCTGTTTTACACAGCTAACAAAGTTGATTTAGTAATTTTTAAATAGCATTTGTACAAAAATTTCACTGTGCCATTTACATTTTATAAGTTGGTCGACTATTACTCGTAAACTTGTAAAGCCTGTTATGATTTTATTTTTGTATATTTTTACATGGTTTATAAGCATATATTTACTCTGTTTATTTACACAGCTAACAACGTTATTTAAGTAATTTATAAATGGAAAAGTATAAAATTTTTACTGTTCCAAGTACATTTTATAAGTTGGTCGACTATAACTCGTATACTTGTAAAGCCTACTTACGAGTATCTGTGGTAGTTGTCCTTTTAATTTCGCTATACATACTACTGCCGTGAATTTTTTCACATAGCCAAGAGGAACCATTTCACTGGCAGAGGGGGGGGGGAGGGGCACTTGACTCTAACATAAATTTGAAATTTAAAGCTTATTTTTAAACAAAAGGATCTTTAAATCGAAAAATAGTTTTAACAAACCCATTATATTTTTAATGACCTATCCAATGATACCACACACAATGGGATAGACTAGAAAAAAAAACAACCCACTTTACGTCTATAGGAGGAACCCCAATAGCTTTATAGTACTTACATTCTCTGAGCTAAGCCGCGGACGGACAGACGGACAGAGCGAAACTATAAGGGTTCCTCGTTGACTTCGGAACCCTAAAAACAGCGTCGCTACTGAGGAAAGTGAAGGACAGTCAAAACGGCATCATGAAAACTGTAGCTGAGAGCTTCGGCTCGCCGATTGTGCAGCAGTTTGTGCGGAGGATGACTGGTACTAACACTAGGTAATAAGTTTATCTATGTTACTAACACCCAATGGATAATGGCGTCCGAAATAAAGATATTCTATTCTATTATATTCTATTGTCACCCCCGGTGTGCCCCTGGGCTCAAATAAGGGTCTATTCTTTTTTTTGGCACTGATATTAAGAACTGCTTAAAAAAAAAAAAAACACCGGTAGGGTGTTTTCCTAGACACTTTCAAAATTGCTCTAGTCCACCCTATTCATAAGGGAGGGGACAGAGGCAGTGTCAAAAATTATAGACCCATATCTATTTTACCAACCATCTCGAAGATTCTGGAGAAGATATTGAACAACCGTTTGCTTAAATACCTGAATGCTTATAAACTTCTCTCCGAAAACCAATATGGTTTCAGAGCCGGAATCGCAACAGAGGATGCGGTTATTGCATTCTCTGAAAAAGTGACTCAGCTCATGGACAAAAAGCAGCGGTGTCTGGGTATATTTCTAGATATTGCAAAAGCTTTTGACACTGTCTCTGCGCCCATACTTCTATCAAAACTGGAACGCATGGGAATTCGTGGTCCTGCACTTAACATTTTTTCTAGTTATCTTGAAAATCGCTTCCAACGTGTTAAATTGGATGAGGTAATAAGCGATAACGCTAGAATAGAATACGGCGTTCCACAAGGAAGCATACTAGGCCCAACCTTGTTCCTCATCTACAGTAACGATCTGTGTCCCCTTCCTTTAACAAACTGCTCCATATTTACTTACGCTGATGATACAGCCCTACTCTTTCATGGCAAGGATTGGAGTGAAACAGAAAAATATGCTCAGATGGCGCTGGACATTGTCATGAATTGGTTTAACAAAAATTTGTTAACCTTAAATGCGGAAAAAACGAAACTTGTTTCTTTTTCTTTAAATAATAAGACTCAGCCAAATATAACGCCTATTATTAAATCTCATTCCTGTTCTAGAAACTCCTGCTGTAACTGTTCCTCTCTGACAGCCACATCTTGTATAAAATACTTGGGTGTGCAAATTGACAAGAATCTGAACTGGTATAGTCATCTAGATAATCTAGTCACCCGAACGCGCAAACTCATTTCCATCTTTAAGAAACTCCGTGGTTCGGCTGACTCAGAAACACTTATGATGGTCTATTACTCACTCTTTCAGTCTCTTCTCCTGTATTGCTTGCCAGCTTGGGGTGGCGCCTGCAAAACATACTTTCTGAAATTAGACAGAGCTCAGAGAGCTGTTCTCAAAGTTATGTTATGCAGGCCCTATAGATACTCTACATTGGCAGTTTTTAGGAAATGCAGGGTTCTGTCTGTGAGAGGGTTGTATGTGCTACAATGTGTATTAAGGAAACATTGACTGCCCTTCACAGTAAATACTAAACGTCGCGCAGATATTGTCCTTCCATCAGTTAGTCACAAAACTACCTTCGCTCAACACCAATTCACCTACCTAAGCTATATTTTATATAATAAAATCAATAAGTTTCTCCATATCCACAGTTTAAATTACCACCAATGCAAAAATTCAGTTAAAGAATGGCTGATTGAGAAATCGTATGACGAAACCGCAAAACTGCTCTTCCCATATGCCTAACACAGATCTCCCCTCATTTCAAGTATATAACACACACACACTCATACATACTCCCAACTTTCACTTTTACTCACACACCCCACATACTTCACCTACCACAACAAACTCACTCCCACTCTAACACATTTTTTTATTTTTTTATTATTTTTCTTCTCTATTTAATCACATAAATTTTCATTATATTGTTATGTTAGCTATGTTACTGGTGAAAACAGATTTTTGACCTTCTATGTACCCGTATGGAATCACTGGTCCCCAAGTCACAGGCTGTAAACCTAGTTTGGGAACCAGCAGCCGAATTGCGTAAGTATATTATCCAAAGCAAAAGAATTGATTCTTTTCCAAAACCGACTTTACGTATTGCATATTGATACGTAAAGTCGTTTTTGGGAAGGAATCGATTCTTTTGCTTTGGATAATATACTTAAGCAATTCGGCTGCAGGAGATAATACTTTATGCACATTATGTTGTATCATATTACTGTACCTGTAACTTTTGTTGATTAATTATTGGAAATAAACATTTTTTTTTTTTTTAATTCATTCAAGATGTCGAATGTACGCCGATGGCATCAAAATTTACAAGCCGTGTAAAAGTACACAAGATTGCCGGCTTTTGCTCGATATTGTTCATATAACAAGCTCCATCTTAGCTTACCTAAATGCAATGCAATCACTTTCACAAAAAAACAAAAACATTATAAGATTTGATTATAGTCTACATGGTATCAGACTACGAAAAGTTGAACATATTCGTGATCTTGGTGTCGAGATGGACTCGAAATTTCACTTCAATCTTCACATTGATATCTAATCTATATATCTATCTAACTTTAAACGAGCAATTCTTGTAGATAGGTATATATATACTAGCTTTCCGCCCGCAGCTTCGCCTGCGTGGACTACACGATATTAGGTGTTTCGTTTTTTTCAGTTCTGGTGGGATATTGCAAATTATTATCCAAACATAGTTTACCGCCCGCGTCTTTGTCGCGTAGACCACAAAATTTGCACAACTTTATTATTTTATCGAATTATAAAAAATACGTGTATATTGATATATAAAAAACTTTTTTGCAAAAAAAACTTTTTTACAAAAAAATACTACCGACTTCCAAATAAGAAAACTACAAAGTGAAAAATAACTTTATTTTTGGAAGTCGGTGTCTTTCGTAGGTACCATTTTTTTTCGTTATGGACACCGACTTCCAAAAATAAAGTTATTTTTCACTTTGTAGTTTTCTTATTTGGAAGTCGGTAGTATTTTTTTGTAAAAAAGTTTTTTTATTTTTCACTTTTTAGTTTTACCTACCTAATAGGCAAGTTGTTTAGTAAGTTTCCTATAACGCCAGAATAGATTACCCGTAAATCATGAAACTTGAACAAAACCGATCAAATGAGAGATCTGCTTACCCCTTAAGAGCATACTGGCGTGATGTTATGTTATGAAATGGTATAAACAATAAACAGACATGCGATTTCAGCAGTCCCGAGAGATTTGCCGTTATTTATTGAAGAGTTCTGTTGTATATCTTCGAAGTTCTTCATCAGATCTTCACCAAATTAAAATGGGACCAATTTCGGAACATACTCTTTCAAACAAAAAAAGAATTTTCAAAATCGGTCCACAATTGACGGAGATATCGGTGAACATACACAAAAAAAAAAAAAAAAAACATACAAGAAGTCGAACATAGAACCTCCTCCTTTTTCGAAAGTCGGTTAAAAAAATACTACCGACTTCCAAATAAAAAACTACAAAGTGAAAAATAACTTCTAAGTAATAAGTTTTTTTATTTTACCCTTTTTAGTTGTACGTATAGGCAAGTTGTTTAGTAAGTACCTATAACGCCAGAATAGATTACCCGAATAACATGCAACTCAAAATAAACAGTGAAATGAGAGATCTGCATACCACCTTTGAGCGTACTGGCGTGATGTTATGTTATGAAATGGTATAAACGATAAACAGACATGCGTATGCAGCAATCCCGAGAGATTTTCCGTTATTTATTGAAGAGTTCTGTTGTATATCGCCGAAGTTCTTCATCAGATCTTCACCAAATTAAAATGGGACCAATTTCGTAACATACTCTTTCAAACAAAAAAAGGATTTTCAAAATCGGTCCACAATTGACGGAGGTATCGGTAAACATAAACAAAAAAAAACTTTTTTAAAATACTACTTATTTGGAAGTCGGTAGTATTTTTTTGTAAAAAAGTTTTTTAATATCTGTTTACTTCACAAATGTCGAAGCAGAATTGATAACTACAAAGTGAAAAATAACTTTATTTTTGGAAGTCGGTGTCCATAACGCAAAAAAATGGTACCTACGAAAGACTCCGACTTCCAAAAATACAGTTATTTTTCACTTTGTAGTATTCTTATTTGGAAGTCGGTTCATTCATTTCAAATAAAAAATGACAAAGTTTGACATTGCCTTTTATAATATATATATATATTTATATAATTTAAAACTTCTATCATTAGTGGTTTAGGCTGGGCGTTGATATGTCAGTCGGGACATTGCCTTTTATATAAATATAATCTGAATCTCGGAAACGGCTCCAACGATTTTCATGAAATTTTGTATGCGGGGGGGCCTTTCGGGAGCGATTAATCGATCTAGCTATGTTTGATTTTTAGAAAACGTCGTCTTCTCTATTCACCCGAGCAGAGCTCGGTCGCCCAGCGATTCTTCAGATATCACTAATAACCTATGTTTTATTGTACCTAGAACTGCTATTCGTCGAGAGGCGCGTATGCCCCGGCTTTTCCATACCACCAGGTGCAGAACTCGAGCTGGTGCACGGGCGCCTCTGCGACGCATTGTTGATACCATGTTGATACGTTTAACATCCACTTGATTTGGATATTTTCGCGCTTACACACTCAATTTTCAAAAAAAAAATAATTCAAAAAATCAAAAAACCCGACTGCTTAAGAAGCGAACTAAAAAGACGTAAGCAAGAAGAAAATCATGCTGTGCAGTCGAAGGACACATAAAATTCGCGAGCTGGCTAACCAATTTATGTGATTAGTCGATTGTTCATACTCTTTGCCCTTTGCCCTTTGCTCTTTCCGAATTAATTACCAAAAGGGCTGCAGATATATCCTCCGACAGCACAGTATGATTTTCTTCTTATTGTTTACGTCTTTTTAAATCGCTTCTTAAGCAGTCGGATTTTTTTTAATTTTTTTTTAAATTTAATACTTTATTTTTTCGAATTAGCTACATTTAAACATATAAGTGTTATATATATTTGAAATAAACATTTAAAAGCCAAAAAATATTTAGGCCCCCACAATATGGCGCCCAAAATCAGTCATTTTTCTATTTTACAATTTTAATGTAGCCAGTGACACTCGCAGGGTTAAGACGAATCGATTGACGTAAGAACCATCAAAATCGGCCAACGCATTTGGTCTCTAGAACGCCACATAGGAACAAACATACATAGACTAATAAACACATTACCCTACTTCGGCAGTCGGGTAAATAGCCATTTTATTACATCTTTTTAGTTCGGTTTTTGAAGCAGTCGGGTTTTTTGTTTTTTTTTTAAAGATTAGCCATCTTTTTACCCACTGTATAAAATACCTACGTACGAGAAGGTACTTCTTACCTTTCTGTACAAAGCACGCATTAAATTTATCTATAACCCCTTATTTCGCGGACATAGGGGGGGTTACACGTTTACCTAGAGTTTAATTTTATTCTGTGATCATTTTATTGTAAAGTGTAGGTAACTGTTTTATGTCCCACTAAAGTAAAATTAGATTTATATTTAGATAGGTCTAAAAGTAGGTACCTAGGTATCTACTTACACATAACAATAAAGATAATAAACAAACTACAACTTGTTAAAGGCATTATGGCATTATTGTCGATACTTATCAATTGATTTATTAATGTTGATACCTAAGTAGTAAAACTTTTTACAAAAATATACTACCGACTTCCAAAAGAAAACTACAAAGTGAAAAATAAATTTATTTTTGGAAGTCGGTGTTCATAACGCAAAAATTTGTACCTACCAAAGACACCGACTTCCAATAATAAGTTGTTTTTCACTTTGTAGTTTTCTTTTGGAAGTCGGTAGGTAGTATTTTATTGTAAGTAGATTTTTTATTTTTCACTTTATTGTTGTACCTACCTAAAAGGCAAGTTGTTTAGTAAGGTACATAATCATCAATATATCAATATATATACATATAATAAATCTGTAGAAAAGTAATTTTTGTACATCGAAAATATTTCCAAAAAAATTAGCCAGGGTGTTAAAGGATAACCAACAGAACCTATTTCCAGCATTTTTGGAATTTTTGTCTGTTTATCTGTTTGTCTGTTTATTTGTGCAAGCATCACGTGAAATGTACGAAATCAATGTAGTTAACCTATATACATAAAAATTATGCGTAACTTGAAGAATTACTTAGTTTTTGTTTCATCACAATCGGTTCACTCTATCAAAAGTTAGATGAATATAAAGTGTTCAAGAAGTAAAATTATCACAACACACGCAATTCAGATACTCGGACAGTTGAACTCGATATTCGATAGATGGCGTTGTGCATTTGAAGTCATTTTCTGAATGGCGGTGTTAAGATTCTCCGCGAAAGAATTATGTTTATAGAAAAAAAAATGGTAGGTAGGTAAGTAGGATAGGCAGGATGGTAAGTAGGGTAGGGTTGGCAGACAGATGACGGGAGCGAAGCCGCGGGCACAGCTAGTCTATACTATAATATTACTCGCTGTTCCCCGCGGCTTCGCTCCCGTGGACCACCTCACACGACCCAATTTCGGAATTAAAAAATAGCCTATGTCACTCAGGCATAATGTAGCTTTCTATTGGTGAAAGAATTTTTCAAATCGTAAATTTTTATTTTATTTTTTGTGTATGTTCACCGATATCTCCGTCAATTGGGAACCGATTTTGAAAATTATTTTTTTTTGTTTGAAAGAGTATGTTCCGAAATTGGTCCCATTTTAATTTGGTGAAGATGTGATGAAGAACTTCGAAGATATACAACAGAACTCTTCAATAAATAACGGCAAATCTCTCGGGACTGCTGCAATCGCATGTCTGTTTATTGTTTAGACCATTTAATAACATAACATCACGCCAGTACGCTCTTAAGGGGTAAGCAGATCTCTTATTTGATCGGTTTTGTTCAAGTTTCATGATATTCGGGTAATCTATTCTGGCGTTATAGGAAACTTACTAAACAACTTGCCTATTAGGTAGATACAACTAAAAAGTGAAAAAAAAAAATATTACCGACTTCCAGAAAACTACAAAGTGAAAAATAACTTTATTTTTGGAAGTCGGTGTCCATAACGCAAAAAAATGGTACCTACGAAAGACACCGACTTCCAAAAATAAAGTTTATTTTTCACTTTGTAGTTTTCTTATTTGGAAGTCGGTAGTATTTTTTTGTATAAAAGTTTTTTTTAGTGGTACATAAGGGACAAGTTCTATAGTAAGGTACCTATAATGCCCACAGTGATGCCAAAATAGATTACTCGAATAACATGTAATTTGAAAACAACCGGTGGTATGAGAGTGTACCAGGGTGACCTGTGCAAATCTGCGTAGGTACGTGATGGTTTGTTATGAATTGGTGAAAACAATAAACAGACATGCGATAGCAGCAAAACCTATAATTTATTGAAGAGTTCTATTGTATACCTCCTAAGTTCTTCATAAGATCTTTACCAAATTTAAATGAGACAATTTCGGAATAAACCTCTTTCGAACAAAAAAATAAGCCCGAACATACTTAAAAAAAAATAGAAACATCCGAATTGAGAACCTCCTCCTTTTTGGGAAGTCGGTTAAAAAAAGTTCTGGGGGCTTTGAAAAAGCTGGCATAGCACAAGTTCAGAACGCAGCGAATCTTAACAAATAACATTCTGGGGGTTTTGGCGGGAACGTGATGGCGTCTATGTTGCTTTCTCTGTTTTATTTTCCTATAATTGTGTTAAATTGAATATTAATAGTGTAAAAGTGGTGGTTTTTATTCTAATAATATTAGTGAACGTGCACGAGTGTGGGCAAGTAAAACACAGCGGTAGAACAAGAGTTTGTACATGGTGTCGACAAAACTCCGTAGAAGCTTCCAATAAAGTTATCGCCATTTTATTGGGGCCTAACTTGAACGACTAAAATCTAAAGAAACTAGAACTTCTACTCTAAACTTGACACTGGCTAAATGCACAAACCGTGAATAACACTGGCTAAATGCACAAAATATAAAAAAAAAAACATTCTACTGTCAGTGTCAATACTGTCAATCAGACTGTCAATGTTGTTGTCACTGTCTACCAAAGAAAATTTTTACTCTAGCGAGCTGTCTACGGCCCGTGTCTTCGTGTTTCCAATCTAAAAAACCTAAAACGTTTCATTTCGGGCATAATAATAAATAAGCATTAAACATGTCATTGGATCATGAGTTCACAGATTTTCCTTTCATTTTAATGTAAATGAATGTGTCAACAACTTAGCTCACTTTTTATAATTAACTAGCTGTTCCCCGCAGCTTCGCTCCCGTGGACCACCCCACAGGACCCGTTTTATGGATAAAAAAATAGCCTATGTTACTCGGGAATAATGTAGCTTTCCATAGGTGAAAGAATTTTTGTAAATCGGTCCAGTAGTTTCGGAGCCCATTCGGTACAAACAAACAAAAAAATCTTTCCTCTTTATAATATTAGTATAGATACTGGATTTGAAACAGCTTCTATTTATTTGGGAAAATGTTCACGATGCAATTATAAGAAAACCAGAATGATGCAAAAAAACCTTATTGTTAATGTTTGAAAGTCATGTTTAATGTTTATGTCAGAAACTCAGAAGCAGAACGTGTAATGGAACGCTAGTAGTACGGGCGGACGGACGGAACATATTAATTATTTCTAAATTGCAATGATTGTGAATTCGTGATCGGAACACGAACGTAAACGCTACAAATGTGACCTCGAGATTAAGCGCACTAATTGATGATAAAGATCGACGAGATTTGTTAATTAACAAATAGTGTCTATATTTGGTCACGACTACACGTCGGGCGCGGAGTAGCCAGTGTAGTCACTAGTCAGTGGTTCAGTACAGTGTAGAGTGCAGCGCGAGGTCGCTGACCGCACATACGATGCTGTCGCGCTACGTGGTGTCGCAGGTGAAGCACAACTCGTACTTCCTGGTGGGGCTGGCGCTGGGGCTGTGGGTGTCGCTGGCGCTGGTGCCGCTGGACGAGGCACCGGCTGCTGCATGTGAGCCGTTAGCCGCGCCTGCCGCTGACGATTACGAGCCGCAGCGCGAGGAGCGCCCACTCGGGCCTGCGGCACGTGCCGCCGGCCGCAGCGTGCAGCGCCCGCGATACTACAGCACCGAGCTCGGCATGAGAGGTACCCCGCCCGCACATACTCCGCACTGTCTACAACAATCGTGAAACGAGCCCACCACACTTGAAATCTACTAATTGTTCCAGGATCCCTGCTCACTGGAGTGCTTAGCTCTGAAGAAGCTCTTAAGAGCCAAATAGCAGCGCTCAACCACACAACAGCTCGTCTGCAGCCAGCGCTGAAGTTCTTCATCACAGCTAGTGCAATGAGCTCCGTGCCGGGACTAGCCAACGTTGTGGGCTTCACTGACACACGAGAGATGCTGAAACCATTCCATGCACTCAAGTATTTAGCAGATAACTATTTGGAGGAGTATGACTTCTTCTTCCTCGTGTCAGACACTGCGTTTGTGAACGCCCGTCGCTTGACAGAGCTGGTATCGCAGCTGAGTGTCAGTGAGGATGTGTATATGGGCATGGTGACTGAAGATGACAGCCATTACTGCTCACTTGGTAAGTCACTTACATTCAGACACAAAATCATCCTTGAGTATCATGTTTTGAAAATTAAAATAATTTAGATATGGCTCTAGTAAATTTTAAATAACATTACACTATCTAACTAATTGACAGACTGATCATTTAAAACACCTTGTGAATGGCTTGGTTTTATTTATCTTGTTTTCATGTTGATGGAAAACTCTTCAGTTATTTTGACACCAATCTTAGAGGCAATGGTGTTCATTTAGGTCCTTTAACATGCATGTGCTGCTGAGGCTTGTATAGTACTTTTCTCAAATAATGCGCAGAAATTAAAATCCTAGAACTCATTTTTAACAGACTTCAAAAAAGGAGGAGGTTCTCAATTACTCAAAGACGCCTGGACCGATTTCAAAAATTCTTCTTTTGTTTGAAGAGTATACTTTCTAGTTGGTCCCATAGTCATCAGGTCAGGATCTGATAATGGGATCCTAGAGAAATCGAGGGAACTCTTCAAATATTATAGGCATACATATAGCGATATTGGTATTTTCATCAACAATGCAATCATTTGCACTCAGAAAGTATCATTTGGTGAAGTGGAACTGATGAAGAAGACCACAGATGGCCACTGGAACTCCTAAATGCTAAGTATGTCACGGGTATTAGATATCTTGTATAGTTAACCGACTATGATGAAGCAAATACCTGTAAATAAATGGTACTGATGAAAATTGCACCATCGAACTGATCTGATGATGAAGCCGGAACTCTGGTATAGAACAAAGTATCCGTGTGTCCATGTGTCGTGTTTGGGCTTATTGGAATCGTTATGATATGTACTTTGGCTATAAATGATTATCATGTTAATTGGAGATACCAACCAAAACTAAAAAGAGAAAAATAAAAAACTTTTTAACAAAAAATCAAACCGACTTCCAGAACAAAAAACTACAAAGCAAACGATAACTTTCTTTTCCGAAGTTGGTGTCGAAAAACGGCAAATAATAAGTACTACAAAAGACACTGACTTCGAAAAAGAAAGTTATTTTTAGGGTTCTGTACCCAAAGGGTAAAAACGGGACCCTATTATTTAAGTGGAGACCTTAATATTTAAGTGGGGCTCCCATACAACAAACGTGACTTTTTGGCGTTTTTTGCGATAATGGTGCAGAGCCCTTCGTGCGCGAGTCCGACTCGCACTTGGCCAGTTTTTTGCGTTGTAGTTTTTTGTTCTGGAAGTCGGTTTGATGTTTTGTAAACAAGTCTTTTCTGTTAAAAAGTTTTTCTCTAAAGTAAATCCTGATTTCTTACAAACAGTTTGAGTAAGTAAGGAAGGGAGGCCTCTGCCCTGCAGAGGGACTATTAAGCTTGAAAATAAAATAAATGAATAATAATAGTTTGAGTATGACGAGAGTGCAACAGCTATGTATTAGTTGGTGCAGTCTCTATGCAGCTGTGAGGTGACGTGTGCGTGTGTGTGCAGAGGGCGGCGTGCTGCTGTCGAACTCGGTGCTGCGCGCCGTGCACGCCGAGCTGGACTGGTGCGTGCGCAACTCGTACTCGCCGCACCACCACGAGAACATCGGGCGCTGCGTGCTGCACGCGGCGCACCGCGCATGCGCCGCCAGCGCGCAGGGCGAGCTGTACCGGGCGGTGCGCGCGCCCGGCGCCGACCAGCCGCCCGCGCTGGCGCCCGAGCTAGCCGACGCCGTCACCGTGTTCCCCGTGGCCAAGGCAGAGTCGTTCTACACGCTGCACGCGTACGTGTCGCGCGTGCACCTGGAGCGCGACCGCGCCGAGGTGCGGCGCCTGCGCGCGGCGCTGTGGCGCGGCGCCGCCAAGCACCCGCCGCACTACCGCAACGCCACCTGGCCGTCCGGCCTGCGCGCCGACCCCGGGCTCGCGCCGCCCGCGCCCGACTCGCGGTACGTACTCGGCGGCGGCGCTGCCCCGTGACGTCACCGCGACCTAGCCACTGACGTGCGCGTAACGTGTTGCAGGTTCGACCACCTGCGCTGGGTGTCGTTCAACGCCACGCACGCCTTCTACCCGGACGACCACCACGAGGTCGCACTCATCGCGGGCGCTGACCGCGAGGCGCTCGATGTGAGTACCTGTACACTGTATATTCTTTTCATTGAATGAATAGCAGAAGTCAGGCAGCAGGAATCAGATGTGGGTGTGTCAGGCAGTATAGTAACGAAGCGTGTGCGTGTGTGTGCAGCTGGTGCTGGAGGCCGTGCGCGCGTGGGGGCTGCGGCGCTGGCCCGGCGCGCGCGACGTGCGGCTGCTGGAGGGCGCGTGGCGCTGGGAGCCGGCGCGGGCGCTGTCCTACCGCCTGCTGCTGCGCGTGGCGGCGCCGGCCGGGCCGCGCCTGCGCCTGCTGGACGTGGTGCGGCCGCTGGGCGCCGCGCGCCTGGTGCCCGTGCGCTACGTCACCGAGAGCGCGCGCATCACGCTGCTGCTGCCCGTGCCCGCGCAGGCCGCGCGTGCGGACGTGCTGGCCTTCCTCGCGCGCTACGAGACCGTCTGCCTCAAGCAGGACAAGAACACCGCGCTCATCGTGGTGAGCACTGGCTTCCTATAGCATCGGTCGGATTCGGTGTGGGGGAGTGGTCAGCGGTACTAGTGCTATGACGGTCGCAGGTGCTGGTGGGCGGCGCCAACGACACGGCGCGCCTGGAGGACGTGCGCGCGGCGGCGGCCGGGCTGCGCGCGCGGCACGCGGGCGCCACGCTGCACGTGCTGGACGCGCCCGGGCCGGCCGGCGCGCGCGAGCTGCCGGAGTACGAGGCCCTGCTGCGCGCCGGCGGCCCGGCGCTGCAGGCCGCCGTGCCGCACGTGTCGCGCGACGCACTCATGCTGCTGCTGCCGCCGCACGCAGAGTTCAACCAGGACTTCCTCAACAGAGTGAGTAGTTGAGTACCTTGTTCCACGACATATCATCATCATCATTATAATTTCAGCCAGATGACGTCCACTGATGAACATAGGCCTCCCCCAAGTATCGCCACATTGACTGATCCCGTGCGTCTCAGCGCGGTGACTCTTTTATAGTTATCCGCGACCCAGACAGGCATAGCTCCTAGCGGACCCCGTCAGATTCTGCTGTCATCTCTTGGCGCCGCCTCGGGCCCCGTCCGCAAGCCCGCGCCTACTTTGGCCGAGATTCAGTTTGGGAGCCCCGACGCCCAGGGCGTCCTGCGGCCACCGCAGGAGGGGCGTGAGGACGTGTCGGTTGCGTCTCCTTCGCGAGCATTACGGCTTCAAAAAAAAAACATACAAGAAGTCGAACATAGAACCTCCTCTTTTTTCGAAAGTCGGTTAAAAAATGGGTACCTACGAAAGACACCGACTTCCAAAAGTAATTTTTCGGTTTTAATTTTGTTATTTGGCAGTCGGTAGTATATTTTTTCAAAAAAGTTTTTTATATCGTGCAATAATATTGTAGGTGCATGGGCCATACTTCAGAAACCTTCACCCCTATTTTTCCTCTCCCTTAAGGATGATTTTCATAATAAATACTATCCTATGTCCTTCCTAGGGTCTCAAACTATCTACATACTAAATTTCATCTAAATCGGTTAAGTGGTTTAAGCGTGAAAGTTAACAGACAGACAGTTACTTTCGTATTTATAATATTAGCATGGATTAAATTGCTATGTATTTAAAAAGAAGAAGAAGAAGAAAAATATCTGGTTTAATTCAAGGTCATCTTCTGAATTAGTTTGTGCAAGATTTTTTGTTTGAAAATGCCGAAATAATAAATATTCAGCCATGAACTTTTGTCTGGGTAACTTTTAATAATGTTATTATTCAATTTCTAGATATTTAGGCTTGTGGTAGGTCATCTTGCCATCTCTTTATTTGACGTCCCTTTTGCCTTTTCCATTCCTAGGATAGCATTCCATTTCTCTCTGTTAGTTCTCATAATATGAGCAGTCCAGTTCCATTTCAGTTTCTTTATGTTGTGTAAGACATCGCTTACTTTTGCCTTTTCCATTCCTAGGATAGCATTCCATTTCTCTCTGTTAGTTCTCATAATATGAGCAGTCCAGCTCCATTTCAGTTTCTTTATGTTGTGTAAGACATTGCTTACTTTTGCCTTTTCCATTCCTAGGATAGCATTCCATTTCTCTCTGTTAGTTCTCATAATATGAGCAGTCCAGTTCCATTTTAGTTTCTTTATGTTGTGTAAGACATCGCTTACTTTTGCCTTTTCCATTCCTAGGATAGCATTCCATTTCTCTCTGTTAGTTCTCATAATATGAGCAGTCCAGTTCCATTTCAGTTTCTTTATGTTGTGTAAGACATCGCTTACTTTTGCCTTTTCCATTCCTAGGATAGCATTCCATTTCTCTCTGTTAGTTCTAATAATATGAGCAGTCCAGTTCCATTTCAGTTTCTTTATGTTGTGTAAGATATCGCTTACTTTTGTCCTTTTTACCCTCGACGGAAAAAGAGGGGTGTTATAAGTTTGAGTGTGTTGTTGTGTATACGTGTGTCTGTCTGTGGCATCATAGCATCCAAACGGGTGAACCGATTTTGATTTAGTTTTTTTTGTTTGAAAGGTGATTTTGTCGAGAGTGTTCTTAGCTATGTTTGAATAAAATCGTTTCAGCCGTTCAAAAGTTATGGCCGTTTTACTGTTTGAATCGGGGTGTTTTCGCAAGATATCGTGTCATAATTACGTGTTCATTAGATTGCCGATGGAAGCGTATCTACTATGTACTAGATAAATTATGAAGCATGAAATAAAAAATTGTCGGGGTTTTTTTTAATTTTTTAGTTTTACTTGTACTTATTTTTACCCGACTGCGGGATGGTAATGTTTTTCGAGTTTATATGTACCTATATTTTGTAAATTAGATGTCCCAGATATAAATATTCGTCGACATATTCGGTAACCTGCTGTCCTATTTCTATATTTTCCTTTACTGCATTCGTATTATATTGGTCTAACTGCCGTGAAAAGTTTTGGTGAAAGTGGACCACCTTGCCTGACTTCCTTCTGGATACTGAATTCATCTCCTTGCTGTTGAAGTTGGACCTTTGCTGTGGAGTTTTTGTATATTTCTTATACGATTTTTATGTATTTGCTTTCAACGGCCTGGTTTTCTAGTGTCTTCCAGATATGTTATGACTCAGTGAATCGAAAGCCTTACTGTAATCAACGACTGTCATGTGGTAGTGTTGGCCATGTTCATTAAGTTTCTCGATGATCGATGGTAGAATAATCTGCGCGAAACCCCACTTGTTCTCGTGGTTGGTTTTCTTCTAGGTGTTTCGTTATTCGACCAAGTATTATTTTAGAAAAGACTTTGTATACATTAGACATAAGACATTTACGTTAACGTTCATTAATTTTATAGTTTATCTCCTAATTTATTTTGCCTCTCTTTTTAGGGTTCCGAAGACAACAAGGAACCCTTATAGTTTCAGTCTGTCCGTCCGCAGCTTAGCTCAAAGAATCTAAGTACTAGAAAGCTATAATTTGGCATGGATATACATATTAATAATTCCGAAAAAGTGGTACAATAAAATGAAGAAAAATAGTTATTTATGCTACAAGTGCGGAAAGTAGGTGATTTCCGATGAGTGGTATTTTTATTCACGAGTGAGCGAAGCGAGTGAGTGGATAAATTGACACGAGTCGGAAATCATCTTACGCACGTGTATCATACAACATTTTACTATGCATTGTGCGAGGAAATAAAAAAAAAATATCTGAACCAAGCAAGAAATTAATAAAATGGCTCTTATTCAACGGCGCTCAGCATATCCACAGATTAACTAATAAAAGCTGTCACGTCGTAACGCAAAAAGGCACAAGCAAAATATTCATTCTGCCATACATATTTAATGAATACTTATTTAAAATTAATTTATTGATCAAAATCTAAATCTAGAGCAATTAAAAACGCCTTAAATGAAGTATTAGTTTTGTTTTACCTTTTATTTTATTTTATTATAATCGGAAAACAAACAGTATTAACAACTAACAAATTTTACATCAAATTAACCAACTAGTAACCAATTACAATATGTTTTCGCATTTAATTTACTATGAAAGCAAGCATGTTAGAGAAAAAAAAAAGGAATTACAATGGTGGTATGTACTGTAACGAGTTATTTTAACCTCGTCACATGGTTTTTAAGTTTAGTCGATTTCCGAACGACAGTGCTCTAGATCTGTGCTGTGAGCTGTCATTTTGACACTCCGCGATTTTCTTTCTATAATGGCTGGTCGTTAATTTTGAACGTTTCGCCAATAATTTATTTTATCCGTAGTAATCTCGGATATTTTTGCCTTCTTAATGGAGTAAATACGTGCGAACTCCATTAGAACGATGTTTTGAAAAGGATTGACCTTAATTTTCGGTAAGTTGGAATTCTTCTAGACTTGTAATGTCTGAGTTTATCTCGTGTTGGAATTTCAATAGACGGATTGTTAATTTCAGATTATGATGATTTTCGCTCGCAAACAGTTGGATGTTATTGGCTGCGTAGCGCATCACTATTAATTTAAAGAAGAAAAACGGTAAGTTTTCTTGTTCAAACGCACGCTTCCACGTGTTTAAATTATACTGACTTTTCCTAACATTTTAAATTTTTGTTCCAGCCCATTGTTGGCGGTTTTCTTTAGATATTTATTTCCTTAAAATTTGGATTTTTCTTTTACATCCAAAATAATATCTTTTTATTGGACTGCACTACGGGAATCCTTCAGCAATCATCGCTTCTATGGTTATGTTAAACTTATTCTTAAAGCCAGCAATCTGGTAGGAATTTTCCTTTATATTATTATTAAAACTTAAATTGGTGCAAGATGCAGTAATATCACCCTTTAGTTATAATATAGCCATTAATTTAGTCAAGTTAATAAGTATAAGAATTGTTGTATTTTAACTATACTGGTTAAGGATGTAAAGCTACGGGCAATTAAATGGAGAAAAGATAAACATCTGGTTTTAATTTTCTTTATTTAGCCTCCCACCGGCAGATTAAAAGTCTGACTCTTCCGATTAGTTCTTTCCGGCAACCTTTACTGTGTGAACCTCCCAGGCGCCCGAATCTATTTTCTAATTATTTCATTTTGGGAGAACACATATTTTGTTTGTTAATCCAACTATAACATAGTATCTAATTATTACATTACATTTGTCGCTCTGCGAACAGGGACACTAAAGTAGTTTCATGACTTTGGCTGGGATATTATTGCATCTTATTATTTAATAGTAGTGTTTAGAGAACACATTGTTTTTGTTTCTGAATTTCACTATTGTTAATTTTTGTATACAACTTAAATTCTTTTGATATTTTTTGTAGACAATTTAAAACATATTGTACTATTGTGCTTTGGTAACTTTTATTGTTACAGCATTTATCTCTTTACTCTTACAAAACAACAAACTTGTATGTTAAGACAGTTTTTTTGTTTAATTTGTCAACAGTGTAAACTTAGTATGGTGTAAGTTTCATAGTTAATTTAATTGAACTTAAGTTCTACTTGTTAATTATACTTTATAAGATTTAAACTGATCTTGTCAGTTATTATTGCATCTTTTCACTGCTAAACACTTAGTTATTTTCATAAAAACAACTTGTAACTTTAAGATTAAAACTTAACCTCAAATATTTTACAACTTTTTAAAGTTTTGCTTTTTGTTTGGTTTTGCTCATTGATTACCATTTTGCTTCTTCGTCATGGATAAGGAAGTTCAGTTATCTCCGCCTTTAGTTGCTAAAAATAACTTAGAATCTGATGGTGCATGTACAGTTTCTAATGCTAATGATGCCCATGTTGTTGACATGATTAATTTGACAGAAGTACAACATCCTTTTGATCCTAATGATGGGATTGCACACTCTTCTTCAGCTTTTGGGAATGCTTTGCCTTCATTTAATTCCATGAATGCTTTGGTTAACGAACATATTAAAAAGAATTTGCCTTCTGCAACTTAGTTGCCAGATTTAAAAAAGAGTAGAATTAAATTTGATGGGAGAACTTGTGTTAGAGAATTTATTACTGAAGTTGAAGAATATTTTATATATAAAAATTTTGATGAGATTTTATTGGTTGGTTCATTTACAGACTTGCTTAGTGGTATTGCTCTTAAATGGTTTCGCACTGTCCGTATTCGTATTCCATCATGGCATGAGCTTAAACTTGCTTTATTTAAACGTTTTGATATGCCAGATTTTGATTATTCCGTGGAACATGACCTTCGTACGAAGAAACAGAAGAGTTCTGAATCTCTTGCAGACTTTATAACGGAAATTATGGACATGGCTAGACGTCTTTCTTTTCCATTGTTTGATGCAGTTTTGGTTAATATAATTAAACATAACATGTTGCCTATTTACACACCTTTTATATTTGGTAGGCGGATTGATTCTGTGGAACAATTTCTTGATCTTGCAAAAGAACTTGAAGTTTTCGTCAACAGAAAATCTTTCAAGGACTTTAAAACTGAAAAACCTACAGTTAAGTCTAATGCAGTTTCAGCAAAATTAACTTGTTTAAAATGTAAAGAATCTGGACACCATTTTAAGGATTGTCCTTCCATACCTGGTGTTATTTGTTTCAAATGTCAAAAAGTTGGAGTCACATCTAAGAATTGTGATGTTTGTAACGTAGATAATAAAAAATCTAGTGAGTCAAAAAACTGATTAGGTCACATCGAGCCCCTGTTATTAATATAACCGCGAGTGTCTCGATGAAAGAAAATTTTTTTAAATGTCACAAACCTGATGATGTTACTCGTAACAAAGACTTTGCAGCTTGGTTAGATTATTTAAAAACATTCTTCAAAATTTACAGATCAGCTCCTGTTTTATTTGTTAAACATAGTGATACTAGACCGTATTTACAATTTTCCATAGGTAACAATACTTTTTCTGGTTTGTTGGACAGTGGTTCCAATAGTTGTGTTTTGGGCTCAAATAGTCATAAACAATTTTCACATTTAGGTTATAAAATAAATTCTGTTTCTAGTGCTGCTTATACAGCTGATGGTTCTTCACAGAGAATTATTGGTACTATTGAATTACCAGTTACTTGTGATAATTTAACTAAAAATGTTAATTTTCTAATTATACCTTCTTTTCAACCTGATTTCATTTTGGGTTTTGATTTTTGGTTAAAATTTGATTTAGCTAAAGATTTATGGAAAAATATAACTTATACTCAATGCAATAAAGTTCAAGTTTGTACTGTCACTACTACTAGAGTTATAAATAAACTTTTTGAAAAAGATTTTTTTCTTAAATTTGGTTGTCCCAAAATAATTGTTTCTGATAATGGTACACAATTTACTTCTAAACATTTTGTTGAATTTTTGAAAGGTTTTAATATTACTAAAATATTTTATAATACTTTATACACACCCCAAAATAATCCTGTTGAGAGATATAACAAGACTGTTGAAACTTGCATATCTTGTTTTGTTAAGGATGATCATAGAACTTGG
The DNA here is from genome assembly GCA_948252205.1 of Orthosia incerta. Lineage (NCBI taxonomy): Eukaryota > Metazoa > Arthropoda > Insecta > Lepidoptera > Noctuidae > Orthosia > Orthosia incerta. Next base: position 30,323,061 of record OX411758.1, read on the forward strand.
TCAAAATATTTACCTCATGTTCAATTAGCTTTGAATAATAGTGTTAATCTTGCTACAGATTTCACACCTAATTTTTTGATGTTTGGTAGGGAACTTATTTTTGATGCTTCTTTGCATCGTTTCAGTAACTCAGTTGATCACTTGAGTGAGCTGGAAGTTTCCAATAGAAATCACTATGCTGGTTCTCTTAATTCACTTAGTGATATTTTTGTTAAAGTTCAATCTCATTTACTTAAAGCTTATCAGCGTAATGCTCGCTATTATAATAAAAACCGCGGAGTCATTTCTTTTGATGTGGGTAGTGTTGTGTGGAGGAGGAGTTTCGTTCAATCTCATGCGCCTACTTATTTTTCGGCAAAACTCGCTCCTAAGTTTATTAAATGTAAAATTATTGAAAAGATTTCGGATAACGTCTACATTCTGAAAGACCTTAATAAGGGTACTGCTGGTCGTTATCATGTTAAAGATATAATTAAATTTTAATTTGGTTTCCAAGTGTTAGCATGGATTTTGGTATTTTTGTTTGAAGGGTACGTATGATAGTGTGAAGTACGATGGGATGGATGATAGGTTTACAGTACTTTGAATGAAGATAGTATGTTAGGTAACTTCATATAAATTTATTGAATTCAATTTCTTAACTTTCTAAAATATAACTTAGGACATTTTAATAAACTTTTTCACCACACAAATACGTTATTCATGTCAAAGGATCTTATATATTTTTTATACAATTTTATATACAATCTTGTATACAATTTCTGTATAGGTATTTACTTATATACACTTTAGGTATTTCAATACTTGTGGCCTGTTCTTCACTTGTAGAGATTTTCCTATATATATATATATATATATTTTTACGGATCTCAGTATATTTTTTGCTTTGATTCCGTTGTTTTTTTGCTACTGTGCCCGGAAGGTTGGTGGAGTTGTGCCGATCACAGTATGCAATGTTTTTTTTTTGCTACTGTGCCTGGAAGGTTGGTGGAGTTGTGCCGATCACAGTATGCAATGTTTTTTTTTGCTACTGTGCCCGGAAGATTGGTGGAGTTGTGCCGATCACAGTATGCAATGTTTTTTTTTGCTACTGTGCCCGGAAGATTGGTGGAGTTGTGCCGATCACAGTATGCAAAAATTTTTTTTTGCTATTGAAATTTGTTCTTGCTAGTCAGTGGCGATGGTGCCTAACTGTACTCATACAGACATTTTTTGATTATTCTTGTTAGACAGCGGCAATTGCGCCTAACTGTATTATTATTAGTATTATTTTTTGTTTGTTGCTTTATACTTGATAGTCGGTGGCGATGGTGCCTAACCGAACTCAAATTGGTATTTTTTTGTGGAGTTATATTTGTTAGTTGGTGGCGAAGGTGCCTAACCATACTCAAATTAGTTTTTTGTTTGTAGCCTTATTCACGTTGGTCAGCGACGATCGCGCTTAACTGAACTTATAATATTTCTTGGATTTAACTTGTTAGTCAGTGGCGAAGGTGCCTAACTGCACTCATGTTGGTTCTTTTTGTATTGTAGGCCGGTTGTGCTGTGGCTTGACTGTACCTATTGTTTCATTCCTTGTTTAATTTTATTTTTGGTTTGTTGATAATAGACTTGGCGGATCTTTTCCTTGCAGTCTTATTATCCTGATCTTTTCTAGGATATTTTTTAGAAGAGTTAATTTGTTTGTAGTATTTGGGATTTATATTTCCATGTCCCTTTAAAAAAAAAAAAAAAAAGATTTTGCTTTTCTCTATTGTTTCTAGCATAAAAGAAATTGCTTTCTTTTATTTTTTCGGGGAGGGATGTAATGTAACGAGTTATTTTAACCTCGTCACATGGTTTTTAAGTTTAGTCGATTTCCGAACGACAGTGCTCTAGATCTGTGCTGTGAGCTGTCATTTTGACACTCCGCGATTTTCTTTCTATAATGGCTGGTCGTTAATTTTGAACGTTTCGCCAATAATTTATTTTATCCGTAGTAATCTCGGATATTTTTGCCTTCTTAATGGAGTAAATACGTGCGAACTCCATTAGAACGATGTTTTGAAAAGGATTGACCTTAATTTTCGGTAAGTTGGAATTCTTCTAGACTTGTAATGTCTGAGTTTATCTCGTGTTGGAATTTCAATAGACGGATTGTTAATTTCAGATTATGATGATTTTCGCTCGCAAACAGTTGGATGTTATTGGCTGCGTAGCGCATCACTATTAATTTAAAGAAGAAAAACGGTAAGTTTTCTTGTTCAAACGCACGCTTCCACGTGTTTAAATTATACTGACTTTTCCTAACATTTTAAATTTTTGTTCCAGCCCATTGTTGGCGGTTTTCTTTAGATATTTATTTCCTTAAAATTTGGATTTTTCTTTTACATCCAAAATAATATCTTTTTATTGGACTGCACTACGGGAATCCTTCAGCAATCATCGCTTCTATGGTTATGTTAAACTTATTCTTAAAGCCAGCAATCTGGTAGGAATTTTCCTTTATATTATTATTAAAACTTAAATTGGTGCAAGATGCAGTAATATCACCCTTTAGTTATAATATAGCCATTAATTTAGTCAAGTTAATAAGTATAAGAATTGTTGTATTTTAACTATACTGGTTAAGGATGTAAAGCTACGGGCAATTAAATGGAGAAAAGATAAACATCTGGTTTTAATTTTCTTTATTTAGCCTCCCACCGGCAGATTAAAAGTCTGACTCTTCCGATTAGTTCTTTCCGGCAACCTTTACTGTGTGAACCTCCCAGGCGCCCGAATCTATTTTCTAATTATTTCATTTTGGGAGAACACATATTTTGTTTGTTAATCCAACTATAACATAGTATCTCAATTATTTCATTACAGTACTTTAAACAATAACACACAAACAGCAATACCTCATCATGAAGTGCAATAAAAAAAAAAAAACACAGTTATTGAACCAATTCAAACCAATGATTGGTAAGTATTATATGAATGATAATCTGTACATAAGTAATTTTTTAAACTTTTCTCAAATAATAAAAACTCTATGCGGCGGGCTGACGTTGGAGTTAAAAATTAAAAAGTACAGGAAAGCAAAAAGCACTAGTAAAAAAAAGTGACACTTTCCGCACAGTTTGGCTGCTTGGAAAACGCTCTTTTCGAGGACATGCATTGTAAAATCTTTTTTGGTGTTCCTCCTATAGACATAAAGTGGGGATGTTTTTCTTTTTTCTTTTCTATCACATGGTGTGGGGTTTCGTTGGATAGATCATTCAAAAATATTACGGGTTTGTTAAAACCATTTTTCGATTCAGAGATCCGTTTGCGTAAAATTAAGCTTTAAATTGCATATTTATGTTAGAGTCAAAAGTCCCCCTCCAACCTCTGCCAGCGAACTGGTTGCTAAAATGTGAAAAAATTCACGGCAGTAGTACATATAACGAAATTAAAAGGAAAACTATCACAGCTAAGTAGGCTTTACAAGTTTACGAGTAATAGTCGACCAACTTAAAAATAAAAAAACTTTTTTACAAAAAAATACTACCGACTTCCAAATAAGAAAACTACAAAGTGAAAAATAACTTTATTTTTGGAAGTCGGTGTCTTTCGTAGGTACCATTTTTTTTGCGTTATGGACACCGACTTCCAAAAATAAAGTTATTTTTCACTTTGTAGTTTTCTTATTTGGAAGTCGGTAGTATTTTTTTGTAAAAAAGTTTTTTTATTTTTCACTTTTTAGTTGTACCTACCTAATAGGCAAGTTGTTTAGTTAGTTTCCTATAACGCCAGAATAGATTACCCAAATATCATGTAACTTGAACAAAACCGATCAAATGAGAGATCTGCTTACCCCTTAAGAGCGTACTGGCGTGATGTTATGTTATGAAATGGTCTAAACAATAAACAGACATGCGATTGCAGCAGTCCGAGAGTTTTGCCGCTATTTATTGAAGAGTTCTGTTGTATATCTTCAAAGTTCTTCATCAGATCTTCACCAAATTAAAATGGGACCAATTTCGGAACAAACTCTTTCAAACAAAAAAAGATTTTTTTAAATCGGTCCACAATTGACGGAGATATCGGTGAACATACACAAAAAAAAAAAAAAAAAAAAAACATACAAGAAGTCGAACATAGAACCTCCTCCTTTTTCGAAAGTCGGTTAATAAAATGTACTTGGCACAGTAAATTTTTTGTACAAATGCCATTGAAAAATTACTTAAATAACGTTGTTAGCTGTGTAAAACATATAGTAAATATATGCTTATGCACCATGTAAAAATATACAATAATAAAATTATAACATCCTTAATAATAATGATTTCTAAATTAATAATGTTTAAGCTCGAATAACGCATTGGAGTGGCCGGAGTCGTTGGCAGTATCGGTCCGTAGTCCATACGGCGCATGCGCGCGGGGGTCTATTTTGTGTTAGTGCAGAATTATTTTCGATGTTTTGTAATCTAAAGTCAAATTAGATTCTAATTCCAAGCAAATTACTTGGATTACAATTATTTATTTTCTGTTGTCGATATCCATCTATAAAGTCAATATTTGACCCGACTACATCACTAATTGAGTAGCGTAAAACATTCCAGAACGAAATAGTGAATACTGCAGATTAGAGGTGAATACATAAAAAAAAACAAATTCCGAAAGAGAAATAAACAAGGAGCGTGCGCGCAAGGATCCAGGAACGAGCCATACCATACCATACCATACCATACCATACCATACCATACCATACCATACCATACCATACCATACCATACCATACCCCGCGGCTCTAACGCGCGCTAGTATCGGCTCCTTTGCAATTCGCACCCGCGGTGGTACTCAAATATATAATATTTTTCTAATTTCAGTTGCGAAGTTGGATTTTATAACTCCTTCTTCAGTTACCAGTTAGTCCTTCTTTAGTTTAAATCAAGAGTGAATAGGTTACAACTAGGCAAGCGTGCTTCACCGTAGGCCGTCATCATCATTCACCATCAAGCGAGATAGTGGTCAAACGCAAAAAAAACATCGTCTTATGTGGGCCCGTTTTTAGACGTTGTGTGCCGCTGAAACCGTTTTAATGTTTATGTAATAACAACAAAACCATCTTCTTAGTCCGCATTATTATGCAATTTCAGAACCCTATTACTGCGCGTGGCCCAACACGCATTTGGCCGGTTTTTTTTTTTAAACTATAAAAAGCGAAAACACATAAAAGTAATCCTCCCCCTCCCCCGCAGGTGCGCATGAACAGCATTGCAGGCGAGCAGTGGTACCTGCCGCTGGCGTTCGCGCGCTTCTCGCTGTACGCGCACCCGCGCTTCCTGGCGCCCGGCGGAGGCAAGCCGCAGGTCAACACGGGCCGCTTCAACCCGCGCGCGCGCCTGGCGCTGGCCTTCTACCGCGCCGACTACGACGCGGCCGCCGCCACCTGGCGCGGCGCGCAGCTCGCGGCGCCGGCCGACGTGCTGGCGCGCGCCGCCCTGCGCGTGCTGCGCGCGCCCGAGCCCGCGCTCGTGCTGGCGCCGCGCGCGCGCCCGTGCGAGCTGCGCGCGCCCGCCGGCCCCTCCCCCTCCCCCTCTGCGTGCGCGCGCCGGCTGCAGCGCGACGAGTTCGGCGCGCTGGACGCGGGCGCGCGCCACTCGCTGGCGCAGCTGCTGCTGGAGACGCAGGCCGAGCTGGATCAGTGACGCTAACCTCGCTCAACAATATACGTACATTCGAGCTACAATATATTTTTGCAGTTGAGATCGAATCGTTTTATTTAATTTGCCGCCAATTGTCTTGATAGCTGTTTCCCGTTATATCATCGACTAGCTGTCCCACGCGGCTTCGCTCTCGTCAACTGGGTACCTACCCTATCCTACCTACCCTACACCTACGCTACACCTACCCTACACCTACCCTACTCCTACCCTACACCTACACCTACGCTACACCTACGCTACACCTACGCTACACCTACGCTACACCTACCCTACACCTACCCTACACCTACCCTACACCTACCCTACTCCTACCATACACCTACCCTACACCTACCCTACACCTACCCTACTCCTACCCTACACCTACCCTACACCTACCCTACTCCTACCCTACACCTACCCTACACCTACCCTACTCCTACCCTACACCTACACCTACGGTAGCATACCTTTAATGGTACCTCGTTTCTTTTTTAAATCTGCTAGCTTTTTAAAATCCTCGGACAAACTCATTGTGGCAGTGTATGGTAGGTGTGGGTACTCACAATTTTCTGCAGCACGAGTGTGGTGAACAAAGTGCGCGTAGCTGATTGGCGAACCTGTATACACAAAAGCACAATTTTAGCACACACAGAATGAATAAGGTGAGGAGAAAGGATTGCGAGGCACCCCTGAAGTCTTGCGCTGGTATTATGATGATGATGCGGCTTCGAAGGTCCAATGTTGAGGTGTGTCCTCGTGTTTCGGGATAGACAGTCAGGGAGGTGATGGCAACGAATTACTCATTTATTTCCTCTTGTAAATTAGATTTATTATTATAGAAGGTAAGTACAGCAAGACAGTAGTTTAATGTTGGTTGGCCGTGATGGAAAAAAGAGACTGGTTCGAGGTAGCCGTTCCTTTTATAGGCTTCGTTCACCGCCCTCTCCCGGCAGGCCGTCGAACTCCCAGCTGAGTCATGGCGCAGGCGCACCTCGGTGTTGTGGTAGCTCGCGCGCTTTGTGCTCAGCAATTGCTTGGTTGTTCCTCCCGTTGTTGATAGATGGCGCTGTCCTCAACATCCTCCGCCGCTTTGGGAGCTTAAAGATAGCTCTCAATGATTACATTGTTGTGGAGATAGGACCATCGCTTGGAATGTTTGCAGCGTCGGCGTCGTCCCTGGGTGCTGGAAGAGGGCAGATCTTGGAAAAGGCCCTCTCAATGACACCTGTAGCGGTGCGAATGGAAGCCACCCTGGGAACGCCGTCCTTTCCTGGGAACACATTGATTATTCGTCCTAATCGCCACTTAAGAGGTGGCAAATTGTCCTCCTTCACCAGAACTACCGTGCTGAACTCTTCGTAATTAAGATGTGCATTGCCTATTACGCGAACAATATGGTTCTTGCAGGATTTTACCCCCGCCTCCCACAAACCGCCAAAATGAGGTGAATACGGAGGAATAAATTTGAACTCAATATGATTTTCTGAATTAAAATTTTGTATGTCATCAGAACATTTATTTAAGAAATGTGTAAATTCCTTAGCTGCACCTACGAAATTCCTACCGTTATCAGAATAGATCTGCAAAGGCTTACCTCGTCGTGAAATAAATCTTTTTAGTGCCTGAATAAAACCTTCAGATGATAGTGAGGTAACAAGTTCCAAGTGCAAAGCCTTAGTTGAAAAACAAACAAACAAACACAAATAGCACTTTTCTAATTTCGCACCCCTACCCTTACGGTTAAGTATGTACATAGGCCCGGCGGCCCGGCGTAGTCTACTCCTCACCGTAGAAAAGGAAATCCAGGCTGCAATCGCTCGTTAGGTAAATTACCCATAATTGGTCGTGTTGTGATTGTTTTCATACGATAACATATAACGCATCGATGTACAACTTGTTTTGCTAAATTCCTGCCACCAAGTGTCCCTAATGTGCGATAAGAGCAGCTGTGGTCCCGCATGCAGTATTTTTTATGTTGAAAGTTAATTAACAATAAAGTAAAGTGATGTTTACTACATAATAATATTGGGTGTTTTTTATTTTACGTAAAATCTGAGTTTCCTAACCTACCACCCACACGTATTATTTTATTTTTATCTAAAAATATGTTTAAACTTGACAAACCACGTGATGGTTTATTAGTAGTTATTCATCAACACTTTTAATTCATTAGGAAACGATTCCTTTTGTACTAACCTTACGAGTAATGTTGTTGCATTCTTCAACTCGTCAACTGATAAGGAACCCGAATAACGTTTAGTGTGATCCTTTGTTCGTGCATTGTTTATGAAGCGACACACAAATGCGCAAGCGCGTTGAAGTCTATTGTACGAAGAAAATCTATTAAATTCAATTACGCGATCTAAACTATTAACACAGGTTGGTACACTAACAATGTTCGATTTAGTTCGGGTAGTATATCAGTTGGAATCTGACATAAGTGGTTCTGTCTGTGTGACCAATTGTTTACTTTATCTTGTAAAAGTAACGGTCCGTTCCACCACAAGGGTGATGTACTCAGTTCTTCTAACCGTGTGCCGCGTGATAACAGGTCTGCCGGGTTATTTATTCCGCTGACATGTAACCAACACACATCACTTGTTAACTCATTTATCTCAACAACACGGTTTTGTACACGGTTTTGAGCTGATTAGGAGACCATTCTAAGCCAACCTAAAACTATTGTGGAGTCTGTCCATAAAACAATATCATTGAATGTGACGCGGAGTGAATTTTTAACACGCTTTTATTAGCTTGGTATGTATGTATCTATGTATCAATGTAACGGAATCTTTGAACGTGATTTTCACCCACTTCAAAACGTTGGATTGATTTGAAACTTTACACACTTATCAAGGACCGATGACAATGCAATAATTTAAACAGTTTGTCCCATTATCCTTACCATTAAAGCGTGTTTTTTAGTTTTTAGAACTACAATTTATTTATTAATTTTATTTAGTAGTTTCGCTCCGACAAGCGCGCCACATAACTCAAGCCGAGGAATACTAACTGGCTTTAACGGAGCTACACGGCTTTTAGCGCACAGCAACTTAACTGTGATGTCACCATTCGCATTACGGGTACGAATATATGCGCAAGCACCATACGCAGTTTGACTTGCGTCTGTAAATATGTGTAACTCTGTTACATTAGGTGAATCACACATAACAAATCTAGGAATACGCAATTTATATAAGCTAGATATTGACTCAACGAATTTCTTCCAAAGCGACATTATATCGTGCGGCAGAGCGTCGTCGTCCCACCCAACCTACTTTACTAAGCCACAGTTTTTAAAGAAGAACTTTGGCCACTATAACCACCGGACTTAATAACCCCAAAGGATCGTAAATTTGAGAGACAGCAGATAAGATCGAACGTTTAGTCACATTGGAGAAATCATTATTTATTTTTGATGAAAAATGAAATGCATCCTTGCTGTTGTACCAGCCAAGGCCTAATGTTTTGCTAGACACATTTTCACCTAATGACAAATACTTTGAAGTATAAATACTCGTATTTTGTGTTGTGTTTATTAGAATGTTCGGCGAGTTTGTTACCCATTTTCGTAAGGGAAAACAACCGGATTGACATACTTCAGTTACCCTTTTGCATATGTACGATAACTGTGTCTCTGTATCAGCCCCGGTAATTAGATCGTCTACATAAAAGTCTTCTAGTATAGTTCGAGAAATAAGTTCGTCTTTACAGTCTAATCCTAACTGTCTAACACAGCGAACACACAAATACGGCGCCGACGCCGTTCCGTATGTTACAGTGTTAAGACGGTACACACTAAGAGGATCTGATGATTTCTCCCGCCACAATATCAATTGCAAATTTCTTTGCTCATCGTGAACTAAAATTTGCCTAAACATTTTCTCAATGTCTGCACACGCAACGTACTTGTACTGACGAAAACGTATAATAATAGAAAATAAATCATTTTGTAATGCAGGTCCGACTAACCGTATGTCATTAAGCGATTTTCCAGTAGATGTTTTTTGACTAGCATCAAACACTACGCGTAATTTAGTGGTTACGCTATCTTCACGGAGAACACCGTGATGGGGTAAAATATAAGGCATCTTATAATCGTCATCTATACGGGTCATGTGTCCTAGGCTCAAATACTCCCGCATGAAATCGCTATACATGTGTTTGTATTGTGGATTGCGATCAAGTTTACGCTCTAATGATAGAAATCTGGTTTTAGCAATTTCGTAGCTATCGCCTAGTACTTCCGCTGATACCTTTAGTGGAATTTGAACCGAAAACCGACCATTGTCTAACCGCTTAGTAGTTTGTACAAATAGGTTTTCGCATGAATTTTCCTCTAAAGAAAGATGCCGACCTGAATAAGGAATTTCTTCAATTTCCCAGAATTTTCTTAATAGCTCATTTAATTGTGTTGTTTGAACAATATGACACTGAACTTTATTTGTGTATAATTTCTCAGTGTATAAAGGACCCGAAATGATCCACCCTAGTTTGGTAAGGTCCAAATAAGGTCCAGAAGATAAACGAATTTTACCGTTAACAATTAAGTCCCAGAAACAATCCGCACAGATTAATAATTCAATGTGTGAGGGTGTACAGAAATTTGGATCGGCTAACCTAATATCTTTTGGCAAACAAATATCGTTAATGTCTATACTTGTGGCCGGTATAGTCGACGTAATGCTAGGTAAAACTAGACATTTAATGTGCATATCATGATCGCCGTATATCGATCGAAGATTAATATGGCAGGAATGGATTGCCTGCGTGACTGAATGTCCTATTCCGCTAATTTGGCAAGTGGACTGTATACGTTGTGTGTTTATTTTTCTACATAGAGATTCTGTGATAAAGCAATGTTGACTGCCGTTATCCAACAATGCACGAGCTTTATAATATTTATTGTCTTTTCCAACGATTTCAACTACAGCGGTCGACAGTAAAACAGATTGTAAAGCATGTTTACTCAGTAAACTTCTACAATTGTTATTGTGTGAATTTAAGACTGTGTGAAAAGTCTGAACTACTGACGACGAACTATTTTGCGAATTCGTTGTCTTAGACTGATGCGCTTGATCTACAGAGGGCACAGGGCTATCTGTATTAAACTCATTGTGTAAAAGACTGTTATGTTTGCTATAGCATTGCATGCAAGGACCGGCCCGACAATCACTGACTGAATGCCCTGTCCATAAACAATTAATACAGAGATTCTTATTCTTAACGAACTGAAGCTTATCTTTTGAACTTAAATCCAAAAATTGTTGACAACCGTACAACGAATGTTTTTCGTTACATTTAAGACATGTGCGGGTAGACTTAAAAAACTTTTTATTATTTTGAGTAGCAGCAAAACTATGAGTTTGTTTTTAACAGAACTCTGACTTGCTTGAGAATACTGAGAAGTCGTAACTTTAACCATTTCCAAAGTATCAACCTTATCTTTTAAAAACTGTAAGAGCGAATCTAAGTTAAATATTTTATTTGATTGCTTGCACTAGTATTTTTAAACTGCTCCCATTCTGTTTCAATGGTTACATCTAACTTTGTAGTTATGAGATAAATCATCAAAGTGTCCCACCATTCAGTAGGCTCACCAAGAGTTTTCAAAGTTCGTAAGTTCTTAAGTACCGTGTCTACAAGTTTCCTGATTTGTGCAGGCGATTCTTTAATAACGGCTGACATTGAAAATAACGCTTTGACATGATTGTGTATCAACAACTTATTATTATTATATTTATATCTATTCTCAATCAATTCCCACGCAACATTATAACTATCTGAAGAAAACTCCAAAGACTTAATAACCTGCAAAGCATTTCCGGACAGAGATGATCTTAAATAATGAAACTTTTGGATATTATCAAGTTGTTTCGAATTGTGTATCATTGATAAAAATGTATCTCTAAATTCCAACCAATTATCGTAACTACCGTCAAAGCTTGGAAGTGAAATAGCTGGCAACTTCACTAAAGAATTGGAATTCCACGTGTGTTCTGAATCATTGGCATTGCACTTATGCTTATCACTACTGTTATTTATTAAACAATTAGCTTCAGCTACTGAACCATAGTAAGAATTATCAAAAGACTCCCTATACTCAAATTGTTCTGACATGTCTTTTTCCGGTACCAATTCCTCGATTAAACATTGAATTCTACTAAACTCCTGATGCAAACCTTGAGCAGACTTAATGCGTAATTCTAATTCTGTTTTTTGCTTAGTTAATTTCGTTACCTACTAACAAATTTACACATTTTTTGAACTGGGTGAGCATACCTTTAACGGCTCCTCGTTTCTTTTTTAAATCTGCTAGCTTTTTAAAATCCTCGGACAAACTCATTGTGGCAGTGTATGGTAGGTGTGGGTACTCACAATTTTCTGCAGCACGAGTGTGGTGAACAAAGTGCGCGTAGCTGGTTGGCGAACCTGTATACACAAAAGCACGATTTTAGCACACACAGAATGAATAAGGTGAGGAGAAAGGATTGCGAGGCACCCCTGAATTCTTGCGCTGGTAGTGTGATGATGATGCGGCTTCGAAAGTCCAATGTTGAGGTGTGTCCTCGTGTTTCGGGATAGACAGTCAGATAGATGGCAACGAATGACTCATTTATTTCCTCTTGTAAATTAGATTTATTATTATAGAAGGTAAGTACAGCAAGACAGAGTAGTTTAATGTTGGTTGGCCGTGATGGAAAAAAGAGACTGGTTCGAGGTAGCCGTTCCTTTTATAGGCTTCGTTCACCGCCCTCTCCCGGCAGGCCGTCGAACTCCCAGCTGAGTCATGGCGCAGGCGCACCTCGGTGTTGTGGTAGCTCGCGCGCTTTGTGCTCAGCAATTGCTTGGTTGTTCCTCCCGTTGTTGATAGATGGCGCTGTCCTCAACACCTATTAACCCTTTCAGACCTGGCGTCCACAATTGAGGACAAGACAAAGACAAGACAAGACAAAGATATTTTATTTCAAGTAGGAAACCAAGCGGCACTTTTGAACGTTAGGTACATTAAAATTTACAAGTTATAAAAGTTGATTCTACCGTGCATTCGGAAAGTAGCTTGTTATGGAGAAGAATGCACAAGAAACTCCATACTTACTCTTTTTAAAGAAAAAGTTTTTTTTACAATATTTAGTTACATATATATGTACATTCATTAATAAATTCATATATGTGAGGACAATGCACCCAGAATAGCACTACACACTATACTACGTACAGGCATAAAGTAATAAAAATACTCACACATGCACTGTGCAGTTATATAATAGAAGCTAGAAAAAAAAAAAAAAAACATTAACATCTAAAGCAGTTAAGTTATGACCAAACCCAGCTGACGGCGTCCGTTCACGAACATGACGCATGAATTGGCACCACCCAGCTCAACCATCATGAAGGGAACCGGATGATCCAACACACGCGCCACCCTCAGAGAGACATTTGAGAGAGCATGACAGACTCAACTGCCAGGGCACTCACAATTCAACGAACGACACACAGGTACAGTAAATGGTAGATTTACAGTTGGGTACATAGTACTCACACACGTGCTTTGCAGTTATACAATAGTAAGGAAATTGAGTTTATACAATACAAATATATTCATTCAGTCTTCAGCAGTTCCAAGAACACTGCAAAACAATAATGTTCTGCATATCACTTGGTTTTGCGCCCTAGTGGATGTGGAGCAGGAATAGCATTTAGCCAAGCATTTTTATCAGTGAAGTAATCCCCCAACTTATAATATGCCAGCCCGCATAGTGTGCGTTTTATACAAGTTTTAAATTTCGTCTCATTCATTTCAAGAATGTGGGGTGGAATTTTATTGTAACATTTTGTACAGTACCCCATGAAAGAAGAGGCTACTTTTGCCAGTCTGAAACCTGGTTGAACTAATTGGTCCCTATTTCTAGTAACGTAATTATGTCTGTCGCCGTTTTTACTAAAAAGATGTAAAATCTTTCTCACGTACATGATGTTTTCATAAAAATATTGACAAGGAACCCTCATGATGTTAATGTCCTTAAACAGTTCCCTTAGGGAATCGCGCCGGCGAAGATTATATATTGCTCTGATGGCTCGTTTTTGCAGAATAAAAATTGACTCAATGTCTGCAGCCCTTCCCCATAGTAAGATACCGTAAGACATTATACTATGAAAATAACTAAAATATACCAGTCTCGCGGTATCCACATCCGTCAACCGACGAATCTTCCCAACAGCATAAGCCGTCGAACTCAGCCGCCCCGCAAGGGACACCAAATGAGGACCCCACTGCAACCCTGAGTCCAGCGTGATCCCCAGGAAAACCGTTTCATCGACGAATTCTAGCTTCTCCTTGTTTAACATAATGTCACAATCAGTACTTTTGACATTCGGCAATGAAAATTTTACGCACTTGGTTTTTTTACCATTTAAAACTAAATTATTGGCAGTGAACCAATCCTGAACCTGCCGTAGCGCGTTATTTATGTCGTCAACCTGACAAGCACGTCTATTTATTTTAAAAATTAAAGATGTGTCATCAGCAAATAACACCATGTTTAGTTTGTTTTCCAATAAACGAGGTAAATCGTTGATGTATACTAAAAATAAGAAAGGACCTAAAATTGAGCCCTGTGGTACCCCCATTTTCACGTTTAACCCGGACGAGTTCACACCGTTTATTTGAACTAATTGCTGTCTATCATTCAAATAAGATTTAATCAAACTTAACGCTGATTGACCTAGCCCGTAATGCTCAAGTTTCAGAAGTAATGTTTCATGATTAACGCAATCAAACGCCTTCGACAGGTCGCAGAAGATACCTATGGCATCCTGCGACATAAAATATAATTAACTATAAAAGTATTATTTTAGTTCACTCATACAGAAAAACGGTTGTAATAATTTGTTCACATAAAAAGTCAACAGAAACACTACAAGTATCGCCATCTAATATCGTGTTCCAACATATTTTTGTCAAGTTGCATCCAGTGATCGTACGAGTTTCGAATCGGTCAGGTAAGCTACTATTTTTTTTTGTTCTTAAATACAAAGATTTTGCGATAAATTTCCATGTACATAAATATGTATCAATAAGTTATATTACTAAGATTATGTATGATGTGTTTTATGCGTCCTTTTTTGTGTTTTTATACCAAAATAATAGATTTTTAGATTTGTCCTCAAATGTGCCCATCGGGTGACAATTGTCTTTTTTGCGTAATATTTCAATAGTGATGCAATAGTGTAACGATCTTTGAAAATAAATATGTTTATTATTATGAATATAATTTTACGTTGTTTTTGCCACCTTTTTTTTATAAGGCAATCTTTATCTAACATTTCTTTAGACATATTTTTCAGGATAAGTCTTCAACGAATAAAGTTTATACGAAATGCCTTGGATCTTCTACGTGATGGAAATCTCTCAGACTTGGAGTTATCTTCTGTTGACGACGACGGAAATGGAGGTAGTTTTGCCCGAGAAACGCGGTCTGTTCGATTCGGTGCAGATGCAGTTACCCAAAATCAAAGAGAGTCAACCAGGTGCTGCTTCTCCAAATGAAGATATTTTTGGGAATCTGACACCAAAGGCGAGGATTAGGTGGAGGAACAGAGAGCTGGAAGAGACTAACCCATCAGACTGGTATCCACCAAATAGCTACTGACCCCATATGTTGAAGCTCCAGCCAACCAACAAGAAACCGAGGGGCTCAAGAAATAAGTACCTAGTCCTAATGGCGATGTTACAGTAGTCCAGTTGTTGGATAACAAAATTACCCACCTAGCTTCCAAAAGTGGTAGGTATTTGGGCAATGGATTTAGTGAGGAGATGGTGTAAAACGGAGAGGCGATTTGTTGAAGTTGAATGACCAGAATTCGTGAAGAAGCACAATCATGCGATGGGAGGAGTTGACTCACTTGATCAACTCATGAGCTATTACAGGACATTCATAAAATCAAAAAAATGGCCTCTACGCATGATATTCTCCATGCATCAGATCTTGCATTTCTTCAGGCTTTCCGGGAATACCAGAATGACAACGAATTACTCGGAGTCCCGATAGAAAAACGACTCACTTTCGTCGCAGATTAGCAGAAAGCTTAGTTTTGCGAAATAAACAGATTGGAGTCGCAAAAATAGGCCGTCCAAGTGGCAGTACGACGCCAATCGTAATTATTTCTCGAAGAACAGGAGACGTTCGCCCTGCGAGTGGAATAGCTCATGACACCTTCCTACATTTGATGACGGGGCTGCAAAATGGTAGGATGCAAGGGAAAATCCCGTGTAAAGTGCCTTACAAAGGATAAAAATAGCTTTTTAGCATTCCATACGTAGGCTTTTCTAATTCTAGTTTTTTTTTACTAAATGTTTGAACTTAGATTTATATAATAACAGTGCCAAAGGAAGATCCAATTTAACTTTTATTTACTTTATAGCTTTTTTCTAGTAAAAATATAGCATAATAAGTTTTTATTACTCTAGATAAATCCCCTAAACATGAATCGTAATTATAATAAAAGCCGTATGTCCACATTTGTGCACATAAAGAAAAACAAGTTTTTCTCAAAAGCTTGACCCCCAGGAATTATTTGATTATTTTTTTCCTAGTTCTTAATGCCTATAATAACACTGAAAATTTACTTAAATTTGTAGTAGAAAACCAAAAAGTCAGGTCTGAAAGTGTTAAAGTACTGCACAATATTAAGTAAATCAGTCGTAACTAAAACACCGACACACGCTAATTTGCGCGTTGACGTAACTAAACATTAAGTGCGGCTCAGGTTACTAGCAACAACCTAAAAACTGTGTCCATAATAAATATTTGGCACATAACAGTGGTTTGGTGTTAAACTAACTTCTACAACTACCGGGTTACTCGGCAACGACGAGAAAACCCCAACATCTTTTGGTCCTTTTCACCGGCTTCATAAGGTTCTTATACTCTGTGATCTGTGTATCTATCGTGAATAATAAATTATTAGAAACGTAAATAAACCAACAAAATATGAAACGTATTTTGTATCTATGGCAAAGTCTATGACAGTGTAAGTTCCTCACCTAAGTGTCAATATGGCCGACAAAAAAATGTATTCCTTGTAAAACAGTGCTTTGTAACAAACAGTCTCTATTATGTACTATACATGTATGTAATTATATTCATTATAATTCAATGGATTTATTATTCTTACACTGACAAAATAGATGACATGACAGGGTGACATGACAATCAAAAAAGAAGTAAATGTAAGTTGGTACAAAGAAGGCCACATATATAACACCTCCGTCCCAAATCATCTTCTTGACACGTTTCCAGGGTTTTACTTTTCCTATCTTTGTATTCGGGTACCCAGCATCTGATTAATATGCCTTTTGCATATCTGACCTGAATCCGTTTCTATTTGGTAGTGTAATTGGCCTAAAACCCTTAAAACGGTTCCGAATTCCCATTTTATTTGGTCGTTTGTGTAGCTGCGTATTTGCACTCTCTGCCCGACAGTAAATGAGCGTACCGTTGCCTCATCAGTAGGCGGTCGTGTTTCATCCCTTGTCCTCGCCTTGAAATGAACACTTAGGGTGTCTCTTATCTCCCTGCCAAACATGAGCTCATATGGACTTTTATTTGTGCTGCTACTCGGCGTCCTGCGTAGGCGTTCCTTAATACCCAGTAGTTTATCCTGTAAAGTGCCTGGCTCTGCACTGATGCTATGTATTGCCTTTTTTATTGTTTGTACGTAACGCTCTGCCTGTCCATTCGTGGCCGGATGGTATGGGGCTGTGGTTTTGTGTACAACCCCGCTTTGTCTGAGGAATGATTCAAATTCATTTGAAACCAATTGTCGACCGTTGTCTGATACTAAAGTAAGCGGAAAGCCGAATGTTACGAAAAGTTCTTTAAGTTGGCGGATACACCATGAGCTTGTGGTTGTTTTCGTTTCTATTATTTCCACCCATTTTGTAAATGCATCCACTATTATAAATAATGAATAACCCTTAACCGGCCCAGCAAAATCGATATGGATCCTTTGCCATGGACCTGATGGTAAGTCCCAATGATGTAGTGCTGCGCATGCAGGTTAATTTTGCTTTAATCGACATTCTCGACAGCTTTTAACTATGTCTTCTATGTCTTGATCCAAATTTCTCCAGAATACGTATCCACGCGCCAGTGATTTCATTTTGACTATCCCAAGATGACCTGTGTGTAGTTCTTCTAAAACCTGTTGTCTAAGGGTTGTCGGAATCATCACTCGTGTTCCTTTTATAATACAACCGTCTTGTATGGTCAATTCGTTGTCATTGTAGCCGTATCTTCTCACTGAGGTGCCATGTTTTAAAGCTTCCAATAAATGGTTATATTCATCATCGAGTTGGGTCTTTTCGGCGATTTTTATACGGTCAACGGCAATTGTGTTCATCTGATTTAATTGAAATGCGCAATGTACGTCAATTAGGTTATTTGCTACTGTATCTACGGGAAATCTTGATAGATAATCTGCATTGCTATGATCATCCGATGTTCTGTATTCAATAGTGTAGTCAAAACCAGATAGAAAATGTGCGTAGTGGAAGAGCCTCATTGTGCTCATCGCCGGCAAAGTTTTGTGTGGATTGAAGATTGTAGTTAATGGTTTATGGTCTGTAATGAGTATGAATTTTCTTCCGTAGCAGTAGTGAAAAAATTTCTTTAATCCCCAGAATAAGGACGTCGCTTCTTTATCTATCTGGCTGTATTTTTTTTCGCTACTTGTCAATGTACGTGATGCAAAAGCAATAGGTCGATCAGATCCGTCCGATAATCGGTGCGATAGAACTGCTCCAAGTCCAAAAGGTGAAGCATCTGTAGCGAGAACCAAGGTTTTCTCAGCGTCGAAATGCATTAAAACTCTCTCACTGAGAATTTCCTGTTTAATTTTCTTGAAACTCTCATTACATGTGTACGTCCATTCATATTTAATGTCCTTCTTTAGTAGGTTATTAAGAGGACTGGATATGGAAGCTAAATTCGGTATGAACTTATTGTAATAATTAGCCATTCCTAGAAATGTCCGCAGTTCGTTGATGTTGCTGGGACGTTTTGTATCCAGAAAAGCGTTTACCTTGTTTCTATTTTTGTGCAGTCCATTTTTATCAATGGTGTGTCCCAAGTATTCGATTTTTCTTTGAAATAAAAAATTGTAGTTCTAAAAACTAAAAAACACGCTTTAATGATGAGGATAATGGGACAAACTGTTTAAATTATTGCATTGTCATCGGTCCTTGATAAGTGTGCAAAGTTTCAAATCAATCCAACGTTTTGAAGTGGGTGAAAATCACGTTCAAAGATTCCGTTACATTGATACATTGATACATTGTTACATTGATACATAGATACATAGATACATACATACCAAGCTAATAAAAGCGTGTTAAAAAATGACATTTATCCTTATTGAGTCTAAAATTTTTTTCTTGTAATTTTTGTAATACCAAGCGTAATCTTGAAAGAAGTTCTTCTTCTGAACGCCCCTGAATGATTATGTCATCAAAAAAACATTTCACTCCAGCTACCCCTTGAAGCAAACGATCCATAAATTTTTGCCATAGATTCGGAGCAACCTTCACGCCAAACATAAGTCTTGTACGGGTCGTAAGTCCGTACACTGATTCGCCGTTAGTTGGTTGGAGAGAAACACGCCACAGTTAGATCCACTAGTTAAATACCTATATTTGAGTTAAGTAAACTACAGTATAACTTAGATGGAAGGCGACTATTTCTCTCTCTTGGTTTGGATAGCAACACGGCTATAAGATCACTATCTACGTTGGTTGCTTTGTTATGATGTTTTATACGGTCAAATTATGACGCACATCGTTGGCCTAAAGTAGGTTGCAAGTATGCAGAAAAATGTACGGTGATGAGACCGTACATATTGGCAACCCCCAAAAGTAGCTAAGATGAGTGTAGAAAGAGAGAAAGAATCGCCTGTACATAGTTAAGCACACATTACAAATTAATCGAAGTTAAACGCAATGTTGTCTTGTGATGTAGGGTGGCAGTAGTCCGTGGCCACCTGCTGGTTTTCTGGAAGTCTGCTATTGGCAGGCTGTTGTCCCATAGGTTGAAGCTCGATGTTTTCTTGCGTTTGCTCTGTGTTTGTGTGAAATCGTTTCTTGAGCCGTGAGCAGTATTTCCTTATCATGACCCACAGGAACGTGACGACAGCAATTGTTAGTAAAAGATAGCAAATTGTGTATTGGTGTACGTCATGATCCGTGATGGTTGATGGTAGTTTCGGCTCGTTCTCTTGTTGGAAACGCAGCTTCTCGTCTATTTCCTCAAATTCGTTTTTCTTGGGAGTAAATAAGGCGTGTGGTGCGTTATGAAGTGTGACGTTGACGATGTTATTTATTGGTGAATCCAAATTTGGAACACGCATGTCATAGTTCACGTTGAGGTTGCTGTTGTACTGGTTGTGCGAAGCGATGGTAAGATCCTTTGACCTCAGAACGCATCCTTGACCCACAGTTATGATTGCCGCCGTTGTGATAGTTTGCGGTATTACGTCGTTTTCACAAACAGTACGTAATTCGCACGTTCCGCAGCAAATAACCAACCAGCTGTTTGATGCATGCAACTTGATCCATGTCTCCTCGCATGACACGCTGTGCACGTCACACGGTGACGCAGTTGTCCGATGACCTAGTAATTTTGCTTCGCAAGGTGCATTCTTGTTTTGAAGGTTGAACACTGGCATATTTGCTTTGCAAATGTAGTTGTCCTTTTGTTTTTTAGTGCATTGCTTAAAGTCTTCTTCTTTTAATGAGATGTAGGAGTTCTTCTCAAAGTTCACGGCAATGTATGGTGAAGATAACATCATCAGTTTGTAGTTTGACTCCGTTTTAAATGGTATGGCTATAGCCCGATAGTAGGTGAAATCCTCATCCGAAATTAATGGGATATGGACTTCAAACATGAAGTAGTTCTTTGTTATGCGTGCTTTCACATACATCAGCTTGTAAATCTCCTTGATGTCTTCTCTAAGGTTCTCCGTCGGCAGTGACAGTGTCCTCGGCAGTCTGCCGGATATATCTTCTAGTTCCCTTACTAGACTGGCTGGTGTTATTAAGTGTACGTCCATATGTCCACTGTAGATGTTGGTGAGAGTGTTCAGGAGCATGGTTTGTATCTCTTTGAGGTTTTGTAGTAGTAGCGATGCTGTGAGCGAAGCAGAGTTGAAGTAGCTTGTGGCCATCATTATTTGTATTTCTGTTTCAATGTTGCCCAGATTCGTCTTAGTTTCTGCCATGAAGAGTTCAATCATCTTACATTGCAGTTTGATGTTTTCATCGTTTTTCTTCAACACGTCATTTTGCAGTTGCATAATCGATGTTTGATTTTTTGCGAGTTCGCGCAGATAGTTTTCGTTGCGTTGTATGGCATCAATATCTCTGTGATATTTTTCAGCAAACTTCTGGTCTAAGACGCCGAATAAGCTGTTGGCTACCATGCCTACTCCGTCGATCAAGCCGCGCTTCTTGCGCACAGATAAATGCTTGTGGGGAGCCAGCAGGATTGTGTCATAGAAGTTAAGTAGTTCCATCTCGTGCAAGAGTTGATCTGTCGTAGCTTGGCAATAACTTTGATGGATCTTTTGGCAAAGGTCGTTTACCCCGTCGACATATTTCTCAATATGTTGAACGCCTTGCCAGTAAGTAGTTAGGTTGTAGTATCTAAGCAAAGTCCATTCATCGTGTATAAGTTCAATTTTGCCTATGGTGTCATAATAAATCGGTCGCTCGGGTTCCAGGCTAGTAATTTGAGTGCCTGACCTTTGTTGCGAACCATATGATCCATTAACAAGTATCAACATTGTGAATATACACATTAAAATGTTTGTAGGACATTTTCTTGCACCAGATTGTATTGTTTTGATAGGCTTTTTTGTTCCATCATGCTTTTGTAGCTCCGTCTTACAGTCTTCGTCGCTTTCGTTGCCCGTCGTGTCAATGGGTACAGGTGATAATTTCACTATGGGTCGTTTAATGACTCCAGTTTGGGTTTTCACCGTGGTCACTCGAACATAACCATCAGAACCGGGATGCAGTTCGAGTACGCGCCCCATGGCCCATTTTCCGGGTGGCAAGTTGTTGTCCTTGAGTTAGATAGTCACTTGACCAGCGCTTCCAAAATTGGTGCAGCATGTGTTCCGTTAGCTGCCAACGTTGACGTAAGTTGACGTACTTTTCGTCAGAGTGGCTGGAGATTGGAAGTGACATCGTGGGGCTTCCAGTGAGGAAATGACCGGGTGTTAGGTAATTCTGAAATTCCTCGGGATCTTCAGTGAGCGGGCAGAGGGGTCTTGAGTTCATACAGGCTTCTATTTTTGCCAGTAGCGTAGTAAACTCCTCAAAAGTAAGTTTTTGATCTCCCAGTACACGGTGAAGATGATGTTTCATTGATTTGACGGCCGCTTCCCATAAACCCCCAGCGCTCGGCCATGCAGGAGCGTTGAAGTGCCATTCTACCTCCATTTTACCGATCTCATGGAAGAACGCTGGCGATAGCTCTTGTTGGAACTGTTGATATTCATTGCGCAACATCTTTGAAGCTCCAATGAAGTTAGTGCCACAGTCTGAGTATACGTGTTGAGGTGTACCGCGTCTAGCGCACATGCGCTGGAAAGCGGCGATAAAGGTTTCGGTGCTTAAGTCAGACACCAGTTCAATGTGTACAGCTTTAGTAGCCATGCACACAAATACAGCGATGTATCCTTTTGTGGTTTTTACTCCCCTGCCCTTGTTCAGTTTGACATGCACGTGTCCAGTGAAGTCTACCCCAGTATGTGTGAAAGGTCGGGATGGGGTTGCTCTTTGTTGAGGTAAATCCGCCATAAGTTGGTAGCTATCGATTGGTTTGTAGCGGTGACATCGCACGCAATGTCGTAGTTGAGTTTTCACAGCTCTGTTGCTTCCAACAATCCAGTAGCGCTGTCGGATTTGAGCCAATGTCACCTCCATGAAGTGTTGTCAGATGCGCTTGTTCGATTATGAGCTGAGTTAGTCTTCCGTTTCGTGGAAGGATTATCGGATGCTTCATCTCGAAGGGCAAGTCGGAGTTTTTCAGTCTTCCACCGACTCTTATAATACCT
Source organism: Orthosia incerta (assembly GCA_948252205.1). Lineage (NCBI taxonomy): Eukaryota > Metazoa > Arthropoda > Insecta > Lepidoptera > Noctuidae > Orthosia > Orthosia incerta. The sequence goes on from OX411758.1 coordinate 30,345,836, forward strand.
TTTTCATCCATGTAGGGGTTTAATTTGTATATAGGACTCTTGTTGGTTACAATTCCATTTGCCTTTAGTTGTTTACATTCATTTTGCAACTCTGTAGTTTGCACATATGTAATTATTCGATCAGCTGCTGACTTGAGTTCGCTAACCGTAAGGTAGGTGGTTTCAGGTTTCATCTTGGAGCGTGCCGTCGCGATAAAGCGCAGCACCTGAGCCGTTACTCGAATTACTTGCATCAATGAACTATGTTTGTGTAACAGGTTATTTATAAAATGTTCATTGTTTTTTGACACCTCTTCTAAGGTTGCTGCTACTAAGTTGATCCTTTCCTGGTTAGTTGTAAACAAACATGTGGAGTTTTTCATGAGGTCTGAGTCTTCTTCCCTTATCAGGAAATCCGGACCTTTCCACCAGAGCTCGAAGTTAATGAGTTTACTCGGCATCATTCCTCTAGATGCACAGTCAGCAGGGTTTTGTGCCGATTTTACGTAGCGCCACTTGTCGGAAGGAATGACTTGTTTTACTTTGTGAACTCTGTTGGACACGTATCTATCCCATCTTGATGCATCTCCCTGCAGCCACGCTAAGACCACTTGAGAGTCACACCATGCTTGTACGGACAAAGTATATCCAGATAGAGCTTCAGCAGTTTTTGCCATAAGTTTAGACAGTAGTAGTGCACCACATAGTTCCAATCGGGGCAACGTAGTTTTTTGTGATAGAGGCGCAACCCTTGTTTTAGCGACAAGTAAAGTTACAGTCGGTGTATCTTTCTCGTTCCTAACTCGGCTGTATATGACACACGCGTACGCTTTTTCACTTGCGTCGCAGAATCCTATTAACTCTATCGATTGTCGTGCTCCAATCCATCTGTTTAGTTTGATTTTTCTTGCATCTGGAAGTTCAGTTTTAATTTTGACCCACTCGTTTAGTATGTCACTCGGTAGTTCTTCATCCCATGCAAGTTTGCTGTTCCACACCTTTTGAAATAATAATTTTGCCGAGACTGTTATGGGAGCCAACCAGACCAAAGGATCGTATAGTTTCGAAATTTCAGACAGTAAGTGCCTTTTCGTGGTCTGACCCTTTGATTTTTCTTCCAGACTCCAGTTAAACATGAACGTGTCGAGGTTTGGGTTCCAGCCAAGTCCGAGCGTTTTAGTCGAGTCTTCAGTTTTAAAATCAAATATTCCTTTAGTTGATATTTGATCCTCCTCTAAACTCTCTAGCAGCGCGGGGTGGTTAGCTGTCCATTTGCGTAAGTTCATGCCGCCACCCTTTAGTAGGTTGATAAGGGAACTCTGTAGGTCTTTTGCTTTTTCTAGACAGTAGTGACCGCTAATTACGTCATCCACGTAGAACTCGTTGAGCAGGATCTTGGCGGCATCTGGATATTTGTGACCGTCATCCAGGGCTAACTGTTTCATAGTTCTCATGGCCAGCCATGGTGCGGACTTGGTTCCATATGTCACGGTGCAAAGTTGATATTCTTGTATTCTTTCAGCAGGAGAGTTGCGCCATATTATCTTCTGTAGTGGTTGTTGATCTTCAGCTATCCAGATGCATCGGTACATCTTCTCTATGTCAGCGGTGAATGCGTACTTGTAGGTCCTCCACTTTAGTATAAGGTTTTGAATGTCCTTCTGTAGATTTGGACCCTTTTCCAGTAAGCTATTTAAGCTGTGCCCTGTTGTTGTCTTTTGCGAGGCGTTAAAAACAACTCTTAGTTTGGTCGTAGTTGATTGCTCTCGCAAGACACCATGATGTGGAAGGTAGCATTCAGGCATGGCAGCTGCTATTGGAGATGCCGGCTTCATATGCTGTAGTTGCATGTATTCTCTGATGAAGTCCCGATACATTGTTGCAAGTTTGTTGTTCTTTTCCAGGCGTTTTTCTAATTGAAGAAATTGTGAGATAGCGATTGACCTTGATTTCCCGAGTTTGTCTTGCAACTCAGGGCTTATCGGCATCTTAACGATGTATTTGTTGTCTGCATCTCGTTGTACTGTCTTGTTGTAGTATTCTTCACACTGATCATCTTTCGGAATCATGTCATGATTGCTGCTAGTTATGTCTTCGTTCTTCCAGAATTTAGTCAATTCGCTTAGGTCGACCAGTGTCATGTGACAGTTAAAAGTTTTCAGTTTGCCACACAGGATCCAGCCTAATTGCGTCTGTTGCGCTACAGGAGACTGTTGACTGCCTTTCAAGACCCCGTCAAGGATGATGTCGGAATACACGTCTGCCCCAAGTAGTAGATCTATGGGACTTGATACGTTGAATTCCGGATCAGCAAGTTTCAGGTTTTCTATGTGCGGCCAGTTAGCCTTCTCGAACGATGAGTTAGGTAAATTGTTCGTAAGTTTGCTTAAGATAAGTGCCTGTGTTTCGAATGCATAGTCCGAGTGAACAGACTTGTAGGTAAGTTGAAGCAGCCCTTTGCAGCTTCCAGGTGCTGCTCCTACTCCCGTTATGGTTGCATTCAGCCGTTTCCTTGGTAGTCGTAGCATCTGTGCGGCGTTCTCTGTTATTAAGTTAACTTGCGAGCCTTGGTCTAGTAGTGCTCGAAGCGTCATATAATTTCCATTTGCAGACTTTATCTTAATCTGCACAGTCGTTAGCAAGATCTCCATCTCGCTGGTTGAGACATGGTTGGAACTGCTTAGTCGTTGACCTGGATTGTTGTTGTTTCTTTCTGTATTCGATGAGTTAGAATTATTTCTCTTGTCAGCGTTGTGCAATAAGGTGTGATGCTTCCTATTGCATTCTTTGCAAGTTTTTGATGATGCGCATTTTGTGTTACCATGACTGTATAGGCAGTTTTTACACACGTGCAATTTCGAAACTGTGTCATTCCGTTGAAATGAGTCCATGTTGATGAACTTTGGACAGTTCATCAACACGTGATTTCCGTCACAGTTCGGGCAATGACCGTAAGCCGTATGGTAAGTTTTCTTGAACGATTTCTGCTGCTCGTAGTTGTGTAGTTTCACAGGATGATGTTTGTTGAATGCCTTAGTAGCGGCTTCCTGGCGTTGGTAAGGTGCTTCCTTTTTCGTGTTCTTCATGGCTTCGTAAGCCATGAATTTGTTTTCCAGGAAGTCTAACAGCTCGTTCAAGTTTGGCACATCCCTCGGATCCCGCAGCTCCTTTGTGTACTCGCCGTATGAAGTAGTGTCGAGTTTCTGCGACATCAAGTGTACTATAATTGGGTCCCAAGTTGCGATATCTAAACCGATGTTTGCTAGTCCGTTCATACATTCTGTAATAACGTCATGCATCTTCTTGAGGTTGAAGCCGTCGGGTTGTTGGATGACGGGCAGGTTGAGCATGATGTTTAAAAATGACGTGCATTGCAGTCTCCGATTGTCAAACCGCTGAGTCAGTATCTCCCAACAAGATGTGTAGTTTTCTGCACTGATACTCAGATGTTGCACTAATCGTTCAGCTTCGCCTCTTAACCGCGTTTTCAGATGCTGCATCTTTTGCGCTTTGTTAATCATCGGGTTGTTGTGTATGGTTTCCATAAAGAGATCCTTGAAGGAAATCCATTGGGTGTAGTTACCCGAGAATTCAGGCACCTCAATTTTTGGCGCCGAGTTTTCGTAGTGCGCAGTCGACCAAATCTTACGGCTTAAGGTTTTTCTTAGCTCGTCGTACTTGTCTTCTGTAGTGACGAACATGTTGTTGTAGTTAGAGTTGGAGCCTTTAAGTATCGCTTCCAGCTCCCAATGCGTTTTGTCTATAGCATCCCACTTTGACTTCAAGATTGACAAGTGATCGTCAAGCTCCCATTTTTCAGCTATGGCTTCTACATCAATTTTAGCCATAGCCCTATCGATGGCCTTGAAGTTGCATTCCTGTTTAGTCAGCAACGTCTTCGTTTTCTCATCAGGTTCTCCCGATAAGTCGGTCAGGTCGAACTTGACATTTTCTTCAGTAGTTTGCAACATTTTCAAAATGTCTGCTTTCGTTGTTTCGAACATGTTCTTGGTTTTACCATAGACGTATTCTGCAAAGTAGTGTATGTTTTTATCTTCGATTTCTTGCAACAGTAATGTATGTCGTGCATTAAAATCCATCCATTGAGCTTCTAACGAGGACAGCCGCTTGTTCAAGTACTCCTTTGTTTTCCTGCTCTTGCTATCCTTGTTGTAGTTGGTGCATAATGTTTTGATGTTGTCAAAACATGTTGATTGTAGCGCTAGCTTATTCATCTTGATTGTAGACGATAGCTTCCTTGTAGTTCACAAAATAGTTTTCTGAACAGGTTTTGAAGATTCTCCTTGTGGTTGAAGACTCCTCTAGTAGTTCTAGTTAGTTTCAGTGGTTGGAAGCTCCTCTAGTGGTCGAAGACACTTCCAGTTGTTTGAAGCTCTCCTAGTTGTCGGGGACACTTCCAGTTTTTTTGAAGCTCTCCTAGTTGTCGGAGAAACTTCCAATAGTAGTAGTTTGGTTCTGGTACTCAATGTGCCTGTACTCTGGTTAGGTATGTGCGCCTTCTCAATCCAACTGGGGCGACCCTCTTCCGGGAGACCAGCTGAACCGATTCGCTACCGTAACAAAAGACACAAACACACTAAGATACACAAAGGCTCGAAGGACCACTTAATGTACGGGTCGTAAGTCCGTACACTGATTCGCCGTTAGTTGGTTGGAGAGAAACACGTCACAGTCACAGTTAGATCCACTAGTTAAATATATTTGAGTTAAGTAAACTACAGTATAACTTAGATGGAAGGCGACTATTTCTATCTCTTGGTTTGGATAGCAACACGGCTATAAGATCACTATCTACGTTGGTTGCTTTGTTATGATGTTTTATACGGTCAAATTATGACGCACATCGTTGGCCTAAAATAGGTTGCAAGTATGCAGAAAAATGTACGGTGATGAGACCGTACAAGTCTATTTACTTTAAACGTACCCTTGTGTGTGCTTAATGTTTGCATGTTAGCGCTGTCCTCGTCCATCATCATGTTTAAATAAGCTTGACTGATATCAAGTGTGCAAAATATTTGACCTCCGTTCATCTCTACCAGAATATCCTCTATGATCGGAATTGGGTATTGTTCATCCCGTATCACTTTATTTAAGGTGACTTTATAATCCGCGCATAAGCGTATACTTCCATTTGGTTTGACAACAGGAACCACTGGTGTTCCCCACTCAGAGCTATCAACTTTTGTAATTACCCCTTGTTCGCAGAGTCATACTATTTCATCATCAACTTTAGTTTTAAGAGCTTAAGGTATACGTCTAGGCTTAACAAAAATTGGTGATGCATCTTCCTTTAGGGTCAAATGAGCTTTGTAATCAGGTATGCAACCAAGGGAGCCATCGAATACCTTAGAATATTCAGAAAGTAGCTTATCCAGTTTTGGGTGTTCTTTAGTATTAACTACGTTTATATTTGCCAGATCCAAGTTCATGGCTCGTATCCATGTTCGACCGAAGATAGGGTCGACATCTTGTTTGATAATGTATAATTTTCCCTCAAGTGTTTGGTCATTGTATTTACACGTAACGTATGCCACTCCGAGTGGTGCGAAGGTTTCTCCTGTATATGTTCTCATCGTAATATTAGTTTTGTAGATCTTGCATCCAGTGTTCAATGTTTTAAAATCTTTGTGAGAGATAGATGACAGAGAAGCTCCTGTATCTACTTCCATTTTCAGTTTCGAGTTATTGATGCGTACATTTATTATAAATTTGTCTGTGTCGTTGGATCGTATTAAATTCATATCCCAGGGGGTGGTGTCATCGACTTTATCTGAGGAGTTGTTCGTGTCCTGCAGCTCCACGTGCTCAGGCTCCAGTTGGTTGAGCGTTGGTTGTAGACAAACGCGAGCAAGGTGTCCAACTCGTTTGCACTTACTGCACGTATCTTTAATGCTGCGACATCTGCCAGCTTGATGGTCTTTGCTGCCACAACGAAAACACTTGCCTCGTAAGTCCCTAATCGTTAAAGGTTTATACTGTTGCTTTTAACTGCGGTTTTTAGGGTCAGCTTGAACAGTTTTCAAATTATGTAGTAAGCCTTGGTTTGAGAAGGTAGCTGCTGGTGACGTATAGGTGCTGTCAGATTTTGCTAGTTCCATCGTAGTTGCTTTATTAATTAAATCAGAAAAATCAGTCACCGTTGTTTCCTGTAGTATTTTGGTTCGAATATCAGTGTCATGTAATCCTCTTATGAATTGTAAGGAAAGAAGGTTATCACTGATCGACTTCTTACAATTATTGCACGTGAACTCGCAATCTTGAGCTAAATGTTTCAACTCTGACGAGTATGATATGACTGTCTCGTCAGAACCTTGAAGTCGTGAAATAAATTTATGTTGACGAGCCCAAATGCTCGGTTTTGGATCTATATAGTGTTGTAATATTTGAACCAAGCTGCTGAATTCCAGTTCACAAGGATCGTTCGGTGCACAAAGGTCGTAAGCTTTCTGGTGTAATTCCGGTGGCAATAAACTAAGCAGCGTGAGGGTCTGGATTTCTGGGTTGTGACAATTATTTAGCTTCATATAGGTTATTAAACGCTTAACAAAGTTGTTGAAGCTTTCACGTTCTTGTAATGGTTGAAAATGAAAATTTATTCTTGGTGTTGCCGGTGTGCCTTCTGAAGTCGTGACGTAAGTCGACGGTGCGGTCGGTATTGCAGGCCGTAAGCCATGCCTTTAGCCTTAGTTGTAATATGTGCTCTTCTGTAGAATGTCGCTGCTCAATTTCTGCTTCCGCGTCAAGTGTTTGCAATTCGATTTCGTTCTGTAGTTTTTCATATTTTTGTTCATAATTTGTTAGACTTGACAGACGTGTACTTAACTTACTTCGTAATCCGAAGGATTTTGTAATTGTTCCAGTGTATGTTCGAACTTTGTAAGCTGGCCGCGTATAGTAGCGCGCAGGCGAGTAAGTCGCGCCAGTTCTGCCTCCATCGTCGCCAATATTATGTACTATACATATAAGTAATTATATTCATTATAATTCAATGGATTTATTATTCTTACACTGACAAAATAGATGACATGACAGGGTGACATGACAATCAAAAAAGAAGTAAATGTAAGTTGGTACAAAGAAGGCCACATATATAACAGTCTCTAATCATCAATCAATACATATAATAAATCTGTAGAAAAATATTTTTTGTACATCGAAAAAAATTCCAAAAAAAATAGCCAGGGTGTTAAAGGATAACCAACAGAACCCATTTCTAGCATTTTTGGCATTTTTGTCTGTTTATCTGTTTGTCTGTTTATTTGTGCACGCATCACGTGAAATGTACGAAACCAATGTAGATAACTTTTATACATGAAAATTGTGCGTATCTTGAAGAATTACTTAGTTTTTGTTTCATCGCAATCGGTTCACTCTATCAAAAGTTAGATGAATTTAAAGTGTTCAAGAAGTAAAATTATCACAGCTCACGCAATTCGGTTACTCGGACAGTTGAACTCACTATTCGATAGATGGCGTTGTGCATTTAAAGTCATTATCTGAATCGCGGTGTTAAGATTTTACGTGAAAGAATGACCCCAGAAAAAAATAATTGGTATTTGGTAAGTAGTACGTGTATTTTTTAACCGACTTCCCAAAAAAGAGGAGGTTCTATGTTCGACATTATGTATGTTATTATTTTTTTTTTGTGTAAGTTCAGTGTTCACCGATATCTCCGTCAGTTGTGGAACGTTGTCAAAAAATCTTTTATTGTTTGAAAGTGTATGTTCCGAAATTGGTCCCATTTTAATTTGGTGTAGGACTGACGAAGCAATTCGAAGATATACAACAGAACTCTTCAATAAATTTTCTTGTGCATTCTTCTCCATAACAAGCTACTTTCCGAATGCACGGTAGAATCAACTGTTATAACTTGTAAATTTTAATGTACCTAACGTTCAAAAGTGCCGCTTGGTGGCCTACTTGAAATAAAATCTTTGTCTTTGTCTTTGTAAAATAACGGCAAATCTCTCGGGATTGCTGCAATCGCATGTCTGTTTGTTGTTTATACCATTTCATAACATAACATCACGCCAGTACGCTCTTAAGGGGTACGCAGATCTCTCATTTCACCGGTTATGTTCAAGTTTCATGATATTAGGGTAATATATTCTGGCGTTATACGAGTAGGTAACTTACTAAACAACTTGCCTATTAGGTAGGTACAACTAAAAAGTGAAAAATAAAAAAAATTTTTACAAAAAAATACTACCGACTTCCAAATAAAACTACCTACAAGGTGAAAAATAACTTTATTTTTGGAAGTCGGTGTCCATAACGCAATAAATTGGTACCTACGAAAGACACCGACTTCCAAAAATAAAGTTATTTTTCACTTTGTAGTTTTATTTGGAAGTCGGTAGTATTTTTTTGTAAAAAGTTTTTTGAGTATGTGGAGTAGGCAGGCAGGCTGGTAAGTATGGTAGGGTTGGCAGGCAGATGACGGGAGCGAAGCCGCGGGCACAGCTAGTAAATAATATGTCGTCTCGTCTCTTTGTGAGTTTCAATAAAACCGAAGAATAACCCAAAGTCATATCCACACGACCTCTCAAAACAGCCTAGTCTCGCTAAATACCTAATCCCTGGATCTGTTCTAGAATATACGCTTCATCTCTAGCAGTCTCTAAATATACGTCGTACAGAACAGACGCCTTTTATCTATACTAATCTATACTTAATATTATAAAGCTGAAGAGTTTGTTTGTTTGTTTGTTTGTTTGTTTGAACGCGCTAATCTCAGGAACTACTGGTTGGAATTGAAAAATTCTTTTTGTGTTGGATAGTCCATTTATCGAGGAAGGCTATAGGCTATATAACATCACGCTACAACCAATAGGAGCCGAGCATAAATGAAAAATGTTGCAAAATCGGGCAAAAATATTCCTTTTTGAGAGCTTTTGTTGCGTGCGCTGCGTAAGCGGTTTAAGTTACGCAAATATAATGTATAATGGAATATTGTTCTTCTTTAAAAGTTCTAAAAAAAAGTCTGCGACAGCATATGTCTATCTTTTAATATTGACTCACAATAGCAGCTTTTATGTTCTAAATTTTAATTAGATCGCCGCCGCCGGTACATTCGTATAGTAGTAAGGGTAGGGTAGGGTAGGGTAGGTGTAGGGTAGGTGTAGGGTAGGTGGAGGGTAGTTGTAGGGTAGGTGTAGGGTAGGTGTAGGGTAGGTGTAGGGTAGGTGTGGGGTAGGTGTAGGGTAGGTGTAGGGTAGGTGTAGGGTAGGTGTAGGGTAGGTGTAGCGTAGGGTAGGTGTAGCGTAGGTGTAGGGTAGGTGTAGGGTAGGTGTAGGGTAGGTGTAGGGTAGGTGTAGGGTAGGTGTCGGGTAGGTGTAGGGTAGGTGTGGGGTAGGTGTGGGGTAGGTGTAGGGTAGGTGTAGGGTAGGTGTGGGGTAGGTGTAGGGTAGGTGTAGGGTAGGTGTAGGGTAGGTGTAGGGTAGGTGTAGGGTAGGTGTAGGGTAGGTGTAGAATAGGGTAGGTAGGATAGGGTAGATAGGTAGCCAGTTGACGGGAGCGAAGCCGCGTGGGACGGCTAGTAATATTATAAAGCTGAAGAGTTTGTTTGTTTGTTTGTTTGAACGCGCTAATCTCAGGAACTACTGGTTGGAATTGAAAAATTCTTTTTGTGTTGGATAGTCCATTTATCGAGGAAGGTTATAGGCTATATAACATCACGCTACAACCAATAGGAGCCGAGCATAAATGAAAAATGTTGCAAAAACGGGCAAAAATATTCCTTATTAACAAAAAATCGTCCAATGCATTCCGTACAATGCTGATGATACATTCTGAATGCAAATACTTGCCATTTTAATAAAAATACCAAAATCGCCATGTGTACGTCTTAAGGCCTATCCACTCATATCAGAGCCGTGCCCGGGACGTGACAGGGCCGGGCCCGGGACGTGACAGGGCCGTGCCCGGGACGTGACAGGGCCGGGCCCAGGCACGGTCCGTCCACGTCCCTGATATGTGTGGATAGACCTTGGGTGCCTGCTATTTCCTTGGGGTCCCCACATCAGATTCTGATTCGGTGACAATGGGACAACCTCGAGAGAATACTCTTACAAACACAAAAGGAATATTAACAATCGTTTACAATTAACGGAAAATTCATATAACATACAGTCGAACATAGAACCCACTCCTTTTGGCTAGTCGGTTGAAAATTACTAAAATCACGTTAGAATCAGTTTTGGATTTGATGAAGTTAAGTACGCAAGGGGTGAGCAGCGCACGGGACCTTCATCAAGTTAAGTACGCAAGGGGTGAGCAGCGCACGGGACCTTCATCAAGTTAAGTACGCAAGGGGTGAGCAGCGCACGGGACCTTCATCAAGTTAAGTACGCAAGGGGTGAGCAGCGCACGGGACCTTCATCAAGTTAAGTACGCAAGGGGTGAGCAGCGCACGGGACCTTCATCAAGTTAAGTACGCAAGGGGTGAGCAGCGCACGGGACCTTCATCAAGTTAAGTACGCAAGGGGTGAGCAGCGCACGGGACCTTCATCAAGTTAAGTACGCAAGGGGTGAGCAGCGCACGGGACCTTCATCAAGTTAAGTACGCAAGGGGTGAGCAGCGCACGGGACCTTCATCAAGTTAAGTACGCAAGGGGTGAGCAGCGCACGGGACCTTCATCAAGTTAAGTACGCAAGGGGTGAGCAGCGCACGGGACCTTCATCAAGTTAAGTACGCAAGGGGTGAGCAGCGCACGGGACCTTCATCAAGTTAAGTACGCAAGGGGTGAGCAGCGCACGGGACCTTCATCAAGTTAAGTACGCAAGGGGTGAGCAGCGCACGGGACCTTCATCAAGTTAAGTACGCAAGGGGTGAGCAGCGCACGGGACCTTCATCAAGTTAAGTACGCAAGGGGTGAGCAGCGCACGGGACCTTCATCAAGTTAAGTACGCAAGGGGTGAGCAGCGCACGGGACCTTCATCAAGTTAAGTACGCAAGGGGTGAGCAGCACACGGGACCTTCATCAAGTCGGAAGCCGGTGTCACCACGAGCTCCAGAGTGTAGTGTGCAGCTGACACAGGACATTGAAACGCAGCTTGTGTGTGGAGATACGATTTATTAACGTAAACAGCAGGCGTCACGCCTTCACGATACACTTCATGTAGTTATCATCTTACAAGAAACTAATACTAACAATACACAAACCACGTCCTACGGAGGATACATCGTTATCTTACACAATAGGAATGTAACAATAATACAAGTGCGGGCAAGCGAACAACAACAACAACACACCATGTCGCCGCCGCCGTGTACTCTCTGTGACCATATCATAATAATTTAGACTACTCGTGAGTGAGGCTCGTATCCATATATACAGACCGCGGACCGGCCACCGGCTACCGGCCATCGGCCACCGGCTACCGGCCATCGGCCACCGGCTACCGGCCATCGGCTACCGGCTACCGGCCATCGGCTACCGGCCATCGGCCACCGGCCCGCAGGCTACTTTAACGTATTCAAATGCGAAGTAAAGGCATCGACACACCGGCGAGGCCGCGCACTGCGTGCACTTAGTGCGTACTGTACATACAGTGCGTACTGTGCATACAGTGCGTACTGTGCATACAGTGCGTACTGTGCATACAGTGCGTACTGTGCATACAGTGCGTACTGTGCATACAGTGCGTACTGTGCATACAGTGCGTACTGTGCATACAGTGCGTACTGTGCATACAGTGCGTACTGTGCATACAGTGCGTACTGTGCATACAGTGCGTACTGTGCATACAGTGCACAGAGTGCGCCGGCGCGCGGCTCGCACGCGTCTAATTTTGAGGTAGCGTTTCAGTTTCGCGGCAGCACAGTTAGCTAAGGTTGCGAGCGCCGGCGAACAGTTCTCTAGTTATGTCCAGCGGCGTCACTCGCTGTCCGCGGCGCCGTTCTCCTGGGCGGGGGGCGCGGGGGGCGCCGGGGGCGCCGGGGGCAGGGCCGGGGGGGACAGGGGCGTGCGCGGCGCGGGCGGCGCCAGCAGCGTGGTCCACTCCCCGGCGGGCTCGTACAGACACTCCACACACGACAGGAACTCCTTGCCGTCGAAGCCTCCCACGGCGTACAGCGCGTCGTGCAGCACGGCCAGCCCCAGCGCCGCGCGCGGCCGGCGCAGCTCGGGCCCGGCGCGCCAGCCGGCCTCGCCCGGCGCCAGCCACTCCGTGCGGCGCAGGGAGGCCGCGCCGTCCGAGCCGCCCGCCGCCACCAGGCGGCCCCGCCAGGCCGCCGCGCCCACCGAGCGGCGCGCCGTGGGCAGCGCCGGGCCCGGCGCCCAGTGCGCGGGCGCGGCGCCGGCGCCCAGCGGCAGGCGCTCGGTGCTGGCCAGGCAGTGCCACGCGTCGCAGCCGCCCAGCGCCCACAGCGCGGCCTGCCAGTGCACGCAGGCGCACTGCGAGCGACCTGTCGGCGCACACACGTGTCATCGTCTTGTATTATTGTACGAGTGTGTACCTCAGGGGCTTGTGCCTGATAATGGTAACAAGCGAAACCTTACAGCGCGTACTTTATTTATCGATCTGCCAAAGCTTGCGTTTTGCCTTTAATTTACACAAGATTACTGTGACAGACAGACAGACAGACGTCGCACAATAAGGGTTCCTTTATTACCATTTTAATACATAAATTGTAGTTCTAAAAACTAAAAAACACGCTTTAATGGTAAATTGAACTAAAAAGTCGCTAATCCTGAAGATCCTTGTAAGGCTAATGAGACAAACTATTTAAACGCGCACGGTAGAATTAACTTTTATTACTTGTAATTTTAATTTTTGTTTGACGTTCAAAAGTGCCGCTTATTGGCCTAGTTGAATAATAGTACATTTTTTTTGCAATAACCTACACACCCGTGTATCACACGACGTTTTTCAATACAGTTGTGCGAAACAGTAAAAACAAATCAAAGAATTAGATTTGTTTATTCACAAAAAATAAAATTTTCAATATGGCGCGTTTTTGCAACTAGACATTTTTTTTTACAAAGAAAACAGCCTATACAGCCTAATCGATTTTTGACAAACGTTGATGTGAAAATAATTAACTTAAAACTGGTAATTAAGTATATTAAACAACTATTTAAAAAAAAATGAGAATTCAATGCTAAAACGTACGGTGTACGAGCCAATAATGCTCATACAGCTGAGGCCTTAGTGCGAGTTTTTATTCACGCTCAATCGCGTTAGCGTAAACTACAATTTGTATTGAAACTGGATAATAGCCGTCTGGTGACGGCAAGGCAAAACCTCTTTTTTTGTATACATTTTGACATAAGAGATCGTTTACGTTACCACGAGTGAGTACGTTAAAAAACTCGCACTAAGCACACAGAAGTACGCCTATTAAAGTACTGCACAATATTAAGTAAGTCAGTCGTAACTAAAACGCCGACACACGCTAATTTGCGCGTTGACGTAACTAAACATTAAGTGCGGCTCAGGTTACTAGCAACAACCTAAAACTGTGTCCATAATAAATATTTGGAACATAACAGTGGTTTGGTGTTAAAACTAACTTCTACAACTACCGGGTTACTCGGCAACGACGAGAAAACCCCAACATCTTTTGGTCCTTCGAGCCGGATGTCACGGATCCACGGGAATACATCGTGTGAATCATCGTGACTCCTCATCAAGCAGAGTGCTTAGCGTGGTATATCCCAGTTACGTTAGCAAATCGGTGCTGCTGGCCTCCCACAAGCGCGTCTCACCAGTAGCATTGAGACGTTGCACATAACGTAAAGGAGGGTGAGCTACACTAAGTGTCTGCCACTAAAGAACCAGCGGAGATCACGTCTACTGCTACAAGCTACATATCAAACAAGGATCGGCGAGGATAACGTCCACGGCGGTTTCTTCAGCAGAGATTACGTCTACTGCGACAAACAAGAAATAATCAGCGGGGATAACGTCCACTGCGATTACTTCGAAACCTGTGAGAGTCCACACTACTCACGCACCGACCACTAGCAGCCACAAGGCATAAACAATGTCCACAGAAGACTACAACGAATTTGCTGAACTTACAACTAAGCAGCAAAACAGCTACGAGAATATCAAAACTCTCCAAGCTAATTACAAAAAGGATGCTGTGAGTAGAAAAACCATAGTATACCTTAACAAGCGCATCGAATCTTTACAATCCTTATGGGATGAATTTCGAGCCAATCACGATGTCTTAACGAAGTATGAGACTGTCCAAAGAGACCATGACTACTTCAAAAAGGACATTTTCATCATAACAAAAAGCATGTTTGAAGAAACAATGCTATCAATGAGTCAACTACGAAACAAGTTGATAAACGAACCTGGGGCTTCGGGGTTGCTAAAACCGAAAATACCAGAAACACCAGGAAAACCGCAATTTGATACAACTGGAGTACACCAACAAATAGAAGATGAAACGGACAAGTATCTATCGACACTGTTACGTAATCAAATGTGTAACTTCAACGCATTGAAGCGAGCGGTCTCCAAGGTCAACATGAGTAGCATGTATGAAAAATGGCAACTGCAAGATCAACTAAATATTTTGCGATCAAAATGGGAATCAATAGACAAGATTCACTGGGAACTGAGTTACCTACTGCAAGGCAACGATAAAGACTACGAAGCCAAATATGACCACTGGGAGAAAGTATACGACGACCTAAAGGAAGATTTGAACAGAAAAATCTTTGAGACATCCCATTACGAAAAAACAACACCGCGTATGGAATTGCCAGAGTTCAACGGAACTTATAACAATTGGATCTCTTTCAGAGATTTATTCTTTGAGATGATTCACAACAATCCAACGCTATACAAAACGCAGAAAATGTAGTTCCTAAAGTCAAAATTGAAGGGTGAAGCGGCAAGGATAATCAAACACCTTCCTGTGAGCGCGGAGAATTATGATTCGTGCCTGGATATTATCCAGCATCGCTTCGATAACAAGCGACTACTCTTCACTTCATACTTAGAAACACTTCTCAATCAACCATCTATTGAAAAACCAAACTCGACCAACTTGAAGAAGCTGTACGACACGACGAAAGAGTGTTTAAATGGCCTAGAAAACATAGACATTAATGTTCCAGTATGGGGTCCCCTTCTCGTGTACCTACTATCTTCCAAACTGGATGACGTCACTCACGGTGACTACATCAAAACCATGAAGCATTCAAGAGAGCTGCCAGATTTAGAAGAGTTTATGGAGTTCCTGGAACTGCAGTTTATGACGTTGGAAACATCCCGTACTAAAAGAAACGGAGGAAAACAAGGTTATTTAACGAATAATAACCAGCATAAAAGTTATAGTAACAACAAATCATCAAACATTAAAGACTCAGAAAAGTGGACAAAAACCTTCCATGCATCGCTGAAAAAATGTCCACTTTGCAAAAACGAACACGTGCTGTGGCAATGTCCGACATTCTTGAATATGGATGTCGCAACGCGAAATCAAACAACAAGTAACTTGAACTTGTGCAAAAATTGCTTGTATAGTCACGGCGAAAATAAATGCAACTCAAAGAAAAAATGCCGCACGTGTAACTTCAAGCATAACACCCTTCTTCATGATGACAATCTGAAAGGGCAACGATCAAAGCCGACCACACCAACGGTGGCTGAGCGGACATCTAACCATGTTAACGGTGAACAAGAGATACTCTTAACCACTCTTCAACTAAGAGTGAAGAACAAAGAAGGAGATTACATCTTCCTTCGGGCGAAACTCGTAAATAATCTGCCTAACTCGACGATCAACACAGAGAGCTGGACGCACCTTCATAATATCAAGTTGGCCGACCCAGCCTACAACATCTCTGGACCCATCGATCTACTGCTTGGAGCTGATGTTTACTCCGATGTGATCTTAGGAGGCATAATCAAGCACAATAATGACTCGCCAGTAGCGCAACAAACAAAGTTGGGCTGGATACTGTGCGGTGCGACAAAGCAGTTTAACTGTCTAGTTACTCTAACAGAGCTAGACCACCTAACAAAATTTTGGGAGATAGAAGACATTCCATCAGAAACTGAACCAACATCCGACAACGAATACTGTGAAAAATATTAAACAGAAACAACAAAGAGATTAAGCGACGGGCGTTATGTGGTGAAGATGCCGATGAACGCTAACTACGAGAAATACATTGGAAACTCAAAACCTCAAGCCACAGCACAATTTCTTCATTTAGAAAAGAAAATGAGGCGACAAGATCACTTCGCTAAACTATACAAAGACTTCATCCGAGAATACATCGAATTAGGTCACATGAAACCAGTGACAGAATCAGAAAGTCGAGTACAAGCTTTTCTACCGCACCACGGCGTGTTAAGGGAGAGCTCAACAACCACCAAATTACGAGCTGTTTTTAACGCATCAATGAAATAGACTCCGGGTACAGCCTAAACGATTTGATGGAAAAAAGGCCAAATCTTCAAAAGGACATTTTATCCCTGATCATAAAATGGCGGAGCTATAAATATGTTCTAACGGCGGACATTGAGAAAATGTACCGTCAAATCCTTATTCATCAAGATCAACAATGTCTTCAAAAAATTATTTGGAGAGACTCCATGAGAGAACCACTTCGAGAGATGCAGCTGTGTACCCTAACTTACGGGACCAAAGTCGCTCCATTCATAGCGATGCGCACTCTCCAACAGCTCGCCAAACATGAAGGAAACGCTTTTCCTCTGGCTCAAAAGGCGCTACTGAACGAATTTTATATGGATGACGCCATCACGGGTCACCATACCATAGAAAAAACAAAGCTACTTCAAAAAGAGCTAAGCGAACTCCTGAAGAAAGGTGGTTTTGTTTTACGGAAATGGTCTACGAACGAACCATCTATTCTCAAAGAACTACAGACGAAAGAGAAAAGCAACCGAATCGAATTTAATTTCAAGCAACAAGAGTTCAGCAAAACACTCGGACTCGCATGGAATGACGCAAGCGATACATTCCATTTTATTTGCGAAGCGCCTAACAACAACAAAAATGCACCATACTCGAAACGCAAGCTATTGTCAGAAATAAGCAAGATTTACGATCCACTTGGTTGGTTGGCACCAATGACCATCCAAGCAAAACTGCTTTTTCAAAAATTATGGAGTGACAGCTATCAAAACATTGGCTGGGACGAAAAGGTACCAGATTCCATAGAAAAGGAATGGATACAAATTAAAACCGATCTTCCAAACATAAATAACATAAGTTTACCAAGATGGATAAAAAACGAAAACAATCGGCCGATCGAGTTACAAGCCTTCTGTGACGCGGGCGAGAAAGCCTACGCATGCGTTATCTACAGCCGAACTACGTCACCCACCGGCGCTTACAAAACTACATTACTCGCAGCAAAAACTAAGGTGGCACCACTCAAAAAGAAAACAACAATACCAAGGTTGGAATTATGCGCCGCAGTTTTACTAGCGAAACTCCTAGAAAGGATAACTAAGATCCTGGAAGAGAACGATCTCAGGATTACATGCTGGACTGATTCTAAAGTAGTTCTAGCATGGCTTCAGGGAAGTCAAACTAAGTACGAAAAGTACATAACCAACCGAACCAGACAAATACTAAACGTCGTGCCTGCGATAAACTGGGGTTACGTAAAGACAAACGAAAACCCTGCCGACTGTGCCACAAGAGGACTCCCACCGCAAAAACTGGTCAGCTTTAAACTGTGGTGGGAAGGCCCTAAATGGCTTAAGGATCAAGAACCACAAGCCCTTGCTTCAAAAGAAACCTATACCACAAATGAGGGCTCCTTAACAAACTGTTACACGGCTAATAGTACGGAACCCATGTCGATTAAAAATGAATTAATTCATTCATTACTTGAGCGACATAGCAACATAGATCGTATTACAAGAATACTCGCCTTAGTAATACGTTTTGCTGATGCATCACGAAACAAAAGAAGGTCAATCGAGTGCCGTGCACTGAACTTGAATGAAATAAACAACGCATTCTGTATGATTATCAAATCAGTGCAAGAGAATTATTTTAAAAACGAAATTAATTCTCTCAACAAATGTGGAAAACTACCAAACAGAAGCACTATTTTGAAATTAAACCCATTTTTGGACACAAGTGGAGTCTTACGTGTTGGAGGACGTCTTAACCACTCAAAGTTGCCGGTGGAGACTAAACACCCCATCCTCGTTCCAGGAGAGGGAAGACTAACCCAACTCATTGTTGAAAAGGCACATCAACGAACCTTACACGGTGGAGCAAGATTAACACTTGCTTACACTAGAAACAATTACTGGATCATCAGCGGTAATCGAACCGTCAAGAAGATACTGCGACAATGCATCCGATGCCGGCGATACGCAACTAACAGATCTGAACAACTGATGGGCAATCTTCCTAAAGAAAGGATCACTCAATCGAGGCCGTTTTCACACACTGGCATTGACTTTACAGGCCATGTGGATGTGAAGAAAAACAAAGGCCGCGGGATAAAAACCTGCAAAGGCTACTTAGCCATATTCATATGTATGTGCACAAAAGCAGTACATATTGAACTTGTTTCGGACCTATCCACGCAAACATTCATCGCAGCATTAAAAAGAATGTGCGCCAGAAAAGGAACCCCAAAACACATCTACTCCGATAACGGAACCAACTTTGTCGGAGCCGCAAGAGTCTTACAGGAAGAGTTCCAACAATACAAAACAATGCTATCCTCAGAGTTCTTTAAAGAGATCAACGACCTTCAAATAGAGTGGCACTTCAACGCTCCATCCTGGCCATCAGCAGGAGGCTTATGGGAAGCTGCTGTACGTTCTATGAAAGCACACCTGAAACGGGTAATTGGAGTAACGAAGCTTACATACGAACAATTTGCAACACTTCTGACACAAATCGAAGCGTGCATGAACAGCAGGCCGCTGTGTCCATTATCAGAAGATGTGGACGATCTGGACTATCTCACTCCTGGTCATTTCATCACAGGGGGTCCAACGCTAACACTGCCACTCAACGAATCTGAGGAAACGAATGCAGTAGACATCAGAAATAACTGGAAACTCATTGAGCTCATGCGTCGACACTATTGGGAGCGCTGGTCAAAAGAATACTTTCATACATTACAAAACCGGAACAAATGGCAGCAAACTAAGGAGAACATACAAAAGGGTCAACTTGTCCTCATCAGAGAAAGCAATCTACCTCCGAGCAGGTGGGCAATGGGCCGCGTAGTGGAACTACATCCAGGCAGTGACAACTTAGTCCGCTTGGTCACGCTCAAGACACAAAATGGAGTCCTCAAAAGTCCAATAACAAAACTTGCCCCGTTACCTATAAACGAGGTATGTGAAGGCTTTGTTTCACAGAAAGTGATTTCGGAAACGAAGCCCTGCAAGCAAAATAAAGGGCTCAAAACCAAGAAAAAGTAAATAGCCTTCTTTTGGTGTTACTAGTAGCGTTCACAACGCTATCGAGTGGGCTATCAACACCCCTGCAAAATTTCAAAATAACAAAATTGATAGAAAACCAACCAGTGTATTTTGACCCCATCGGAAATATCCAACTGATTCACGACGAAAGGAAGCTGCTGGTGTACTACAACCTAACAACATTCTGGCAAAGTACAACAAAGGTGGAGAAATTTGTGGATCGTTTAGCACAAATGTGTGATACGATGCCTAACGAACCATGTCACGTTACGACTCAACAATTGAAGTTCGAAATGAGGCAGCTGAACGAGTACAACATACTGCTACGTTCTCAACATCGACAGCGAAAGCGACGTGGCTACGTCAACGGCGTAGGAAACCTTGCACGAGCCCTATTTGGTGTCCTTGACAGCGATTTTGGCGAAAAATACGCTCAAAACATACAAAAAATCAAAACAAACGAGCAATATTTAATGCAGCTCATAAGAAATCAGACTCTGATTATCGAGGCAGAAAATAATGTCATAAAGAAAAATTAAGACTTCGTAAAAACGCAACTGGACGGAATTCAGCAATTTATGAACGAAACCAAATATAATACGGCATTGATAGAAAACCGGTTCCAAATAATGAAAACAATGAGTGACGTCAACGCTGGAGCCTTAACTGCAAGCCTACTTATCGCAGTACTGAGAAGAAACCAACAAATGCTTCTAGATTCATTGACAGATATCTATCGAGGCCAGCTCGATATGAACCTATTCACACCGGAACAACTATCTGAACAAATGAACTACATTGCGGGTATTATACCGAAAAGGTTAACACTACCTATCAAAACCAGCAATGGAGCAAACAACAAAAATATTTACAAAATTATTTATGTCAAAGCCCGGATTACCGAACAGTACCTACTCTTCGAACTACATATCCCGTTACTAAGTGATGACGAGTATACATTGTATCGTAATATAGCTATACCTAGACACCAAACTGCTGACCAATGTCAGGTGATAGCAACAACAACACAGTATATTGGAGTTAACTTCGCTAAAAACACCTACATACAGATGGAAGAGGTTGATCTACAGCAATGTTCAACAATGACAGCCAAAAAGTACGCCATGTTTAACAACTGTATTGAAAATATATTTTCAATACAGAACAACAAATTTATAAGTCAATTTAAAAAAGTTTAGTAGCAAGGAGTTTTCATACATAGAATAAAATGGGATACGATTTTATACGAGGAAAAATTAATGATTCCGTACGTTTTACTTCTCTTTTTTTTAAAATAGTTGTTTAATATATCTAATTACCAGTTTTAAGTTAATTATTTTCACATCAACGTTTGTCAAAAATCGAATAGGCTGTATAGGCTGTTTTCATTGTAAAAAATATGTCCAGTTGCAAAAACGCGCCATATTGAAAATTTTATTTTTTGTAAATAAACAAATCTAATTCTTTGTTTTGTTTTTACTGTTTCTCACAACTGTATTGAAAAACGTCGTGTGATACACGGGTGTGTAGGTTATTGCAAACTCGTGTCCTTAAAAACCCTCGCCTTCGGCTCGGGCTTGTTAATGACAGCTCGTTTGCAATAACCTACTTTCCACCCTTGTATCACAATGTACTATTGACTTTGACTAATTTATTGCATTGTCATCGATCCTTGATAAGTATTTCAAATCAATTTCACGTTTTGAAGGGGGTGAAAATCACGTTCAAAGACAAAAAACACTAAAAAGCAACATAGATCTTCCTGAAGTTCTGAAGGTAGAACATTTGTCAAAGATTGAAATAAACTTCCATATTTTATGTTCTACCAACGCAGCAAGGAGATTTATTTTGGACAACTTGGTTATCTCTGGCGACGGATGGTCGATATGATGGCGAGTACTGACCGGCGCTGAGCGGCGGCGCCTCGCTCCAGGCGTCGGCGCCAGGGTCGTAGCGCAGCACGCGCTTGAGGTTCAGTCCGCCCGCCCAGCCGCCCACCACGTACAGCTCGCCGCGCTCCTCCACGCCCGCCGCGCCCGCGTGCGACAGCGCCAGCGGCAGCCGCGCGCGGGCCGTCCAGCTGCTGGCGCCCAGCGCGAACGACGCCACCGAGTCCAGCTCCGCGTGCCCGTCCGAGCCGCCCAGCGCGAACAGGGCGCCGCCCAGCACCGCGGCCGGGAAGCGGGCGCGCGCACAGCGCATGTCGGGCAGCGCCGACCACTCGTTGAGCGCCGGGTCGTACAGCTCTGCGCCGCGCAGCACCCGCGCGCGGTCGTACCCGCCGCACACCAGCAGGCGGCCGCCCAGCACCTGCGTGCCGTGCGCCGCGCGGCCCAGCGCCAGGTGCGCGCGCCGGCCCGCCGCCGCCTCCTCCAGCGCGCCGCCCAGCACGCCCCCGCGCGCCGCGCCCCCCGCCCCCGCGCACACGTCGCGCCACGCCACGCGCGCCGCCGCCAGCCGCCCGCGCAGCGCCAGCAGCGCCCGCGTGGTGCGCGCGCCCGGCACGCGCGTGGCCGCCAGCACGGCGCAGGCGGCGCCTTGCGGGGCCGCGGGCTCGGGGCCCGGGGCCGCCGGCTCGGCAGCGCGGCGCGTGCGGCCCCGCTCGGCGGCCTCGCGCCTGTACTCCTGCAGCTCGGGCGCGTCGCCGCGGGTCGCCGGCAGCTCGCCGCAGTCCCGCAGCGCACCGCGCGTGTCCACGTACAACAGATGCGTGCGCGAACACAGCTCGTCCAGCTGCGGAGCGACGTGTCGTGAGTGTGTCTGTGCGTGTGTCTGCGTGTGTGTCTGCGTGTGTGTCTGCGGGGCAGTCACGGTCACCGAGCGGTACTCACATCGGCGTCGGCGGCCTGCTGGTCGCGCAGCCATATCAGCGCGGCGTCGGCCACGGCGAAGGCTGTCTCCTCGCCGCCCTCGGCGCTCGTCTCACGTAACATTTCAATACGAATAATAGGCAAGTTCGCCAGCGCACCGCTCTTGCACACCTCGTCAAACTGAAACAGTACCGAGACACCAGGTTCATTGCAATGTAACGTAGGAAGGGTAAAGTGCGGGTCGCGGGGCGTGACTCACGTTCTGCGCGATGTAGGCGTCGAGCATGGCGAGCTGGTCGGCGCCCAGGTCGGGCAGCGCGCGCAGCTCCAGGCAGTCGTGCGGCGCCAGGCGGCGCAGCAGCGCGGCGGCCAGGTGCGCGCGCACGGGCTCCACGCGCAGGCGCCAGGCGGCGCGGTACAGGCGGCGCGCGGCGGCGGCGTCCCGCACGCGCAGGCGCCCGGTGTACGCGTAGTCCACCAGCGCGCCCAGCGCGTCGGGCTCCACGCCCGGCACGCGCAGCGCAGGCGTGGGCGCGGGCGCGGCGGCGGGCGGCAGCGCGGCCAGCGCGTGCAGCAGGTAGGGCGACACGGCCGCCAGCACGGCGCGGTGCGCGGGCAGCTCGGCGCCGCCCGCCAGCAGCACGGCGTCGTAGTGCTGGCGCGACTTGCGCAGCGCGTTGAGCGCGTGCAGCACGCGCGCCGGCGCCGCGTCGTCGCGCACGGACAGCTCGGCCTCCAGCGCGCTGGTCTCCTCCTCCGAGCTGTCCTCGCCGCCCGCCACGCCTGCCACACACATGGATACACGCTCACCTCTTACACTCATAGTCTCGGTATTCTTTAATCATGTATAAATTAGCAACAGCATTAGAGAAAACTCGTAGCTAAATAATAACAGCCGCACGGGTCGATCATCAAGGTTAAGCAACGCTTGACGAGGTCGGTCCGTGGATGGGTGACCATTCCAACATACCGAGTTTCCTCCGTGCCTCGGAAAGCACGTTAAGCCGTTGGTCCCGGCTGTCATTTGAAGATCTTTGACAGTCGTTACGGGTAGTTGAAGCTTGAGATCTGACACCAGTCTTGCCAAAAGGTACCGTGTTACCCAGTTACTCGGTTGTGGAGGTCAGATAGGCAGTCGCTCCATGTAAAACACTGGTACTCAGCTGAATCCGGTAAGACTGGAAGCCGACCCCAATATAGTTGGGAAAAGGCTAGGCAGATGATGATTAGAGAAAACTCAACAAAATATGTAAAAAACTGGCCAAGTGCGAGTCGGACTCGCGCACGAAGGGTTCCGCACCATTATCGCAAAAAACGGCAAAAAAAACACGTTTGTTGTATGGAAGCCCCCCTTAATTTATTTTATTTAAATTTAATAATTATTTTTTGAAGTGACAACTTAATAGTCTGTGAATATTTCAACCTGTAGCCGTTATTAATATCGAGCAAAAAAGTTTTAGTATTTGTTGTTATAGCGGCAATAGAAATACATCATCTGTGAAAATTTCAACTGTCTAGCTATCACGGAAGTCTTAGTAATAGGGTCCCGTTTTTACCCTTTGGGTACGGAACCCTAAAAATCAATTGCTATTTGTTAGTCTTGCTAAAACTCAAAAACGGCTGACCCAATTACAATAATTATTTTTTTGTTTTGTTTGCCCGAATACAGGGAAGGTTTAAAAATAAAATTTATTGACTTGGTAGGGTAGGCAGGTATGTAAGGTACCTACCTAGGTAGAGTAAGTAGGTAGGGTATGTTGGTAGGCTGTGTAGGTATCCCGTCAAACCGACCTATAGTCCTCGCCAAACTACAATGGCTGTAGTAGTAAATCTCATACAAAAACAGTACCGTTTCGTGCCTCGCGCATCCGGTAAACCAACTTCAGGGCGGCCAAGAAGTTTGGCGAGGACTATAGGTAGGTTTGACGGGAGCGAAGCCGTGGGCACAACTAGTCATGTAAACAGCATTAGAGGAAACTCAACAAAAACTAAACCACATATCTACACAAACATTGGTCCAATCATAATGACACAACAGGTAAACATTGTGTTATTGTACAAACTGCACAGGTATGAGAGTAGTGTTGCAGAATCTTTGTTTTGTTTGGTGATATTATTGTTCATAGCTTGTGATGAATTAGTTTACAAGCTGATGTTAATCTAACTGTGGGTATACATCATGCAGTTTCTATTCTTCATTTGATATCTAGACAGATATGCATTATCATAATTAAAAATAATATCAATTTGATATCATAGTATCTGACTAAATAAAGATATTATCTACTTTATCATTACAATGGAACATTTTCATAGCAATGTGACCAAATAATTATATACCAGTGATAAGCACTAATACTAGCATTAGTATTACAGCAGTAAATACTTTTTGAGTTGTCATTGTGATTGTGTGATACTGCCTAGCTTCATGTGTGCCAACCTGTTGGTCATTGTGTGAGACATCTTACGAGTAGCAACAACTAGTTCCAATAGAGTAATGTGTCATTATCAATTGGTTCAATTGGTTCCGCGTAGTTACCGGCTAACACCGGGGCGCGGGGCCAGCCACATCTACTGATCACACGCTCACACAGACATGTAGTGCGAGTGTACGTCCTGACTACCGACACCACACCCACCTGCCACTTACAATACAATGACTACTATACTGTAATTTAACAACTTTCCTGTTGATAACATGCAACAATAAACTGAACCTAACACAGATGTAGGTATGTGTTATTCAAACACTATTGTATGTGATGACATACCACAACATGCTAACAGCCACACTGAAGGTCTGCTGACTTCCCAACAAAGGTCAACAACTCCAGCAGCTGATCACTGGCTCAGAGTACAACTGACTCCTAAGTTAATGGTTTGTAAATACATTCACTAACAATCGTACCCCAAATCATCTACTGTGTGCAAATGTAATGACGATGTCGTATTCGATATTAATTAAAACGAAGCGGCGCGCTCAAGGTCAAGTTGTATATCTTAGGATCGCGGTGCGCGCGGGGCACCGGGCGCTCGGGGCCCTGCGCACTGTTGCTACGAGTGCTAGTGTAGTGTCGGTGGTGTATAGAGTGCTGTATGCTCACCGTCGCCGTTCCTGTAGTCGTCGTGCGGCTTCATGTCGCCGCGGGGTCCGTTGTGCTCTGCTCCGGGCGCGTTCTGCAAACAACACAAGCTCGTCAGCGCCGCGGACCTTCGCACTAACCGGATTACACTGGCGAGCACGTGGCCCCGTGCGGCGGACGCGAAGGCCGCGGCGCAGTTAGCACGGTCACATGGCGCGACGTAAACAAACCCACCTGATGCGTCGCGCTGCTGGCTAGCTGCGCGCTTGCACGGGGGCTTTGAGACGCCGCCGTTAGATCGCTGGCATGCCGTGCCCGGCTCGGGGACGCTATCCGGTAGCTGCGTTGCCACGCAAGTAACACTAACGACACACACTATTCCGCCACCGCCCGCACACTGTTTTTATTTTGTAATTGTTTGACAGACAAAACGTCACCCATTGACAGCTGCTTATTCACTCATGTCAAATTTGACGTACAATACCGTAGTTTTTGCGGAGCTTTTTTTTTTTTTTGTTGGGTTTGCTCTTGACTCTAGTCTAGGTCAAAGACAAAGTCGACGATGGAGTGAGCTTACCCAGAAGAAGCCTGTTCACTCTAACTTTGAATAGATTCGGGTTGTACTGTATGCGTTCGGAAACACAGACTCAGGCAGTGAGTTCCACTCTTTTGCTGTGCGCATTAGGAAGGATGTTTGGAAGCGCTTGGTGGAATAGCAACTAGGTGAGGTCCTGAGGAACTCCGGTATTAATAGCCTTAAGGTCAGAGGAGCAGCCGTCAACGACTACTCGGATCGACCGTTCACTGAGGAAGTCTGATATCCAGCTACAAAAACCATAAGGGATGCCATAAGCAGGAAGCTTGCTGAGTAGACTATAGTTCGTTCAATCCTCGAAGACGCGCCCCACCACTATCCCTCCTAACCGTTTATAGTATATGTGTGCAAGCTTCCGTCAATGTTTGAGTGTTATCGGTACACACTAATTACCTATGAGTGCACACGCACGCTACAATGAATAGACTAATCATTATAATAATATATAGAGGAAGAATAGACTAATAATATAATTGGTAGGGCGCGTCTTCGTGGATTGAACGAACTATAGCGTGCCAGACCCTGTCAAAGACCTTCGAGATATCGAGCGATACGGCAAGGGCTTCGCTGTGTTTCTCGATGGCTTCGCCCCAGCAGTGCGTGACAAACACAAGAAGATCGCCAGTTGACCGTCCCCGGCGAAAGCGATATTGACGGTCACTGAGGAGCTCATTGTCTTCAAGGTAGGTCATATTACTGTTCAGTACCCTTTCCATAACATTACATAGTATGGAGATAACGGCTATCGGACGGTAGTGGGCAGGGTCTGCACGGTCGTCCTTCTTGGGTACTGGTTGTACATTTGCAAGCTGCCAGGATTTCGGCACCGTTCTTTTTTCAAGAGAGAGGCGGAACAAGCGTGTCAATACAGGAGACAGTTCAGGCGCACACTGACTCAATACTCTCGCTGGAATGCCGTCGGGCCCGCTGGCCTTGTTCACGTCTAGGCTGCACAGTACTCTCCGAACCTCTTTAGTGTGAACTGCGATCTCCGGCATCGAAGACTCACAATGAGGTATAATAGGTGGTTGCTTAGAGCCAGCATCCAGACCTGAATTGCTTGCAAAGAGAGATGCAAATAAATTTGCTTTCTCACTTGCAGAGTGAGCCAGCGACCCATCAGGTTTCAGCATTGGAGGTAAAGTGGGACTACAGAAATTAGTTTCAACCGCTTTAGACAGGGACCAAAACTGTTTACTACCCGGAGGGTGCGATGCCAGCTTGGCCCCGATACGTTCAATATGATCAAAACTTGCCCGACGCAGAACCCGCTTGCAGAGCTTGGCGGCAGAATTAAAGGCACTTTTCCTCGCGCGAACCCTACGCGCTCTAACTTTGCGGTCGCGGGTCTTGACCCAGGATTGGTAGGCAGACTCTTTTCGGGCCTCAGCGTGGGCGCATTCTGCATTATACCAAGGCCGGGATTTGTGACCGAGCGGGATGTCGGGGAATGGAATAAAATACTCCATTCCCTGCCGAATCACGTCCGCAACCAAGTCAGCACAGCACGAGGGGTCACCCGAGGAGAAGCACACATGCCGCCAAGGATAGGACGCAAAAAAGTGCCGCATCTCATCCCAGTCTGCTGACTCGTATCGCCATACTCGTCTCGTGCCTCTAGGACTCTCATCTGGAGGAGAGCAGGTCGAAACGGATTTCACCAGACTGGTCAGACGTTCCCAGCGAGGTTGAGATCGATACTGAATGACTGTCCGGATCAGTTGTCAGCAGGAGGTCCAAACAATTGGGTGTACGGGCTGTATGGCCGTCTACATCCGGTGTTCGCGTTGCCACATTCACCAGCTGGGTAAAATCTAGCGTTAAAGCTAACTTGCGCGCCTCCAACCCAGTATGGTCGATTTTCTGGTACGGGAACAGAAACTCCTTATGATGGGCGTTGAAGTCCCCCAGAAAAACAAGCTGTTGGTGTACTAACCGGTACTGCCAACGACACCGTCCACTCCAATGCGTTATTCGAGCTTAAACATTATTAAATTAGAAATCATTATTAATTAAATTAGAAATCATTATTATAAATATATTTGTATTGTATAAACTCAATTTCATTCATCAAGGTATGTACTTATGTACCTAAATATTGTAAAAAGATTTTTTAAAAAAGAGTAAATATGGAGTTTCTTGTGCATTCTTCTCCATTACAAGCTACTTTCCGAATGCACGGTAGAATCAACTATTATTATTTGTAAAATGTAACGTTCAAAAGTGCCGCTTGGTGGCCTACTTGAAATAAAATATCTTTTTCTTTGTCTTTGTAAGGATGTTATGATTTTATTTTTGTATATTTTTACATGGTTTATAAGCATAATATTTTTCTCAAAAATGGTAACTATGTAATGTTGTCATAACATCTCTAAAAAGTATCCAGAAAGTGAACTCTACCGGAGACTTATTCACAACTGTCCAGTAAGAAGCGAGATTTTAAATTTGGAATCTCCTACTGTCCAGTAAGTAAGTATGTAATTTACTTACTGGACAGTAGTAGGGATTGGTCCGATATATCAAAACGTAACTTATATCGGATATGTGTTAGATATCATATCATATCGATACCTATATCAAAATAACCGATATTACCAAAACTGTATCTAATAAAAACCTTACTAGCGTGCGAGAACGAACTTACGAACTACGAACAAAACGCAAACTTTACAAACGATAGGAACCATAATTATGCGCTACCTCTCTTTCTAAGTATTATTTCGCGTTCGTTGTTAGTTTGCTCATCTAAATAACATTTTCACATCACATCATCAGCCTATTAATGTTCCCACTGCTGGGACACAGGTCTCCTCTCTGCGAGAGGGAATGGGCCATTATCCACCACGCGGGCCCAGTGCGGGTTGGTGGATGTCACATGTCTTCGAATTTTTGGTTCTAGGACATGCCGGTTTCCTCACGATGTTTTCCTTCACCGTTTTGAGAGCAGTGGTGATGAAATTATTTACACAAAGTAAAGCGCCTGCTTGGGCTCGAACCCACGACCTACAACTTGTAAGTCGCGGCCGATACCACTGGGCCACCACTGCTCTCAATAACATTTTAACTTATGCAAATTATACTAAATGATATCGATATCTGAAAACCGTTTTCGATATCGATATGAAATCTGTACATCGGTTACATAACCGTTTGAGCAAAAAACCGAAAACACCCATCTCTAGAAAGTAGGTCATCCTCTTCAGATCTGCTTAGAAAAAAAAACATAGTACCAGCCAGACACAGATTAGAGTTTAACCATTATAACATGGTTATAGGAGGGAGGCTCCAAATATATATCTATCTCTCTTTTTGGTATGACATTTTATGAGATAGATATATTTTTGAGTCCGTTAATCAAGACGAACCACAAACAAATATAAATGCCCCCGGTAAATCACAATATCTATCAGTAATTACCCTAATATGAATGTAACCTTCAATATTAATTAAACGATTTTGTTGTAAAACTTTCTTGCATTTTTGAGAAAAGCATTATACAAGCCTCAACCAGTAAGAAAGCCATCCTGGCCTCGTATATAGCCGGACCTCACCTGCGGTTCGGTCCGGTTATCTCATACTTGGCCAGGAAGGCTTATAATACTTACTGGATTCTGCAGTAATGTACTATACTATCTGTTTTACATAGCTAACATCGTTATTTTCTCAAAAATGGTACGTAATGTTGTCATAACATCTCTAAAAAGTATCCAGAAAGTGAACTTTACCGGAGACTTATTCACAACTGTCCAGTAAGAAGCGAGATTTTAAATTTGGAATCTCCTACTGTCCAGTAAGTAAGTATGTAATTTACTTACTGGACAGTAGTAGGGATTTGTCCGATATATCAAAACGTAACTTATATCTTATGTCTTGTTTTGATTATTTATTTTTTTGTTATTCTGTTTACAATTGCATACACTGTATAATGTTAAGTGGAAGAGCGGAGTCACCTATCACAAGCATCTTCTTGCTTAAAAGGTGATCTCCATATCACGTATGTTAAATGCTTTATGTAATTGAAATAAACATTTTTATTTTATTTTTTTATTTTTTATATCGGATATGTGTTAGATATCATATATATCGATATCTATATCAAAATAACGGATATTACAAAAACTGTATCTAATAAAAACCTTACTAGCGTGCGAGAACGCATAAGTCAAAACTGAAAACCGTAACAATGCGAAAACGTACGAACTACGAACAAAACACGAACTTCACAAACGCTAGGACCCATATGCGCTACCTCTCTTTCTAAGTATTATTTCGCATTCGTTGTTAGTTTGCTCATCTGAATAATATTTTAACTTATGCAAACTGTACTAAATTATCGATATCTGAAAACCGTTTTCGATATCGATATGAAATCTGTATATCGGTTACATAACCGTTTGTGCAAAAAACCTAAAACACCCATCTCTAGACAGTAGGTCATCCTCTTCAGATCTGCTTAGAAAAAAAAAACATAGTACCAGCTAGACACATAAATGAGTTTAGCCATTATAACATGGTTATAGGAGGGAGGCTCCAAATATATATCTATCTCGCTTTTTGGTAAGACATTTTATGAGATAGATATATTTTTGAGTCCGTTAATCAAGACAAACAAATATAAATGCCCTCGGTAAATCGATCACAATATCTATCAGTAATTGCCCTAATATGAATGTAACCTTCAATATTAATTAAACGAATTTGTTGTTAAACTTTCTTTCATTTTTGAGAAAAGCATTATACAAGCCTCAACCAGTAAGAAAGCCATCCTGGCCTCGTATATAACCGGACCTCACCTGCGGTTCGTTCCGGTTAACTCATACTTGGCCAGGAAGGCTTACTTACTGGATTCTGCAGTAATGTACTATTAAGTAATTTTTCAATGACATTTGTACAAAAGTTTTACTGTTCCAAGTACATTTTATAAGTCGGTCGACTTGTTTGACCTGATGATGTCCAGCCAGGGTCCGCGTAGGGCTTCGCATGGAACCAGGGCGCCTCCGGATTTTAATAAAACACGCAACCTGATCCAACGGGTATATTCGCAGAAAAAGCAAAGATTTCACTAGCACACAGATAATATTCATTTAAAGGAAAATCTTAACATCGCGATTCACAAAACCACAAGATAGGTACAGCGCCATCTATCGAGCTTATGCTCAACTAATTCAACAAAATAAACAGTTGTTATGAACTAAGCTATACATTCTCCCCCCATTAAGGGCAAGCATATATTGACCTTAATATCAACAAGCTCTTTCAATAAAAATAAAATACAACTTAGATACTAAATATTTACTAACTAATGAACGGTTAACAACAACGTGTAAGTTTAGTCTTAAGGGCCTGCAACCGCTTTAGTGCCGTAAAACGGTAACTTTCTACTAAAGCATACTCCTTAGTAACGGTTAGGTTAAAAGGTTTGAAAAAAAATATATATATATTATTGTTTCATGTACACTATTTGTGAAACATGGGTTTTTCGTATAACAACTACCAAAAAGTCTTAAATGTTTAAAATATTTCTACACAGAAAATTTGATGGCTAGATCTTCTTGTAACAAAACTATCCAAAAGGCGGTTCAATATTGATATAGTGGTTCCGAGCGGGCGCACGGCCAGTACAGCAACAACATTGCGGAACATATACGCCTTAATAAACCACAGTGCAAAACTTAAATTACTTGATTGGTGTAGCATTCTTATCTCTTACATTTATTTTAATTTTATTTGTAATGTGGGGTTTAATTTACCTTAACAAACGATTTTAATATATTATTGTAAAGACTTATTTACTACACAATCAAACAATCTATTCGGCAACAGGAAGTATACATAATTTCGATACAGGTCTTTTAACAATAGAGTTTTTAGTTTTAATAGTGACCACTCGTACTATTCCGTCACTACCTGGATGCTCTTCCTCTACTAAACCATAAAGCCAACGACACGGAGGAAGCCCGTCTTCCTTAATTAAGACCACATCACCTCTTTTCGGAGAGAGAGTTTCCGAGGTCCACCTATGTCTATAAAAGAATTGCCTCAAATATTCTTGAGACCACTTTCGCCAAAATGTTTGCAACATACGCTGAGTATACTGCCATCTCTTTAACGAGCCTATATTAGAATTTTCGAAGTTATAATCTGGTGGGGTAACAAGAGGTTCGCCGACTAGGAAGTGGCGGGAGTCAAAATTTCTATATTTTCGGCATTTGTCCCCAATCTAGTTAAAGGTCGGGCATTTAGACACGCTTCGACCTGAGCTAAAACAGTGGCCAGTTCCTCGTAAGTCAGGGTGGAAGTGCCCACGACCCGTTTTAAATGATATTTATCTGATTTTATTCCAGCCTCCCACAAACCTCCGAAATTAGGTGCGTGAGGTGGAATAAAATGCCATGACGTTCCGTTTGAACCTAAAGCTTCTGCTATTTCAGACAAAATGCTATTCTTTTCCTTGGTAAAAAGAATACCTAGTTCCTTTGCTGCGCCTACAAAATTAGTGCCATTGTCGCTCCACACCTCCTGACAATGACCTCTTCGCGCCACAAATCTCTTAAAGGCTTGCAAAAATCCTTCAGACGTAAGGTCAGATACTGCTTCAATATGGACAGCTCGTGTTGACATGCAGACAAACAGACATATATAACCTTTAAAAGACTTATGTCCACGACCCTTTGCTGTACGTAATTGAATAGGCCCAGCAAAGTCTACACCACTACGAAGAAATGCGCGAGAGGGCTTGGCTCGTGCTGCAGGTAGCTGTCCCATAAGTGGATTACAGGTAAGTCCAGTGTTTCTAACACATTTCCGTATATGGCCAGATACCGTGTATACCAGCTGTTTTTCTCCGAATATCCAAAATTTATTATAAATGTAACTCAACGTTAATTGTGTTCCCCCATGACAGGTCTGTTTATGACTGAAAGCTATAATTAAATTCGTAAAATGGGATCTTTTGGGCAAAATGATAGGATGTTTTCTTGAGAAAAGAGTATATTAAGATGGTTTGGCCATGTTGAGAGGATGAATGATAGGCGACTAACGAAAGGTATTTACAAGGCAGTCGTGAATGGAAACGCCGGGAGGGGACGCCATAGGAAGACATACATAGACCTTATAGGTGATGTTCTTCAGAAAGGCAAGGTGCGCAGTACTCATAACCGGCGTGTGTGTATGACAAGATGTATGAATGTGAGTGAAGCAAAAGAAGTATGTAAGGATCGTAGCAGGTGGCGTTCTGTAGTTTCTGCCTACCCACATGGGAAAAAGGCGTGAGTTTATGTATGTATGTATGTATGTTTTCTTGAGATATCTAACTCAGATTTTTCTAATCTGCCACCTACCCTTAAAATATTGTTCGCGTCTAAATATGGATTTAATGTTTGTAACTACTCTTTGATTTAATTTGTTCTTTCCTTTCTAATGTTTTTATTTCCTCTTCAAAATGTTTTCTCTGACACAATCTCACGCATGTTTCCAACGCTTCATTTAATTCCTTCGTTCGTAAGAAACCTTTCTGAAAAAAGGTTTCAGGGCTAATTTTTGATTTCAACATACGCCTACAATACGCTATAACCCTAATAAGCCGCGTCAATGTTGCATATCGATCACATATATCGAATTCCTCGACAACATGATGCACACCGACTGACTCCAAGTCTGTGGTCAAATTTTGGGGTTTATCATATTTAATATTTATTTCCCGTAAGAAGTCAGGTCCTTGAAACCACAAAGTGTGCTTGCTTAGCTCTGCAGGGAGCATGCCCCTGGATGCGCAGTGGGCAGGGTTCTGTTTTGTAGAAACATGCGACCATTGCCATGGATCCAACGAGGTATGTATGTCTGACACCCGATTCGCGACAAATACCTTCCATTTATTCGGCAAACCATTAAGCCAAGCCAGCACAATACTGGAATCAATCCAAGCTCGCAAATTCTGTTTTTCGATATTCAAAACCTTTGCTGTTTCTAACAAAAGTCCTTTAAGTAACACTGCCCCGCACAGCTCTAGTCGCGGCATCGACACTTGTTTTATCGGTGCGACTTTGGTTTTGGCTGTAACCAACGACGTTTGAATATTACTGGTCGAGTCAATTTCACGGAGATATATAACCGCAGCGTATGCCGATTTAGAGGCATCGCAGAAGCCGTGCAATTCTACTCTAGTATTGCTAGTGTTGATACCTACCCACCTAGGTACCGTTGTTAATGTTTTTTAATTCGTGTAAACTATTTATGTAAGTATACCATTCTCTTTTTATTTCGTCTGGTATTTCCTCGTCCCACTTGCTACCAGAAAGCCTTAATTTTTGGATCATCATTTTGGCCAACACAATCACGGGAGCCACCCAGCCTAAAGGGTCAAATAATCTAGCTATCTCTGAAAGTACCTTTCTTTTAGTTACAGGTTCTTGAAGCGGAGACAGCTTAACGGAGTACTGGAAGGTGTCGCTGCTTCTGTTCCAGGTAAGTCCCAGTATTTTAAATATGGCATCCTGCTTAATATCGAACTCTTTACCTACTGTTTCCTGTCCTTGATACCTCTCATCGATTATTCGCTCGAGTAATTCCTCGCTATTGCTCGACCACTTCTGCAAATTGAATCCTGCTTTTGACAACAACTCATTCATTTGACTGTAGATTTGCAAACCTTCATCGATTGTGTCACAACCCAAGGTCATCCATATAAAAATTATTAAGGACTCTTTCAGCCGCCAGAGGATAATTCACTCCTTCATCATAAGCCACTTGCTGCATCGCTCGAACCGCTAAGAATGGTGCAGAAGACGTCCCGAAGGTTACCGTAAGTAACTTATAATCTCTAATGGCTGCTTCCTTGTGGTCTCTCCACACAACACGTTGGAAGTCTGTGTGTGCATCAGCTACGCGCACCATTCGATACATTTTAGTTATGTCTGATGAATACGGTGAGTTCTCCATCGGATTATCAAATGTCGCAAATCGGGTTGCAACCTGGGACCAATCATTAGGTCGTCGTTGAGAGATACCCCATTACTTCCCTTACATGAAGCATCAAAGACAACTCGGACCTTTGTTGTGTCCTTGTCGTTTCTCACTACGGCATGATGAGGCAAGTAGACTGCATTTTTATTATTTATCTCCGATTCTGCTACTGGCTTCATGTGACCCAGCTGTAAATATTCTTGTATCACCTCAGTATATTTTACTTTAAGCTCCACATTTTTATTGAGTTTTGCTTCCAGGGCACCAAATCGCTTTATGGCAATGGATTTTGAACTTCCATATTTGCAGCCGGGATGTTCACTTCGGAATGGTAAGTTTACCACATAACGGCCTGTCTCATCTCTGACCGTAGTAATCTTAAACAACTCTTCACATTTTATTTCTTCAATGGTCATTTTCTGATGCCCAGACAGTTCTTGGTCCGATTCCAATTCCCAGAATCGCTTCAGGAACTCATCTCCTTCTTGCACCTGAAAATGTAATGACAGTACACCTTCAGTTTGAGTGACCGATGTGTCTACCACTCCAGACAAAATCCAACCTAAAGCAGTAGACTGAGCAATAAAAGAACCACTAGGACTATGCATCAACCCTTCATTAAGAATTTTACTATACATCTCAGCACCTAATAAAAGATCAATCTTATTAGGTTGATGGTACTTAGGATCAGCAAGATCAACCCCTTCTAATTCTGACCATTCGAATACATCTACTTTTCTCGTTGGAAGAAGAGTAGTGATTGAGGGCAAAACATGAGCCTTAAATGTGAATGTGTGATTTGGTTTGGTTCTAGATTGAATTTTCATGTAAACAATAATTGATCTTGAGAGTAATTCTTGATCTCCGCCCAGACCAGAAATCTTACTTCTCAACGAGAGCTTTTTTAATTTCAGGTCCTGAACCGTGGACTCTGTCACAAAATTTGCTTGCGAGCCTTGGTCCAGCAACGCTCTTAAAACATGAAGGTTACCGAATTTCGACTCGGCTTTGACTAGAGCAGTTGCTAGCAAAACCTGTTTACAAATTTTCCCTGTCGAAAAACAGCTAACTACCGACGTTTGGTTTTCTATTTTATCTACAGAACCCCCTTAGGAGATTCCGGCTCCTGCTGCGATACACTCTTGCCCGATGCCCGGTTTGTATTGACATCAGTGGTCTCAAGCGTATCTGAGTTCTTTGGGTGTAATAATGTATGATGACGACGATGACATAATTTACATTTGGTAATAATGCGACATACTTTGGCTGTATGGTTATTTCCCAAGCAATTAAAGCATAACTTCCTTGCAGTGACGAAATCACGACGTTTGTCCACTAACTCATGACAAAATTGGTCAGCACAAAATGAACAGACAACTTCAGATACATGTAGTGATTTTAATTTTAAATTATTATTGTTATTAGTTTTGTTTGCTGAAGGCTTATTCTCAATAAACTCTAGTGCTCTGTATCTATTTGTAAGAAAATCCTTAAATTGTTTGTAAGTTGGCAAATCATCAGAACTGTTGTTATTACTAAATTCAAACTCCCATTGTTTTCTCGACTCCAAATCTAATTTTAAGGTTAAAATGTGAATGATAATGATATCCCAATTAGCAACCTCTATTCCCAGATTTGCCAACCCACTTAAGCAATCACTAGTAGTGTCCACTAATTCCTTAAGGTAAAAAGCCGATTCTGATGTTATATTTTTCTGATTAAGTAGCCGTCTTATTATGTTGTGAGAAAGAAAACGTTTGTTGTTATACCTACATTGTAACAACGACCAACATCGCTCATAGTTAGCTTCTGCAATTGGTATTTGCCTTATTAATTGTTAGGCTTCACCGCTCAAATGACTTTTCAAATAGTGTATTTTCTGAACAAATTTCGAATTATCATGTACTAATGATAAAAACAAGTCTCGAAAACATATCCATTCTTCATATTTCCCTGAGAAGGTGGGAATAACTATTTTTGGTAACCTTACCGCATCCTGTTGATTACATACATTTTCTTGTTTTGACGTTTTATTACATGGCGAAAAGGTAGACTTCAACTCCGTTTTATACTCTAAACTAGTATTCGCTTTGTGCGCGAGCTGCAAGCAGCTCGCGTGTTGTTGTCCCTACACCTACCCTACACCTACCCTACACCTACCCTACACCTACCCTACACCACCCTACACCTACCCTACACCTACCCTACACCTACCCTACACCTACCCTACACCTACCCTACACCTACCCTACACCTACCCTACACCTACCCTACACCTACCCTACACCTACCCTACACCTACCCTACACCTACCCTACACCTACCCTACACCTACCCTACACCTACCCTACACCTACCCTACACCTACCCTACACCTACCCTACACCTACCCTACACCTACCCTACACCTACCCTACACCTACCCTACACCTACCCTACACCTACCCTACACCTACCCTACACCTACCCTACACCTACCCTACACCTACCCTACACCTACCCTACACCTACCCTACACCTACCCTACACCTACCCTACACCTACCCTACACCTACCCTACACCTACCCTACACCTACCCTACACCTACCCTACACCTACCCTACACCTACCCTACACCTACCCTACACCTACCCTACACCTACCCTACACCTACCCTACACCTACCCTACACCTACCCTACACCTACCCTACACCTACCCTACACCTACCCTACACCTACCCTACACCTACCCTACACCTACCCTACACCTACCCTACACCTACCCTACACCTACCCTACACCTACCCTACACCTACCCTACACCTACCCTACACCTACCCTACACCTACCCTACACCTACCCTACACCTACCCTACACCTACCCTACACCTACCCTACACCTACCCTACACCTACCCTACACCTACCCTACACCTACCCTACACCTACCCTACACCTACCCTACACCTACCCTACACCTACCCTACACCTACCCTACACCTACCCTACACCTACCCTACACCTACCCTACACCTACCCTACACCTACCCTACACCTACCCTACACCTACCCTACACCTACCCTACACCTACCCTACACCTACCCTACACCTACCCTACACCTACCCTACACCTACCCTACACCTACCCTACACCTACCCTACACCTACCCTACACCTACCCTACACCTACCCTACACCTACCCTACACCTACCCAACACCTACCCTACACCTACCCTACACTTTGTTCCAAAAAACATAACCCTAATGTTTGCATTTGTCGCCAGGCACTGAGTTTCGCTTCACCCACTCAACCTTCGTTACGCTACGGAGGTCGCCGGCTCGCTTCGCTCGCCACCTCCCCCCTGCGCTGCACTCGGTCTCGTAGGTTCGCTCCATTCGGGGTCCCTACGCTACCTGGTCCACACCCACCGGACAGGTTTCGACGACCAATATTAGGTATGGGAGGTTGGGGAGAGGAGGGATAAAGGGAGGGAGAGTGGGGAGTTTTGAAAAATGATTCCGACTCAAGCATTGCCCCTATATATGAATCTGAAAAAAGAAATGTTCCAAGTCTCTCAACTTCCGAGATCCGCTTAAAGGGGGGAGAAGGGGGGCGAGGGGGTCAACTTTGAAAAATGGTTTTTACTTTTCCGAGCCTCCTCTAAACGATTCCGTAAAAAAAACAAAAAAAAAAGATTCGCCAAAACGGGGGGGGAGGGGGGAGAAGGGGGGCAAGGGGGTCAACTTTGAAAAATGGTTTGTTTTTGACTATAGCATTGCCCCTTTATATGAATCTGAAAAAAGAAATGTTCCAAGTCTCTCAACTTCTGAGAGCCGCTTAAAGGGGGGGAGAAGGGGGGCGAGGGGGTCAACTTTGAAAAATGGTTTTTACTTTTCCGAGCCTCCTCTAAACGAATCCGTAAAAAAAAACAAAAAAAAAAGATTCGCCAAAACGGGGGAGGGAGGGGGGAGATGGGGGCAAGGGGGTCAACTTTGAAAACTTGTTTGTTTGTGACTATAGTATTGCCCCTTTATATGAATCTGAAAAAAGAAATGTTCCAAGTCTCTCACCTTCCGTGATCCGCTTAAGGGGGGGGAGAAGGGGGGCGACGGCTTCAACTTTGAAAAGTGGTTTTTACTTTTACGAGCCTCCTCTAAACGAATCCGTAAAGAAAACAAAAAAAAAAAGATTCGCCAAAACGAGGGGGACGGGGGGACGGGGGGCAAGGGGGTCAACTTTAAAAATGGGTTGTTTGTGACTATAGCATTGCCCCTTTATATGAATCTGAAAAAATAAATGTTCCAAGTCTCTCAACTTCCGAGATCCGCTTAAAGGGGGAGAAAAGGGGGGCGAGGGGGTCAACTTTGAAAAATGGTCTTTACTTTTCCGAGCCTCCTCTAAACGAATCCCTAAAAAACAAAAAATACGGGTATCTTAGTTTCCGAGAAACGATAGAGGGGGGGAGGAGGGGGGGGGGGAAAGGGGAGGTTTGGCACTTTTCCCATACTCACGGGAGTTACTTGTTTACGAATCTGTCAAAATATACCCACCTCCCCCTCCACCATCTGGGAGAACAATTATGTCAATGAGTGAGTGAGTCAGTCAGTGGTAATGCAGTTTTTAACCGACTTTCGAAAAAGGAGGAGGTTCTATGTTCGACTTCTTGTATGTTTTTTTTTTTTTTTTTTTTTTTTTTTGTGTATGTTCACCGATATCTCCGTCAATTGTGGACCGATTTAAAAAAATCTTTTTTTGTTTGAAAGAGTTTGTTCCGAAATTGGTCCCATTTTAATTTGGTGAAGATCTGATGAAGAACTTCGAAGATATACAACAGAACTCTTCAATAAATAGCGGCAAAACTCTCGGGACTGCTGCAATCGCATGTCTGTTTATTGTTTAGACCATTTCATAACATAACATCACGCCAGTACGCTCTTAAGGGGTAAGCAGATCTCTCATTTGATCGGTTTTGTTCAAGTTACATGATATTTGGGTAATCTATTCTGGCGTTATAGGAAACTAACTAAACAACTTGCCTATTAGGTAGGTACAACTAAAAAGTGAAAAATAAAAAAACTTTTTTACAAAAAAATACTACCGACTTCCAAATAAGAAAACTACAAAGTGAAAAATAACTTTATTTTTGGAAGTCGGTGTCCATAACGCAAAAAAAATGGTACCTACGAAAGACACCGACTTCCAAAAATAAAGTTATTTTTCACTTTGTAGTTTTCTTATTTGGAAGTCGGTAGTATTTTTTTGTAAAAAAGTTTTTTTATTTTTCACTTTTTAGTTGTACCTACCTAATAGGCAAGTTGTTTAGTAAGTTTCCTATAACGCCAGAATAGATTACCCGAATATCATGAAACTTGAACAAAACCGATCAAATGAGAGATCTGCTTACCCCTTAAGAGCATACTGGCGTGATGTTATGTTATGAAATGGTATAAACAATAAACAGACATGCGATTTCAGCAGTCCCGAGAGATTTGCCGTTATTTATTGAAGAGTTCTGTTGTATATCTTCGAAGTTCTTCATCAGATCTTCACCAAATTAAAATGGGACCAATTTCGGAACATACTCTTTCAAACAAAAAAAGAATTTTCAAAATCGGTCCAAAATTGACGGAGATATCGGTGAACATACACAAAAAAAAAAAAAAAAAAAAACATACAAGAAGTCGAACATAGAACCTCCTCCTTTTTCGAAAGTCGGTTAAAAAGAAAAGCAAGATCTGCGATTTTTCTTCGCTCGTGCAGAGGCAGAATGTGAAATTTTTTACACCGACTTGAGTACTTAGGGAGATAGGTATTCGATCGATATTGTGTGTACCTTAAAAATCGTCTTTGTATGCTTTCAATACGATTAACATAAACATTATAAATTGGATTCCAAATTTGAGTGGCTACGGACGAACGCACAGTAAAGAATCTTCATAGTTTTTTTATTCTTAAAATCAGAAGATATCCTATAAATAAAACCCAAAGCTTTAGAAGCCTTGTTGACTATGTTATCTATATGTGCGTCAAACAAAAGCTTAGAATCAAAAGTTACCCCAAGGTCCCTGATAACGCTGACTCTGGCTAATAAGGTGCTTGAAATCATGTAATTATACGTAACAGGGTTTGGCTTACGAGTAAATGTACATACATAGCATTTGGATATAGTCGCAATAGTCATGGAACCGGTTCAGATCGTCTTGTAAACGGAAAGCATCCTCAATAGTTGATACTTGACCCAGAATCTTCATGTCATCCGCAAACAATAAAATTCTTGAATTGAGGAAACAAGAGGCAATGTCGTTTATAAAGATATTAAATAAAAGGGGCCCTAATACGGATCCCTGGGGAACACCCGATGGGATGTACATTGCTCTCGATGTGTAACCATTGAGAACCACCGTCTGACATCTATTTTCCACGTATGATGAAAACCATCTAAACAAATCACCCGTCACACCAACCAATAATAGTTTGCGCAAAAGAAGCGCATGATCAATTCGATCAAAACACTTGCTATAGTCAGTGTATATAACGTCTACCTGTGACCCTCCAGACATGTGTTTCGTTAGATAGTCACTAAAGACCACGAGATTGGATGTGGTGGAGCGACCTTTTAAAAGTCCATGTTGATGTTCTGAGAAACTCAATTTAAGTGAAGACGAAAGTTGTCTGTGAACAATTTTCTCCAGGATTTTAGCAAACACACAAAGCTTAGAAATCGGTCTATAGTTATCTATGCTGTCCTTGGGGCCCTTTTCATGAATCGGCGTTATATACGCCGACTTCCAGATTAGTGGCACCACTCCCAATTCCAATGATCGCTTATATAATATTGACAGCGGAACGGATAGACTCTTAGCACATTTAGTTATAAAAAATGGAGGAATACTGTCAGGGCCTGCGGATTTATTAAGGTCCACTTGTTTAAGCAACCGTAACACTTCCTCCTCCCGGACATCAATAGAGCATAAGTTTGATACATAATCAGCAGCCTGACCACGAGGTCCATCCACACATGTATTGGTCAAGAACTCATCATCCTCGCTTCGCTCTTGGAAATTAGAAAAGAAGTATTCACCGAACATATTACAAATTTCTTCCCCATTACTCGATGAAGTTTCTCCCAACCCAAGAACAGCCGGGTAACAGTTGGTTTGTTGTTTTAATTTTACATATCTCCAAAAAGCTCTAGGATTTTTAGATATGGCAAATTCAATGTTTGTGACATAATTATTAAACATTTCCTTCTCCAGATCTTTAGCTCGCTCACGTAAAGTAAGAAATGATTGATGATTAGAAAGATTTCCATACTTCTTAAATTTTGAGTGAAATTTAGCCTTTTCCCTAATAATTTTAATAAGAGGGCTTTTGTACCAAGGAGGATACTTGCCCATTGGGACAATAGTTTTAGTGGGAATATATTTATTTTGAAGCAAGTTGATAGTGTCGTAAAAGAACTTAACAGCTTCCTCGAGAGTCCTACAGTTTAGTTCTAGTGACCAATCTCTTGCCTCAATTCCATGTGTTATGGCGTCATAATTCGCAAGCGCATACAAAAACTTGACTCGAGGCCGAGAAATCAGCTGATGCAGTTGAACGAATTCAGCAGAGATACAGAGTGCTTTGTGGTGTGAGTCCTCTTCCACTAAAGGAACCTGGCTGCAAGCGACAGTAACTTCATTGTTCGACAACACGAGGTCAAGAATCCTGTCATTCACGTTACGATGAGGATTGTACTGCAACAAACTGCACGCGGCAAGGGTATCGCAAAAGCTGGTCTGGTACTAGGCGACAGACAGTCACCATCCACCGCCACTTGCCAGTCAATATTTGGCTGATTAAAGTCACCAAGGATCAAGAACTTATCTGCAGGATGTTTAAGAACAATATCAGCCAAGTTACTAGTGAAGTTGTGTAGTTGCACCATCAAAGAGTTGCCAGACTGCTCATTACATATGTAAACGACACAAAAGTGCATTTTATATGATACTTTGGGTTTTGATTGGTGCAAAGTTAAAGTGACCCACAGGTCCTCGGCGGACGAACGCCATTCGTCGCGGACATCGGCAACAAGTTCTCGAAGAACGGCTATCAAGACCCCCCCACCCATGGTTTGGCTAGTGTGCGAG
The DNA here is from genome assembly GCA_948252205.1 of Orthosia incerta. Lineage (NCBI taxonomy): Eukaryota > Metazoa > Arthropoda > Insecta > Lepidoptera > Noctuidae > Orthosia > Orthosia incerta. The sequence continues at coordinate 30,388,798 of OX411758.1, forward strand.
TAATTTCGATCACGTCTCCATACAAAGTATCGGTCATCAAACAATTCCATACGTCACCGTGATTCTGACGTGATAAGATTGTTTTGCTTTGCTCCTGTATAATTATTTTTTATGTGGGATAGTTGTGTAATTTTATGTGAATGTGTGTTAAATTGAGGATTTATTATATCTGTGGACATAATTGTTATGTTTTTGTGGCAAAATTCAAGTGATATAGACACTTTTTCATAATATAAAATAATTAAATTTTCATTTTTTATCTGACATTGATATTTGACATTTATTTCTTCTTAAAAAGTTTTCTTCTTAAAAGTGATGGAAAGCGGTTGCGATGATGAGGACGGTAGCAGCCGTCATTCTAGTGATGTGACTTTGCGTGCTATGGTACATAATAATGATATTTCTGATTTGGAATGGGATGAAAATGATAGTTCGCTGAGAAATTCCTATAAAAGGCCTAGAAACGAGTCTAGTCCAGATGATAATATAGAGCACGGCGAGTTTACTACGGTGGATAAGCGAGGTAAGAAGGCTAAGATTATGACTCCACCGTCTGGACGTCCGCAGTCTCCAGGAAAAACATATCCGACTGATTTTGCAGATTATGTAGAGGTATCAGTTACTGCAAAAGAGATCCTTCCAAAACAGATTGCTTTAGCTAAACTTTTGAACAACGAGAAAATTCCAGATATTTTAAAAGTGGTTTTTTTAACCAATGATTCTGCGGATAGAATGTTGTCGTGTGAAACTTTTAGACAAAAAGGTTGGATTTGTAAGAAAACAAATGAAGTGAATGTTTCTTATGGTTTAGTCAAAGACGTGGACCTTGATTTGGATGATGAGAATATTAAGAATATATTAGAATGTGACTTGGAGATTTTATCTGTCAAGCGTTTAAGCAGAAGGGATGATGAAGGCCAATGGGTTAAAAGTACAAGTATTCGCATATGTTTTAAAGGTCCTGTTATACCTCCATATGTTTATACATATGGCATACGAATGAAGGTATTACCATTTAATTTTCTTGTTACTCAATGTTCAAATTGTTGGAGATTTGGGCACATTAAAGCTTTTTGCCCAATTAAAAAACATGTTTGTCCGAAATGTGGCGGTGAACATAAAAATTGCGAGACAGTTCAATTTAAATGCATAAATTGTAAAGGAGATCATATGTCTATGATTAAGAGCAAGTGTCCTGCATTTTTACGTGAAAAAGAAATAAGAGATATAATGTGTAAGCATAATTGCACGTATAAATTGGCTCTAGCCAGGATGAAAGAGAGTAAAAATGCTGTTGTGAGTCCGAATTTATTCACAGTTGACGAATTAATTAAGATCGATACAACTGCAGGGAGATCTTATTCAGATGTGGTCAAAAATAATGTTTTGTTGAATGACAGTTCGAATAGCGAAGAAGATAAGTATGAAGATAGAATGTCACCAATTTTGAATTCAAGTAAAGTTGCAGTACATTTGAGAAAACCAAAAAGAACTATAAAGAGTAAACGTAAGAAGGTTTGTCATGAAATTCAGAAGGAGGTTACATCTGATTTTTTACCGGAAAATAAGGATGAGTTTTTGAATAAATCGGCTAGAAATGCATCTTCCAAAATGGAAAGTTTTAGTTTCAGGAAATTATTGGGCAAACTGAAAGAAGTTATCTTTTCAAATGATGACATTGGGGACAAAATTACATGTATTTTGAAATATGTGTTGTCGGAAGTAAAGAATTTTATTTTGAGTTTATTAAACATGGATGTTTTGATGGAGATATTAGGATGCATTAAGAATGGCTCGTAATTTTAAGCAACAAACGAAAGTAATTAATATTTTACAGTGGAATGCAAATAGTTTATGTCCTAAGATTAATGATTTTCAATTATTATTATTTCAAGAAAAAATACATATTGCAATTATAAGTGAGACGTGGCTGTCACCATATAAGAACTTAAATATTAGCAACTATAATGTATTTAGAAAAGATAGATTGGATTCTTATGGAGGTTTGTGTGTTATTACTCACAAATCAATTAAAGCCTTACAAAGAGAGTTTGTGCATCCAAACTCTAGCATTGAGATTGTGGTAATAGAAATATTTAATGTGCTCGGAATAATGAACATTATTTCAATTTATTGCCCTCCAACGTCAGTTACTGACCAGTCAGATTGGAATAAGATTTTTGATAGATTTGTTAAAAAAACGTTAATTGTAGGCGATTTTAATGCGCACCACATCGCCTGGTCGAATAAGACTGATCGTCGTGGAGAGATGGTATACAACTCTTACTTTGATAAAGATTATATGTGCTTGAATAATGGAGATGCTACGAGAATTAAGTTTGTTAGTGGAGTTCTACAGCAGTCATCACCTGATATATCGTTCATTTCTACCGATCTGGCGACAAAATTTTCTTGGCAAACTACTAGTGAATCTTTAGGCAGTGACCATGTTTTTATTAAAATGAAGTATGGTTATGAGTCTTCTAAAAATTTCATTAAGCGACGTAACTTCAGAGAAGCTAGTTGGAGTGAATACCGCGAAAAATCGGAGGATATGTTTGCTAATTTAGATAAGTCGTCGAATATTCAAGAATGTTATAATTTATTTGTATCCAAAATTGACCGGTTGGCAGAAGAAACAATTCCATGGATCAAAGTTTGCCAGGATCCTACAGCTAAATTTGTACCTAAACCATACTGGAATGCAGAGTTATCTATGGCTGTGGCTAAAAGACGATTGGCACTGGCAAAATTGAGGCGCAATCCTACTCCTGCCAATTATAATATTTATATGATTGAAGTAAATACGGCCCGCAAAATAATTGAGAAAGCCCGTTCCAAAGCATGGAAGGAATTTTGTACGAGTATTGATTCGGAAACTTCAGCTTCAGAGATGTGGAGAAAAATGAAATGGGTGGAAAGTATTGTAATCGTTGGGTTGATTCCCAAAAATGTAAGGAGTTATTACAATCCTTAACTCCTGATTTAGTTGGTGAAGAACCTCCTTTTTTTTTTTTTTTTTTTTTTTTTTATTTTTGATAGGCTCGCGCTTGACCACTATCTCACCTGATGGTAAGTGATGATGTGGTCGACGATGTAGCGCGCTTACCTAGAAGAAACCTATTCACTCTTGACTTAAAGACTCCCAGGTTGTAGCTCTCAGGAAATACAGACTCCGGCAGGGAATTCCACTCCTTAGCTGTACGCATAATGAAAGTATTCCCAAAACGTTTGGTGCGTATGGGTGGGATGTCCACCATGTATCGATGACACATCGCCGTACGTCTTGTAGTCCGATGATGGAAAGGGCTAGGAGGAATTAGTTCATGCAATTCCAACGCACACTCCCCGAAATGTAACCGATAAAAAACCGACAGACTGGCAACTTGGCGCCGATGTTCAAGGCTCTGGAGCCTAGACTCGACCAATATCTCATTGCCGATGAGCCTCTTGGCCCGCTTTTCGATCGACTCTAGTGCATCCAGCTGGTACTTGGCAGATCCGTCCCAGAGGTGAGAGCAGTACTCCATGCATGACCGAACTTGCGCTTGATACAAGTTGAGCAGCTGTTCTGGCGTGAAGTACCGTCTCACCTTTGCAAGGATCCCCAACTTTTTGGCAGCCAGCTGAGCTTTTGCCTCAATGAATGGACCAAAATTGAGGGTCGATGTCAACGTAACGCCAAGAAGCTCGAGATGGTCCGTTATCGGCACGGTCACACCGCGATTATGGAGGAATCAAGTGCTATCGAAGGGGAGATAACTTTGTTTGAATTAGAAAACTGTTTAAAACGCAAGGACACGTCACCAGGTGTAGATAATATTTCTTATTCCATGCTATATAATTTATCTGTTTCAGGTAAAAAGTTTTTGCTATATTTGTATAATTTGGTATTAGATACTGGTGTTATACCAAAACAATGGAGAAACATTAGGGTAGTTCCGATTCCTAAACCTGGAAGGGATCCCAATAGCGCCTCTTCTTTGCGTCCTATATCTTTAATGTCCTGCCCATGCAAAATTTTCCATGGAATTATGCTAAAACGTCTTGAGTGGTTTGTTGAGAAATCAAATCTTTTGTCTCCATCTACTATTGGTTTTCGCAGATCACATTCTTGTTTGGATAATCTGACACGTTTAATAACATCTATTCAGATAGGGTACTCAAAGAATATGGCCACTATTGCATGTTTTGTTGATATTGATAGTGCATACAATAATGTAAATATCAATCGAATGATTGATTTGTTAAAAAAGATCGGGGTTGGGGGTAAAGTTTGTAAATATATCTTCAATTATTTAAGCCGAAGGTATTTACAGATTGACAGTGGTGTGGATGGTGTAGTGGTAAGACAATCTAGTGTGGGTTTAGCTCAAGGAGACCCATTATCCCCTCTACTTTTTAATATTGCTACTATGAATATTTGTAAATTAATTACCAGTTGTAAAGTTCCACAATATGCAGATGATTTTGTTCTTTATGTGTCTTCAAACAAACATAATTTAGATTCAGCAATTACTAACTTGAATATAGCTTTAGAAATACTTATTAAAAATTTATTTAGTGTGGGATTGTTTTTGTCCGAATCCAAAAGTAATGTTTGTCTATTTAGTAGATCTAGATGTTTAGCAAATATTCGAATTTGTATTAATAACAGTGAGCTTAAGGTTGTTGATAAAATTAAATATCTCGGTTTGTGGCTTGATTCATCTCTACGATGGGGAGCTCACATTAACGAGACTTGTGAGAAAGTTTATAAATATTTGAATATTCTTAAAATTTTAGCTGGAAAATCTTGGGGCGTACATCCTAAACATTTAAGAAGACTGTTTATTTCTCTTGTTAGAAGTCGAATTGACTATGCTAGTTTTTTATATGGCAATAGTGCTAAGACTCACTTAAATAAACTGGATGTTTTGCAGAATCGAGCAATGCGAATTTGTGGTGGTTTTATTCGTACCACACCAATTTGTGTTATGGAAAGCGAACTTTGCTTACTACCGTTACATGTAAGAAGACATTGGTTGGCTTGTAGATATTGGTTAAGGGTAAACTCTTTTTGTAATAATGTAACTGTAGGTTTAGAAGAATTATCCGAGTTATGTATGAATATCTATTGGCAAAAGAAGAAAAAACCGATTTTGATTGATATTTACAATAAGTTTAAAAACAATGTTGTTCATAAATCTCCTATATTGGATATGTATAGTATGGGTACTTGGGTCTCAAATATTAACGTTAGAGATTGTATAAATTGTAATATTGATCATTTTAATGTACCAAAACGAACAACAAGTGCGATTAATTTGAGGGTGTTAGTTTCGAATATGTTAGATATTAAGTACAATAATTATTATTATGTTTTTACCGATGGGTCTAAAGATGCTCATGGTGTTGGAGCAGCATTTTTTGATGTTCAGACTAATACTGGCATTAAATTTAAGTTATGTAATGATGCTTGTATAATGAGAGCTGAGTTGATGGCTATTGTTGAGGCTTTATCATACATTCAATCTCTGTCTTACAAAAACGTGGTGATATTGTCAGACTCGAAAAGTGCTCTTCAACACCTGATTCGCTGTGTGTCAGGAATTCGAGGCATGCCGATAGCTTATGAAGCGCTTAGGATTATACATATTTTGCAGATGAATTTAGTTAATATAAAAATTCAGTGGATAACTTCCCATGTAGGGATTTCTGGAAATGAAATAGCTGACAAGCTTGCTGCAGAAGCTATTACGGACGGCATAATTATACCCAGTAATCCCTATATTACGGAGCTTATCCCTAGTGTGAAAAAGTTTTGTTTTAGTTTGTGGGAGAACCACTTTAATATTATAACTGCGGGAAAGGGTTTGTGGTATAGAACTATCCAACAGGAACTGCCTCGGATTCCTTGGTTTGATGTTGGTAATCTTTCAAGAGAACTTTTAATTTTAGCGTTTAGAGTAAGGTCTGGTCATATACCTACCAATAGTTTTTTAAATTTGATGGGTGTAAAACCATCCCCCTTTTGTAACATTTGCTTACAGAAATTGGATGATTTGTACCACATTTTGCTGGAATGTAGTGCTTTCGATGATTTAAGGTCTTTGTTGTTTGAGGCGGTTGGCGGTGATGTGTACGGTGGTGGAGTTAATGTATTGCTTGGGAGGCCTCTTTCGGAACAAAGTATTAAAATTTATGAATTTGTTAGGGAAGTGTTTTTGAGACGAAGTAATTGATTTTTCTTTTTTTCGGTGGCTTTGGATTGTTGGGAGCGCAATGTTGATTTCATCGAAATGTTAGGTAGGTTTATTTTAAGGTTTTTTTTTTAAATTTAATTATTTGTTGTACAATACACATAATGTATAACCTTACGAGGCTGGCTTGGCGCATCAGCGCAAAAAGCCTCATTAAATAAATGATTTAAAAAAAAAAAAAAAACAAACAATTCACTATCAGATATACCCTCTATAAGCCAAGTTTCTGTCAAACAAACAACATCAAAAGAGTTGATGCAGACATTCCTATAAAAAGCTGATGTTTTTGTCCGTAGCCCCCGAACGTTTTGGTAGAAGATACTAATAGATGCCATGAGAAGTCAAAATTAACATTAGAATTATAATTGGTAAGATATAATAAGGTACAGTCGTATTATGTTCCAAGTAAAAACTATAAAAAATAACGGTCGGTTTATATAAATGTAGGTAAAACGAAGCGGTAGCAATGTTAAAAAAAGATGTCACAATATTATGTGCAATATCTTATGATAAAAATGTTAGAATACCCGGCTATGTCAGTAAAGCAAAAGAAAAGAAATAGTTTTGAGTGTAGGCTGATCCCGATCTCCACAGTATAAGCATAAAGTTTAAAATAGCGAAAAGCAAAGCTAAATGAGTATGTAACACCCAGCGATAAGAGAACAAAAGGCAGGCGAGAATGGAATGCGTGCAAAAAATAAGTACCTGCGTTTCTCAAACTTAAATAAAGTGAGTCGACGATCAACAACATTAGTGTGTCGGCAGGTCGACTGGCGGTGTAGCCTAAAAAAACTTTTTCAAGTCTTGTTCAGTCCTGATAAGGTGCTTCGGTGATGGATGGTTTTTGCGTATAAAAATTTTGCAACCTGTTACCCAAACATATTCGTAGCCTGTTTCTTTAGCTAAAATCTTAGTTTTGTTTAGTAAAGCTTTGTTATCCAGCGTCAGGTGGTCGTTGACGTATATTTTCTTGTCACCTTGAAGTCCTAAATCAGCCGGGCTCAAGATCTTATGCTTCCTAGCCGCAGCAACAAAATCATTCTTGAGATAACAGTTGTGGACCGAGCAAATTATAGTTTTGTAATGGCTGTCATTCCGCATTGGTATCCTTGCCACATAATTTATGTATTCTTTGGGGATGGGGCATTTGATTACAGCCCCTATTTTTGCGATCACGTCGAACAAGTTCTCCGAGTTCGCTTCAGGCACACCCTTGATCTCAATATTATTCATCCTGGATCTTTGCTCGTTTTCGCGACACTGAAGTTCCAGGCTCCTACAGCGCTCCTGTAATGTGGCAACGTCGTCTTTGGTCTTCCTTAACCCAACTATCTCCTGCTCCAATCCTGACACCTTGCTTGTGAGATCTCCTACCGAGCCGTGAACAAATTCGAGAGACTCCTTCATCTCTGCAATGGAGTTGGTGACATCAGAGAAGTCCGCTAACTCCTTGTTAATTTGTTTTAAGTCTGCCATCAACACCGGCAGTGACTCCATTTGAGCAGACAATCTCCTCAGTTCCGAGAGTACACTCTCCATGTCTGTTGCTGTTGTTGAACCGACCCGGGGACTCGCCGCTTGGGCTTTGCAGGAATTGCACCTCCATGTTAGTTTGCGATCTCCGAGCTTTCGCCATCCAGTCTCAGTAATGCCAGCGCACGGAAAGTCAAACTGGCTCTTACATGCAGTGCATCCGACCCCATCGTTGACCTGGTTGTCGCAGCTCTTACACTTGAACATCGTATTTTTGGTAAAATAAATGTCGTCAAAAATAAAAACTTTGAGAATCGTTGTCGAATGACTGGACTGAACTGGATGTACTTATGGAGCGTAGAGCGTATGCGTGCTTACGGTTTCGCTGACTACTGTCTAATGATATAATTGTATTATTATATGTATGATTATAAAATGTACTTGTCACAGTAACATTTTTGTACAAATGCCATTGAAAAATTACTTAAATAACGTTGTTAGCTATGTAAAACAGATAGTAAATATATGCTTATGAACCATGTAAAAATATACAAAAATAAAATCATAACATCCTAAATAATAATGATTTCTAAATTAATAATGATTAAGGCCGTACCCTGACCAAAAAATCACCATGAGATATGAGCATTCCTATTGGCCTAGCGGCACTGGTGGTGCATGAATTACAGTAGTGAATATGCCCAGATTTTAAAATACAATCTTTATAAAAAGAAATATTTGTCTTAGAAAAGAAAAAACTTACAAAATGTTCGTTATTAAATTGTCTATCCATTAGTTTTAGTAGTACAAAAAAAAATAATTAACACTTTACGAGGAGATGCATGCTATCAATAATTATTTCTCATTTTATGGTTTTGTTGGAAGGAGATTAGTGAAAAAAAAGTATACTACCATTTTAGAATCAATATTATGTAGAAATTTAATGTATTTTTATTAATTGATATTTATTTTTAAATAAAGAGTAGATAGCTCTTAAAAACTGCACAAAAACGATCAGCGCGGCGTTTTGCTCGGGTAGGCGCCTTAAGTTCGAATAACGCATTGGAGTGGCCGGAGTCGTTAGCAGTACCGGTCCGTAGTCCATACGGCGCATGCGCGCGGGGGAGTCTATTTTGTGGTAGTGCAGAAGTCAAATTAGATTCGATTGCCAAGCAAATTACTTATTTTCTTTTGTATTTTTTAAGCCAATATTCGACCCGACTAGATCACTAATTGAGTAGCGTAAAACATTCCAGAACGAAATAGTGAATACCGCAGAGTAGAGGTGAATACATAGGAAATTTGAAAGAAAGAGAAATAAACGAGGAGCGTACGCGCAAGGATCCAGGAACGAGCCATACCATTCCCCGTGCCTCTAACCGCCGCACGTATCCGCTCTTTCCGCTATTCGCACCCGCGATGTAAATAATAAAACACAAAAAAACGAAATATCTATATGACAAGCTGTGTTGGATGACCGGTGGACGAGATTGCACGCCCAGGCTCTGTGCACAGCAATTAGCAACGCAGTCTCACAGGACAGCAGCTTTAGATATGCTGCATCCAAGGTGTGGAATAACATTCCACCTCCGATAAGGGTGGTGGGTACAATACACACATTTCGGACTCGTTTACGGCAATACTTAATAGATGCGCAACGGAAACTGGATATGGTGCAGCAGAATATTTCAATAATATAATTATAAACTCTGTCCAATCATCCAAATGCGGGATACATAGATGGTCTTCGTATACATAATGAGATTTTAGTTCCACTCCATCAAAGAACTGAATAAGAAGTAATATAATAGTTGGTACTGTGTAAAATGATACACCCACTTGTTTCGATGTAGATACTTTACTTGTCATAAAATTTAAGATCTTTATAATGTAATAAGCACACTCACCTCGTATTATTTCATTCATGTATACTTGTTTGTTTTAATTACATGTTATATTTCACTGTAATCTAGCACCTAATTAGTTTTTTTTATAGAAAGTAGGTACCTTATAAAATACAAAATAAAGAACAAATTATCCGTTGTTTTGTCTTGCACCGATGCTCGCAGTGACTGTGTGCGCCGTGTGGCGGGGGTGATGCACAAACTTAATGCATCTCCCGCGGTACGCCCGTTCGGTTTGTATTTTGTAGGTACTTCTTATTATTATTATTTATGCATAGTTTTTAGATAGTGGTTATTGATCGTAGAATATTATTTCAAACTCATACGACAATAACAGATTTATGTAAATATACAGGACACATTACTTATGTTTGTATGTTCACCTCTCAACCAGGTCCTGTTGAAAATCAGCGTCAGGCAACGCCAGTTGTCTGACATATTGCTGAACAGGGCCTGATTGACACTGCCGTGAGTCACACAGTATGATTGTTAGTTTTATTTTTAAGTTTATTTTCATAATTGTGTAGGTAACTTAATTTGTGGTACGTGCCAATAAACGATTTTTCTTTCTTTCTTTCTTTCGATGGTGCTCAAATAGATAATATTTTTCTAACTTCAGTTGCGAAGTTGGATTTTATAACTCCTTCTTCAGTTACCAGTTAGTCCTCATTTAGTTTAAGTCAATACTGAATAGGTTACATTTAGACAAGCGAGCTCCACCGTAGACCAAATCATCGCTTACCATCAGGCGAGATAGTGGGCCCGTTTTTAGACGTTGTGTGCCGCTGAAACCTTTTTAATGTTCATGTAACAACAACAAAGTTGTACACATCAATCAGCAAGCCCGTTGCGAGTCTAGCAAACGACCCAAGAGCTAGATTGACCCGACACTATACCGAAGATATTCCGGATGTCAGCCTGTACGAGATTAGAAAACAACAAGGCGCCGGGTGATGACGGAATCACGGCTGAACTCCTGAAGGCGGGTGGAAAACCAGTCCTTAAGGCCCTTCAGAAGCTGTTTGATGCCGTCATACTCGAGGGCAAAACGCCACAGGCATGATGCAGGGGTGTGGTGGTACTCTTCTTCAAGAAGGGCGACAATGCCCAGCTGAAGAACTATAGGCCCAGCTCACTTCTTAGCCATGTCTACAAGTTGTTTTCAAGAGTCATAACGAATCTTCTCGCGCGCAGGTTTGACGATTTCCAGCCTCCCGAACAAGCCGGATTTCGAAAAGGCTTTAGCACCGTAGACCACATACATACGCTGCGGCAGGTTATACAGAAGACCGAAGAGTATAACCCGCCTCTCTATTTAGCGTTTGTGGACTACGAGAAAGCCTTCGATTCGATCGAGACTTGGGCTGTACTGCAGTCTCTCCAACGGTGCCAGATCGACTACCGGTACATTGAAGTGTTGAAGTGTTTGTACAAGAACGCCACTATGTCAGTCCGTCTTCAGGATCAGACCTCGAAACCAATTCTACTCCAGCGCGGCGTGAGACAGGGAGACGTCATTTTTCCGAAACTGTTCACTGCTGCGCTGGAGGATGACTTCAAGGTTCTGGATTGGAAAGGGCTTGGCATCAACGTTAATGGCGAGTACATTACTCACCTTCGGTTTGCCGACGACATAGTGGTCATGGCTGAGACCATGGAGAGCCTCAGTAAGATGCTCGATGACCTCAGTAGAGCTTCCGAAAGAGTGGGTCTTAAAATGAACATAGACAAAACCAAGGTCATGGTTAATGCCCATGTTACACGCACTCCTATCAAGGTCGGAGACTCTACACTCGAAGTTGTGGGCGACTATGTCTACCTGGGACAAACGATCCAATTGGGTAGGGCCAACTTCGAGAAAGAGGTCAACCGTCGAATTCGACTCGGCTGGGCAGCGTTCGGGAAGTTGCGCGGTATCTTCTCGTCCAACTTACCACAGTGTCTCAAGACGAAAGTCTATGACCAGTGTGTGTTGCCAGTGATGACATATGGCTCTGAGACGTGGTCGCTTACAATGGGCCTTATCAGGAAGCTTACAGTCACTAAAAGGGCAATGGAGAGGGCTATGCTCGGAGTTTCCTTGCGTGATCGAATCAGAAATGTAGAGATCCGCAAGAGAGCCAGGGTTACCGACATAGCCCGAAGAATTGCCAAACTTAAGTGGCAGTGGGCAGGGCACATTGCTCGCAGAACGGATGGCCGATGAGGCCGAAAAGTTCTGGAATGGCGACCGCAAACTGGAAGATGATACGTTGGAAGGCCTCCCACTAGGTGGACCGATGACCTGGTTAAGGTTGCGAGAAGGCGCTGGATGCGAGACGCACGGGATCGGTCAATGTGGCGACGCCTGGGGGAGGCCTATGTCCAGCAGTGGACGTCTTTCAGCTGAAATTATGATGATGATGATGTAACAACAACAAAACCCCCTTCTTAGTCCGCATTATTATGCAACTTCGGAACCCTATTAATGCGCGTGGCCCGACACGCATTTGGCCGGATATTTCACTAATTGCGTTGCACCATATTGCATAAAACATCACGAAGGTCGCGAATGGTGGACGCAGTGGCGTCGTAGAAATGTCGTTAGCGGCCTATACGTTAGATGGTAATTTAAACCCAAACCGACTGATAATAAGGTCTATTTTTAACTGTGTATCATGAGTTGTAATAATATTGTTTGTGTACTTTGGCTACTTTGGATGTGCTCGGTTTTATTTTGGGTGTCCTCCCTAGTGAGACGATTCTGTTTTAAGGCGCAGAATATTCGCCCTTCGCCCTGCATCCGTTAGCTCAACTGCAACTCGGTGTGGCGGACGCGCGGCAGCGCGGTTGCAGCAGGTCCCAGGGAGAACGACGGGGACGTGGATGACTCGGACTGGCTAGTGCTCTGCTTTATAGAGTACTCCGCCACCAGTACAGCAGCAGGTATTTTTGGCATTTTGTAGGTAATGCCCTTCTCACTGTCAGAGACTGGGGGTAGTGAAGAGGACATCGCATCACTTATCGCCAAAGCCCGAGGTAGCTCGGTAGCTCACGCAGCTGAGACCTGTTTAGCAATCACGGAAACAAACCAGAAGGATTTAACTCAAAATCTTCGGGTTCAATGTCAAATCCGTGCTGCTCTACGGGTGCGAAACGTGGAAGGTCACAAAGGACATCTCACGCCAAATATAAGTCTTCGTCAACCACTGTCTACGTCGCAAAGTTAAAGTCAAAGCGTATTTGCATTAAATGCGGTACAAAGATGGTATAAATAAGTTATTAGCACAATGACACATTTCGCCATAAGTTGGCATGCAAATATTAAGATATGAGTTAAGGTGCTTACAATAAGCAGATCTCATAACACATTATTTTTATTAGGTATTTAACCTGTTAAGTTTAGTAAACTCTTCAAAACTTAGTTTACTTACTAAAGTAGACTATGAAATTATATGGTTAACAACACATAAAATATAAATCTAATAATATCATAAAAGGCAGTAGGTAGAAATTACAACAACTAATAACAAGATAATTTACAATACATTCCTGTAATGATAAGATTGACATGGAGATTTTTTTAGAAATTCGTTTATAGAATAAAAGCTGTGAGAAATGAGCCCCTTTTTTAAAACTATACAGAATTTTCTGTAAGGGAGATCGGTTATAAAGGAGGGTATAGAATTATAAATAAGAGGGGCCATGTAAACACAACTACGCCTAAAAAATTTGATTCTGGGTACAGGCAATTCTAATACATACTGTGTAACTTTTCGTTTATTATTTTTAGTATTAAAAAGTGAATAATTCGTTTTTACAAATTTAGCGATTTCATATATATACATACAAGGAACGGTGAGGAGATTGTGTTCTTTATATACTGGTCTGCAGGAATCAGTCCAGTCCATATTAAAAATGGTGCGGATGCATTTTTTCTCTGCCAACAGAACTCTACAAAGTTCAGAGGAGTTTCCCCAGACTATGATGCCGTAACGGATGACGGAGCAAACATAGGCATGATACACCATTAGCGCAGTTGGTTTGGAAGTCTCATCTTTGACTTTTTTTAGAGCAAAAACAAACCTATTAATCTTCATGCATATTTCATTGATATGCTCCCTCCAGGTGAAATGTTCATCCAGTGTTATACCCAGAAATTTTGATGTATTTATCTGTTCTATTATTTGATCCCTATGTTTTAAGATGAATATTTTTACTCTTTTGTGTTTTAAAATTTTATTTTTTAGTTTTATCAACGTTCACTTTTAAAGCATTAATATCTAACCATGTAACTATTTTATTCAAACTGGTATTTATATAAGTCTCATGTGTTTCATGATTTTTACCATCTAGGATAACTGTTGTGTCATCTGCAAATAAAACACACTCTTGTTCTATTTTTTGAGGTAGATCATTGATATATACAAGGAATGATGGAGGACCCAAGATGCTTCCCTGTGGAACTTCAAAGTAATTTTGCCGAGGCTGAGAGTTGAAGTTGACGAGACTGTTCACTTTGTCATCAAATTTTGTAATTTGGGTAGTCTGAGTTCTATTGAATAAATACGATTTAAACCATTCCAGGGCTGGTCCCCTAATACCAATTCTAGATAATTTTTCGATTAGAATGGAATGATTTACAAAGTCGAAGGCTTTACTTAGATCTAAAAACAAAGCTGAGGTTACACTTTTAGAGTTAATGTTATTTATTATTTCGCATTCTCGGCATTTAATGGCCCGAGACCAAATCCAACGTAGAGCTGTCGGAGAAATGCCACGAGAGCCCGATCGACCGCCAGATCAAGCGTCGCAAGTGGAGATGGATTGGCCACACGCTCTGAAGGGGTCCCGATCACATACCAAAGCAAGCTTTGGACTGGAATCCCCAAGGGAAAAGAAAGCGTGGCCGTCCCCGTCAAACCTGGCGTCCCACCGTGTTGGCAGAAGTGACGAGCATCGGAATGACATGGAGCGAGTTGAAGCGTGAAGCTCAAGATCGATCGCGATGGAGGACATCTGTGGACGCCCTCTGCTTCATCTAGGGTTTATAGGACATTATGTCAAGTAAGTCACTTTGGCTACTTTGTCGAATCAGTGACGGTGTTTCGATGTGTGAGTTTGTTTGGGATTTTGTGTCAAGATGCGCGTTTAGTTCCTTCGAAGTAATGCTTCCATGTTTATTTCCGTTCACTTCGCTTATCCGAAAGCTGAAGGCAACTTATCTTAGTAGCACAGCAGGTTGCTAATAGACAGTAAGCAGGGGAGCCTAAACACCCTCCCACCCGTTGAAAGGTTTGTCTTTCAACAGTAAATCTTCAGTAGTAGGTAGCGGACATAGCTTGATAATAGGCCGGCGTAAAACGCCTCTAGTGGTTTTCAAATCAGCCACTCTCGAAACTCCATCCGGACCAGGGAATAATCTTATAACCCGTCCAACGCGCCAACACAATGGAGGTAATTGATCTTCATGGATAAGCCTCCTCCTCCTCGCGTCGATTCCTAAATTCTGGGGGTCGTGACCACATCATGGTTTCAAAACCTTCTCTTTGATGATGTTTCTCCATCTGCTCCTCTTCTCAGCAACGTGCACGGCATCTGAGGCTTTGATGTTCAGCGCGGTTCGGATTTGGTCTGACCAGCGTATAGGACTTCTGCCTCTAGGCCGTTTAGCCTCGACTTTGCCAGTGATAATTACCTTCAGTATGTTGTCACCAGGTTTACGGGCAATATGGCCATAAAAGTCAAATATCTTGCGGAGGCACACATTCGACAATCTAGGCCTTTTTTAAATTTTGAGGTCCTGCAATATTGAGATGTTCGTCCTGTGCGCCGTTTCCTGTAACATCACATTTCAAAAGCCTCGATGCGTTTGCGATCAGCGGCTTTAAGAGTCCACGTCTCCGTTCCGTACAAGAATATGGAGAAAACAAGGGAGCTGACAAGTGACAGTTTTGTCTTGTTCGAAATGTTGCGGTCCTTCCATACTCTCTCGAGTTGCGACATGGCAGTCTTTGCCATTCCAATGCGCGAATCTCATCTTCACACGATCCATTGTTACTTATACTAGAGCCCAGGTAAATAAAGTGATTAACTGTTTCGACGTCAAGTGTACCACTGAGCCTTAGTTTGGACGTGCGGTCCACCACCATGATCTTCGTTTTGGACCGGTTTATGGAAAGCCCCATCTCACCACTGTATCTTTCCATCCTGTTGAAGAGAGAGCTGATTTCGGTTTCGTCTGTTGCAAACAAGATGGTGTCGTCAGCGTAGCGCAAATTGGTGATTTTATTGCCATTGATGTTAACACCCCTGCCGTTCCAGTCCTCATGGATAAGCACGAGGCCTCAAATATGTAGGTATTTTGTGTTCGTCTTCCACTTCAGTCGTTGTTGTAGTTCGTGTATATATTCACGCTGAACGCGTGACCAGAAATGCTGATGAATTTGTTGCAGTCGAGCGTATCGTTGCAGGTGACTTTCTTTCATGTTTTCCAGGCTTGGTTCAGGCAGTGCTTTCAGAGGTCTTCCAATGAAGAAGTGCCCTGGGGACAAAGGAAGGTAGTCATCAGGAGATGAGGAAAAAGGACATAAGGAGCGACTGTTCAAAAGGGTCTCCACTTGTGCGAAAAGTGAAGATATTTCTTCAAAGGTAAGATGGGTATTTCCCGTAACTCTTTTTATATGGCATTTTGCAGATTTGACTCCGGCTTCCCAGATGCCGCCAAAATGAGAAGCGTGAGCAAGTGAGAATACACATTTTATATTTTCCTGAGTTGCAAATTCAGCTAAGTCCCCATTATGTAATTTAAGAAAAGCTCCTATCTATTTAGCAGCAGCTACAAAATTACCCCCGTTATCACTAAATATTTAATTGGGTTTGCCACGACGGGCAATAAATCTGCGTAATGTCATTACAAATGCGTCGTTAGTAAGGTCACAGACCGCTTCCAACTGAACGCACTTATAACACACAAATATACAAACACACAAACATGATGCAAAGGTAACATTTGCTCACCCTTGCACCTTTACCTTTACGATTAATTATGCAAAAAGGTCCAGCGAAATCTATGCCCACTAAGTTAAAAGGGAAATCTGCACTCACACGGTGTGATAGTAAATCACCCATTTTAGGACAAAGAGTTTTGCCTCGGTCACGACAACATCGCACACAATTCTGTACGTCGAGCAAACTTCTGCCATTTAGCGGCCATACTGATTCCCTTATCAGTGATAACAACAGCTGCGGGCCAGCATGCAGGTGCCGTAAATGTTCTCTTTCAAAAAAAAGTTTGGTTAAATGATGGGCCGAATCTAGTAGTATTGGATGTTAACACGCTTTTATTAGCTTGGTATGTATCTATGTAACTGTACGGAACGGACGTTATCGCTTGAGTTATGGTAGAATTCGGGAGGTTGTAAGGCTCCTGCTCTAAGCGCGTTGACGCCCCTTGTACCAAAGTTCAGTTATCGTTGGAAATTCAGGAACCCAGGAGTCTGTTGAGGGCCGCAAGGTGTTCGTAGGTGAAGGTCTGATGTCCAGGAAATGAAAGACTTTATTCTTCTTAACGTTCTGCGATGTTTTTCGAGGTCTTCGTTATGCAAAGTTACGTGGATTTTGACTTGTTTAAAATATGGCTATAAAATGAACGCCGCGCATGCGTACTATTCAACCACCAAACTTTACCGTAACGAGCGCCTCGAATTTGCGCACGCGCCAATCTTTATTTACAAATATTTTTATCCTAGCTCTTAGCTATAAACCGACAGAACCTCCCCTTTTTCTGAAGGGATCACAAAGTGTGATACCTTGTTGGATGCGCCCTGGAATGGCTTTTCCAAAAAATCTTTGATCAGGTTCCTATATGGTACCCCTGAAGAGATTCTCCAGGAAGAATGAGGAATGAGGGGAATTTCCGTCGATTTTGGGACTTAAAGGCTACTATCTTCTAAGTTATACAATTTTAGTACTAAGACACTATACGGGTCTTGAAGCCCTTTTATAAGGCTATAGAGACACACTACTTCTATGCCTGTATCTACATCTTCCAGGCGCTCAGCCGTCTGGAAGATGTAGAGGCACCTGTCTGCAGGCTGCCGAAGGTAATGCCTCTGACGGCATATCAGCAACCCTTCAGGCACCAGGTGTGTCTGAAGGCGGTGAGCCTGCTGACTGACGCATAGAAATGTCTATTGTGGTTCATACAAGCACATTATCTCAAGTAAACAGTGTTTATGTACTAGAATTACATAAGCGCCACTTAGTTATAGGGCTTAGGCAGAAGTCTTGGCTGCCTAAAAGCACTAGATTTGTGAAAAAATGTATTCACCTTTCTAGGGCGAAATTCTATTATCCCTGGCTATGTACTGTTATTGTGTATTGTTTTCCAGTCATAGCCCCAGGGCAGGACACCTAGGTGATGTGTCCTGACAGACTAAAGTGTGTTAGGTAAATAATACAATTTGGCACGTGTGTGCATCGCACACGGCCCTACAAACGACCCTGCTTTTTTGAGGGTTTCATGACGATAATTAAACAGTTTAATTTATCTAAACTACTACATAGATTACCTAAATATTTAACACATATCGCTAGTACATAGTTTGTATCAAATTTCTTCTGGCGCGCATTTTATATAAACATACGCTGCTGCCCCCGAGCGGCTCACGAGAGATTCATCGCCAGCCGTCGCCCCGAGCGGTCGTCTCGCTGCCCGTTGCCGCTCCGCTCGCCGCCCCACCGCTGCGAACCCCCACTCTCCGCCTCGTCTCGCTCCTGCGTGACATCACTGCGGCCGACGCGCCCCCCGCTCGCCGCCTCACCACCGCGCGCCCCGCGCCTCGCCCTCGCCCCGCCGCACCCCTGCGGGTCGTCGCCGCGGCCGACGCGTTTTCAAATCCACTTCTTGTGGTCCTTGGCGGATACCTAACGGTGTTAACTAACCCAAGGGGGTGTCGACCCAAGCACCCGCCAAGCCCCTTCAGGGCACGGCAGTCATTGGATTCGGGAGCAGGATCGTTGGCCTTGGTAGATAGCCTAGTCAACCCCTGTCTTCGTTCCACAGCAATCACCTGGCACGGTCGGGTGTTTCTACCCCGACGTGCCAGACTTTCGGTACACAGTGGTGGGTGGCCTACCTTCGGTGGGTTTACCGGTACATTAGGGCCCCTGTCACACATTAAGATTGGTGCAGGGTTACTAGCTTAGGGCTCACCAGGCACACACCTCCCAGTCTAACCCGGCTGGGATGGGCCCGGGGTGTGTGGGTAGGACCAAACAACCCGGGCCCACCTACCCGGGGACTATCTCTCTATCCCCTTCAGATAGATAAGATAGGGTATTGTTTGCAATACCTTATCTCATCTTGATATCTTTTATTTTTCTCCTGGATTAGTCACATTAACGACTATGCATCCAGTAGAGTTGTTAATGTTCCTCATCGTGGATATGCTGTCGGACGATTCCAGTCCGCGCCGCGTAAACAAGGAAAGATACGCCACCATCCGGCAATCACTTGCCACTTGTTCTGCCTTAGGCATCCCGGCCCCCGACTCTGACGTAAGTCAAGCTCCCTTTGTTGCCGACGGTAACAAAATAAACTTTCCAATTGTAGAAAGTGCCCGCTCAAAAACCGTATTTTCGAATCCCGCCTCCCCTCAGGTCAACATTCCAATCGACGCTCCCATGTCAGATGATGACAATTCCGACAACTATTATACTGACGCCTCCTCCGCCTCTGAAAGCTGTAAAGCTCCGTCTGAGGTTGTCAGAAAGAGGAGGAAAATCAAGACGCACCCCAAGGTCTCTAAGGCCAAGAAGGTCGCACCGACCAACTCCCCAGCTCGGCCGTCCACCTCCGCCGACGTGCAACCCACCCCCGCCACCGCTTTCCAGCGGCCCAGGCGTCCGGCTCGCTCCCCCACCCCCGGGAGCCGCTCCCGTAGCCCTCTGACTTTGGCCGACACTTCCCAAAAGTCGAGCCGCGCCCCCAGTCCTGCTCCTATTAATAAGAAGCAGAAAGTCCCACCCATCTTCGTCCACGAAAAAATTAAGTGGACTGACATCTCAAAACTTTGCGTTGAACGCAAAATCAATTTCCTAAGTGCCACCTCCCTCACCTACCCTCAGGCAGGCATAAAAATTTCTCTCCAAACCCCTACTGATTTCAGGAATCTTACCAGGCTCCTGAAAACCCAGAGGGTTCCCTTTCACACCTACACTCTCCCCTCGGAGGCGCCCATCCGTGTGGTGATCCGGCGCATCCCGAAAGAGATTTCCGCTGAGGACATCTATAACGATCTCGCCGCTCAGAAGGTCCCAGTAATTTCTGTCCACCGCATGCGTAAAGCAAGAGGTGGACAAGAATACGACATGGTTTCGGTCGAGTGCGACCCAACCGAGTCATACAATCCGATTTTCAAGATAAAATCATTGTGCTCTCTTTCAGGGATCTCCATCGAGAAACCCTACCGTCCCACTGTTGTTGGTCAGTATCACAACTGCCAACAATATGGACATAGCCAGAAAAACTGCTTTGGCGTCGCCAGGTGCGTTAAGTGCCGAGGCGACCATAGCACAAAAGAATGTCCCCGTCCCAAGAACCCAGCCGAATGCACGGAGCCTCCCAGCTGCGTGCTATGTGACCAGGTTGGTCACACGGCTAACTTCAAGGGTTGCCCTAAAGCCCCCAAGCTGGCGCCCAAAATGGCCAAGAGCCACGCTGAGCGCCAAGCTCACACAGCTCCCTCCGGACCACCCCCTGCCTGGCTAGCCCCTCAGAGGACTTCGCTTGGGGCAAACTAAACCACCAAAAGGTGGCTCCCCAGACCGTCCAACAGACAACCACAGGCCTGCTGAAACAACCCACACCGGCCTCCCCTCAGGCTCCTGCCGTCCCCAAGCCCGCTCAAAACCGGCAAGTGGCTCCCACCACTGTCGCCGCTGAGAGCCTGCCCCATCAAAAGCCCGCTGACAGACGCTGCGTCGCTGATGTTATCATCAGCGCGTATGCCGTCTGGATGACGGATGAGGCCAGATCGTTGGCTGCTGAGATCAGAAGGATCGAGGCAGCCGGTGATATGCCCGCACCCGAGTCCAAAGACATGTTTAAAAGGTACCCAACATTACCGAGGTACTAGATAGCCTTGTCTTCAGAAACGGTCAATGGGAGCGCACATAAGATGCATCAGTTACCATTTCCGTTAGGATTTCGCCAACTGAGGCTCATCCCCGACCCCCATGATCTCCACTCTGCTCCAAAAGAGCCTAGGGAGTAGGATCAATGTAACACACAGACCGATTCGTTCAGTCCTCGCCGCCGAGGCCCGTCGCGTACTCTTTCAATAAAAGCCCGCCAGCCCGCGAAGCTGAGCACTAGTTAAATTATTAGATCTCAAAAGGAGTTTCTTGTCCGTTCTTCTCCACGTAGGTAGTTTCCGAACGGATGGTAAAATCACTTGTTAAGATCCAGCCATTGCTTGCCCCCCCAGCGACGCCCTGAGCCGAGGTTCGACCCCAACTGGGGTAGCCCTCAGCGTTGTCGCTTAGTTTTAGAAATGTATGCCTAGCTGGAGGCTACTATAGCTTAGTCTCCACAGGGAAGGTCCGGTTAAGTAGTTGCCAGTCACTTTGACAGAACTACGAGAACCCACTTAGAAAAAAAATAAAAAAAACCGAGCGGCTCATTTGGAACTAAACTGCCGTGCGAGCCGCACGTCTCTGCTGATCATTAATTTAGGTTTTTACTATGACAACTGCAATCAATATGTATGTTGACCCTTTTAATTTGTTAAGCTTGCACTACAGCACCCTATCACTTACTGATAAACCTTAAAATCATTATCTAAGTTCCCCAAAAATGCGAACGAAACTTCAATGTTCACGAATCTATAAATATGACCGCGCCATCCGGAATTTGTTTAGTATGAGATGGCGCGTTGGGGTGAGCAGACGTATCTAAGTATGTTATGTATAACATTAGTACATAAGCTATAACGTTCATATATACGTTAACATATGCGGCGTGATGCACCGTCGCGAACAGTAACTATGTATCAATGTAACGGAATCTTTGAACGTGATTTTCACCCACTTCAAAACGTCGGATTGATTTGAAACTTTGCACACCTATCAAGGACCGATGACAATGCAATAATGTAGTCAAAGTCAAAGTACTTTTGAAAGTCAATAATGTAAATCATTAAAAAAAAATGAAATTGATGTCCGAGGGTAAATGATTTTGGTTGTTATTAATTTTTCAACCCACTATTAAATATGTCGCTTACAGAGTAGAAATTCTTATCCAATAGCCATAATTTAAGATACCTTAAAAATTTATTAACTGGTAAGATGTTGATAGTGTCAGGTATAGCATTGAATATGCGACCACACATTGCATAGCTATTTTAACATGCTTTTATTAGCTTGGTATGTATCTATGTAACTATGTATCTATGTATCAATGTAACGGAATCTTTGAACGTGATTTTCACCCCCTTCAAAACGTGGGATTGATTTGAAACTTTGCACACTTATCAAGGACCGATGACAATGCAATAATTTAGTCAAAGTCAAAGTCAAATATGTTTATTCAACTTGGTTCAAATTTACGAGTAATTCAAGTTGATTCTACCGTGCGCGTTTAAATAGTTTGTCCCATTAGCCTTACCAAGATCTTCAGGATTAGCGACATTTGAGTTCAATTTACCATTAAAGCGTGTTTTTTAGTTTTTAGAACTACAATTTTTAGTATATAGTGCTGTCCTAGGGATTATTGACAAAACTATTCTATTCTTGTGCCTATTACTTTTTGGATCCAATTCATGAGCTTTTTTTAAACAATTCCGGGTGAATTTTAACATATTTAGCGCATTCAAAGATATACAGGCTTGGAAGGGATAATATCTTGAACTTTTTGAAAATGGGTTTTCAAGATTCCCATGGACGTATTTCCGCTATGGCGCGGATGCTTTTTTTCTGTGCGATGAACACTCTCTGACTTTCTGTTGAGTAACCCCAGGCAATAAGACCATATCTCAACACAGAATCAATGTAGCCATAGTATGCCGATAATACAGTTTTCAATGCTGATGTTTTTGAGAGTTCTCGTCCATAAGCACTTAATTGAATATAATTAGTTTTTGTTAGGTTTACACATAGATTATTTTCGTCAAGCCATGTTATCATTGATACAATTGTATTATTTATGTCAGTTGTATATTTATTAATGTCAGTATTATTCGATGTCAATATTAATGAAATGTCATCAGCCAACAGAAAACAGGGGTAATTAGTAACTTCAGGAAGGTCTTTTATATATAGTAAGAACAATAGGGAGCTAATCACACCACCTTGGGGCACACCAGACCTGTTATGTTTGTAGTTTGATCTGTAAGATTTTAGTTCTAGTTTACTATATTTTTTTTCGATTTCTACACACTTCATTCTGTTATTTAAATAACTTTCTATTCATTGAAGAGGTGGGCCCCGTATCCTATACTTTTCAATTTTATCTAGCAATTTGTGTGATACGAAGTCGAAGGCCTTCGACATGTCAAAAAATATGCCTGTTGTCTTAAGTCGCTTATCTAAATTGGTAATGATTGTGTGTATTAGGTTAAAACATGCTAATGTTGTGGACTTTCCTTTTTGAAAACCGTATTGTTCTTCCCTTAGGATACTATGCTTGTCGATGAATTGAGTAAGGCGTTTATGCATGGCAGTTTCAAAGATTTTTGATATAATCGGTATGAGAGTAATTGGTCTGTAGTTATCGAGGTCTTCCTTGTTACCTTTTTTGTGGAGAGGTTTTACAGTAGGCTAGGAAAACATCCAGATTCAAAAGATTGCTGCTAACTCATCGTAACCTACTGAGTTTGTGTTGTTTAGAGATAACATCATTTTGTGTATTTCTTCATGTCCATATGGCTTTACGATAATAATATCACTAACAGATTTTTTAAGGCTAGTACGAGTATTTTTATGAGTATCGTTTGTAAGATTAATCCAATAGTCATTGAATGCTTCAGCAATTTTATCCGAGCTATTAATTACAGTACCTTTGTTTTTTACGTTTTCTATTACTTGATTGCTCTTACTACCGACGGACTCATGTTTTATCAGTTGCCATGCTGCCTTTTTTTTTTTTTTAAATTACTGATAAACTGATGATTAACTCGAATTAATCAAAACTATATGGTGAAGAACTTATTCGTCCACCAACTCTAATTAAAATTTTTGTCCACTAAAAAAGGTGACAAAGATTGGGCGATTTTTGTTTTTAGGTAACGCTTTGTATTTACTAGAAAAGCAGAGACAAAGACAAAGACAAAGACATAGAGAAAGAAAAAGACAAAGGAAAAGACAAAGGCAGAGACAGAGACAGACAAAGACAAAGAGACAACCCCCCAGATGTCAGTTTAGTCTACGAAATAAAAAATCAGAGTATAGTAAATAGAATATCATTGATGTTATGCTTATAAAAATTTATTACTTTAAAATTATATCAATCTTTTATATTAACTATGATCATTATATCAAATAAAATTATAGATTCAGTTGTTATATCTTGTAAATATTAGAGATTTTGTAATTGTGTCATACATTACTTACCCCTTTAAGAGGGCGAAACTAAAAACTAAAAAGTCATCTGTAGAATAAAATATAGATCTCGCGAACGAAGTCACGGGTGAAGTGCTAGTCTATTAAATATTAGTCTATGAATGTGCTATTTGTGTTTCTTGGCGTTTTTGTTGTTTTTGTAACAATCTAGAAATTCTGTTCAGAAAGTTAGTGTACCCGCACTTCATGGTTAAAATAGGTCGAATCTGTTCCAAAACCGAATCGGGGCACCCCGACTTCACGTAATCTTTTATTACACTACACGGTATTCATGGCTCCAAATTGTTACTGAATAAACTGAATTGAATTTAATGGCGTACTTCATTGCTTGATGTTCGCACCCGAAGGGGCGCCGATTTAAATAGTGACCATCTAGATAATTGTGTCTAGATAATTTTGCTCACAATTACAGACAAAAATGTAAATGGGAAGTAATAGACTTAGCATTGTCTGATCACACAGCGCAAATTCTAAAAATCAAAGTTAATAAATCACTTCAGATACAATCTTGGCGTAAAAGTACACGAGATATTTCGGGTGAAAATCTACTCAAATTTAAAAACCATCTGCTATCATTAACTTTTTCAGAAGTATATAATAGCGAAGACCCAAACTTAGCATTATGATATGTTCTTGGATTTGTTTCTTTTACTATACAATCTGTGCTTCCCCATAAAGTACACAACTGTTAAATTTGGAAAATCAATTAAATGGATATCACGGGGTATTCGTATATGCAGTAAAAGACAGCGCTTTCTACTGTGGCAGCAACGAATAAAACCTACAGAGGAAAATAAACAAAAATTTCGTAATTATTCCAGAAAATTTAAAAAAATCGTCAAATTAACTCAAAAAGCTCAAAACAACCACTTACTTTTAAACTCGAAAAATAAATCAAAGACAGCCTGGCATATAATAAACAACAATAATAATATTAATGAACCAATCTCTAAGATAATTAATCATGATGTCATAATAACTAACCCTAAAGATATAGCTGAATCATTTAATGATTTTTTCGTCGATCAAGTCTCGGATTCACCGAAACCTGCTTCTCATCGTGTAAAGGAAATAGATCATAATCCAAATTCGTTTTTTATGTCCCCAGTTGTACCGCAAGACGTATCAAGGGTAATAAGATCATTGAAAAATAAAAAGAGCTTTGGTTACGACGGCATTTGCACTAAAGTCATAAAATTCGTTTCTAATGTGATTTCTGGTCCTTTAAGTCATATTATTAATGCAAGTATATCTTCCGGGGTATTTCCTAAGAGTCTCAAAACAATAATTGTGAAACCTCTTCATAAAAAAAACGATAAAGAAAATATGTCAAATTACAGACCCATAAGCTCTTATTCCTGTGTTCTCTAAAGTAATAGAAAAAATTATATATGAACAAATTTACAATTTTTTGGCAAAATTTAACCTACTTTGTGACGAACAAAAAGGTTTCCGTAAAGATAAAAACATCAATATGGCTATATTCGATTTATTAAAAACTGTAATGGTGAACGTAGATAATAAAACACCAGTTTGCGCCATTTTCACGGATATGACAAAGGCCTTTGACTACGTAGATCATGAGACACTTATAAACAAACTTCAAGCTTACGGAATTCGAGGAAATGCATTAAATTTAATTAAATCCTATCTTACTGGTCGTATGCAATATACTGAAATTTCTGATATTTGTTTAAATACAAAACGTGAAATAAAATTCAGATCATCTTATAGAAACATCAAATATGGTGTTCCTCAAGGAAGCGTTCTCGGGCCGCCTTTATTCTTAATTTATATCAACGACCTTCCACTTCAAATAGACCATCCAATCATATTGTTTGCCGACGACAGTACAGCACTAGTTAAATGCACAAGTAAAGAAAACTATGAAAATGATATTAACAACACTCTTAAATCTATAGTAAACTGGCTTAATTACAATAATTTAAAAATAAATATACTAAAAACTAATATCATGCATTTTTACCAATAAATTAATCCCAAAGACTTAAACGTCAATTATGATGGTCATGAGATTGAAAATGTTAAGGTAGCTAAATTTTTGGGAATATTAATTGACAATCAATTAACATGGAAACCTCAAGCTGAATATATTTGTAAAAAGTTAAGTACTTACGCCTATATGTTATACAATCTATCTAAAAAAGTCAATACCAATACAGTCCTTGTTGCTTACCATGGCCTAGTTATTTCTACGTTGAGGTTTGGCATCATATTTTGGGGTAATAGTAGTGAAAGAGAAAACATTTTCAAAGCCCAAAAACGATGCGTTAGGTCAATTTTTAACTTACAGGTTACGGACAGCTGTGTTCCTATTTTCAAATTACATAAATTACTAACCTTCCCATGTTTGTACATTCTAGAAATAGCCATTTTTGTGAAAAGCAACCCGCATCTGTTTCCATCGTTATGTGAGATACGAAAGAGGACAAATTGTATGAGATCTCAGTATAAAAATTTATTGCACACAGGGAGCTATAACACCACACTGTTAAAGAAAAGCGTTATGTGTATGGCGCCAAAGATATACAATAAGTTACCTGAAGTCATAAAAGAACAACCATTTAGAATATTCAAAAAACGACTAACTGACTTATTGTTACAAAAATGTTACTATTCTATATCCGATTTTTTGAATGATGATTTGTGATAGTATATAGGAACATATTTTCGTATTTTTTTTCTGAGCTGATAACCTGCAATGTCTCATGTATGAACCGGTGTCTACCCATAAATGTTTGTATGCCGAAAGGCAGAATGTACAAGGACTCTTGAACTTTTGTTAACATCTTATTGTAATACCTACATTCTATACAAATAAAAACTTCTTATTCTTAACTTCTTATTCTCATCATTTGGTAGTTGCTGAAGTTCGGCTCAAGGTTGCGGTAACACATGCAACTGGACAACTCGGCAAAGTGAGGCGAAGGTACGATGTGAGTAAAGTTTTAAACTTTTTCACCCGTAAGGCGTTTCGGTTTGAGCTACGCAATCGGTTCTCTGTACTGGAGGATGCTGCGGACTCAGTGGACTAGGAGTGGAGCCACATTAGAAAGGCCTATACAGAGGCCAGCTCCGTGGTCCTTGGGCATAAATCGACACATGCACGCGAGGACTGGATGTCTCTTCACACGTGGAGCCTCATTGAGGATAGAAGGAAGTTACACCTCAAACTGATTGAGACGCGTGATGATGTGGAACGAGCCGACCTCAATGCTCCATAGCGCCAGAAGCGCAAGGCGATTTATCGCAGTACGCGTACAGATAGAAGGCGTTTGGCTGATGATATTGCTGATCGTGTTCAACACACTGCAAACAGCAACTTGAAAGAGCTGCCACGAAGACCTTGGCAGAAAACAGAAGGCTCAAGAAGAAGAAGCCGCTTAAATCCACACAGGGACAGCTTATTGTGACTTCGGAAGGACGGCTACAGCGCTGACACCAGCATTTTTAGGAGGTCTTCCGATTGTCAGCATCTCTGACGCCTGACGCGCTGCAGGTAGGTTCTACACTACCTCGACCTCTCGACATCGATACGGAACCACTGCGCAAATGTTACAAGCCGACTTAGCCTCCGCCGTCGACGTGCTGACGCCTTTAATTAAAAGGATGTGGACCGCTGAAGAATTCCCGTACGACTAGAACAAGGGACTTTTAATTACCGTGTCCAAGAAAGGTGATCTCAGAAGTTGCGATAACTGGAGAGGTATTACGTTGTTGTTGACCCCCTCTTAGGTCTTCTGTAAGAGAATACTTGATAGGCTCTCGAAGGCCGTTGAACCTCTTCTGCGCGGGGAGCAGGCGAGTTTTCGTTCGAGCCGCTCATGCACGGACCAGATCAACACTCTTCGAATCATTCTGGAGCAGGCAGCAGAATGGCAAAGGGAAATTTATCTTAATTATGTCGATTTCGAAAAGGCCTTTAATACATTGAAGTGGACGTCTTTTGGCTGAAATGATGAATGATGATAAATGAATGTCGGCTGTACGTGTCAGAAAACTGGATCCCCAAAACAGTAATCCTCGAACCGTGATTGTTAGGTTGAATAGTACAATAGCCCGTGACGAAATATTAACATCTGTGATGAGTTTTAACAAAAAAACACCCGGAAGACAAATTGAACTCGAGTCTTTTAGGCTATGGTGGCCCAAAGAAGCCAATCTTCGTGTCTGAGCATCTGTCTCCTCTTAATAAGGAAATCCACGCTGCAACCCGGAAAGCAGCTCGTGACAAGGGCTACAAGTATTTTTGGGTGCGAGATGCACGCATCCTTATTCGGAAAGCAGATGGGGCGCCTGCCAAGCAAGTACGCAGCCTCGAAGCAGTTACGCTGTTATAACTTTAAAATTATGCCTGCACAAAACCGTGTACTAAAACTTCCACATTCACTCTTTATTATCAAAATTTTAGAGGAATGAAAACCAAAGTGAACAAAATTATGCTAAATGCGTGTATAAAAACTACGACATAATTATAGGAACAGAAACATGGCTTGACGACAGTGTCAACGACGGGGAAATACTTGACTGTAGGTACAATATATACCGCAGGGACAGAACCTCGACAAAAGCAAGGAAGAGTAAGGGTGGTATATTAATAGCTGTTCTGAAGTCAATCGAGTCTGTTCGCATGCCCCATTTTGAGACTGACTCAGAAAACTTATGGGTAAGCATGAAGGTTGCAAACGGGAAAAAGGTCCAACGCCTGAACATTTGCGTTGTATATCTTCCACCACCTGTACAGCAGAAAACAGTTGACTTGTTCCTTGATAAGGTTACCTCTGTTATCGAGACAACCGGAAACCAAACCTTAATGGCTGGCGACTTCAACCTTGGCTTTATTAAATGGAACCTGGACGAGGCCAGAACTGAAAGTACATCGACGACACCAAGTAACTATAATAACCCACTGGGTTACTCGTTTATTGACTGCTTGTCCCTCAATAATTTTGAACAACTGAACCCCGTACGAAATCATCTTGACAAAACCCTCGATCTAATATTGTGTAACTTTCCCGGCGGTTTTGTCCACGAATGTAAAACCCCCTTGTCGGTTGTAGACTCTCATCATCCACCATTAGACATTGTTATAAAAATTATCCACTTAAATGTAACCGCTCTGTAAAGTACCATTATCGAAAAGCAAACTATGCATTGTTAAATGAGCGGATAAAACAATGGTCAGAATAAAACAGTGGTACAGCCAATGCAATGGTGGAAGTATTATATAATAGTAGTTTATGATACTGTTGCATAATAAGGGGTATTAAAACATGAGTGTGTGTTTAAAAACCGAGCCGTAGGCGAGGTTTTTAATAGTATTCACACGAATGTTTTAATACCTAGTTATGTGCAGTTTCATACACTACTTTATCTACACTCATACATTTTGGGATTGAACCTACTAAATACCTTTTTTTTTTTCATGACTGCATCATATAATAATCTCGACTTCGCTGGTAAAAGATTATGAGTAATTTCCTTCGCCGCATATAATATATTTGGCGGAGTCAAATTTTCTTCACATTCGCTAATATCAGATATTTTAAGCATGAATGAAAAACTCATGAAATTCAGTACAGTGAAACCTGCAAATCAAAACGTATGAATGGCGCCAAAACCCATCACATCACCGCATTATCCGCGCATGCGCTAAGGCTTAGCACACGCACTGTGATATTTATTCGCGAGATTTTTTTCCGCCCATTCTGCGACCTATGGAATTGGATGAAGTTGCTTGCATTGCGGTAAAACACCCGAGATCGGGAATCGCACTTTCTCTCGAGTGATACATAGTGCTTTATACTACACCTACGAGGAAAATAAAAAACTAAATCTTTACTAATTGAAATTTATATTGAAATTGTTGCAGTTAGTGAAGCTTAATGTAACACTTTTTCCATTAATGTTTGTTTGAGATGTTTGCGACAATGTAGGAGGAATAACTGGCTGTGCTGTTGGCACTGCGCTCGTAGAAGGCTGTGGTGCCAAAGGGGCAACTGGCTGCTGAGGGGCATCTGGCATCGCCGCGCTCGTTGATGGTTGAGGAGATGAGTCTTGATGCACATTAATCGATCCCGATATTTGGTTATTTATTCGTGTTTTGTTTTCTACGGAATTCTCTATGTAACTTTCTGCAACAGCGGACGATTTACAACCACCGTGACGTTTTATTGTGGTTAAATCAGCACCAGTATCGGCAAGAATAGTCGCTGAAGTTCTGCGAAAGCAGTGGCCAGTGTATTCTAGTGGATTGAGTAAATTAAGGTAGGAAGCTATTTCTCTTGGCACAGTACTTATTTTGTTTTTGTTAAGGCAAAAAGATCCCAGTCCAATGACATACCTTCTGAGATGAAGCTTGATAGCTTAATGGCCACTACTGGGGACGGGGTCTGCAAACTCTTTGCAGACCATTTTTCCTCAACTTTCGTCTCATCGGACAACGTAATACATGATTCACTGCAAGAAGGCCACATGTATCCTCAGAGAAGCTTGGGTCAGGTTGTATTATCTGATAGGGATGTTTTCAGGGTTCTTAAAAATCTAAACGTGTGCAAGGGTCCGGGACCTGATGGTTTACCACCATTATTAGTTAAAAACTGTGCGAGTACTTTAGCCCTACCGATTAAAATAATATTAAACCACTCAATTAAAACAGCAGAATTCCCTTCTAAATGGAAGGATGCCAATGTAGTGCCCATCTTCAAAAAAGGTGAAGCGAACAACATTAAAAATTATCGCCCAATATCCATTTTATCAGTGTTTTCGAAGGTCTTTGAATCCATGATGTGTCCCATTTTAACATCGCACTTCAAAACAGAGCTAGCTTCCCAACAGCATGGATTTTGCACGAAAAGATCCACCACGACTAACCTAGCCCTTTATGTCAATGACCTCAGCAGACTTGTTGACTCTCGCACGCAAGTTGATGCCATTTATACAGATTTTAGCAGTGCCTTCGACAAGGTAGATCACCGGATCCTACTTTAGAAACTATCAGACCTCGGTATATTCGGCCAGCTCCGGTGGTTCAAATCCTATCTGACTGAAAGAAAGCAGAGGGTGGCAGTAAAGGGGCATCAGTCTCCCTTTTATTATTCTACTTCTGGAGTTCCACAAGGCTCCCATATGGGTCCCATATTGTTTTTAGTATTCGTCAATGACATCGTGAACTGCATCAAACACAGTGAATGCTCACTCTTTGCAGACGATGTCAAGTTCTACAGACAAATAAACTTGACCAGAGATATTTCCTTACTGCAAGAGGATCTAGACTCGGTACACAACTGGTGTGTACTAAACGGGATGTCTCTGAATGTTGAAAAGTGTCACCACATGACCTTCACTAAAAAACGGAACACACTTCCATCCTCGTATTCACTGAACGGTCTAACGCTGCGGCGGGTTGACACAATTCGCGATCTAGGAGTATACCTCGACAGTCAGATCACTTTCATTCCACACGTGGACAATATCGTCAAAAAGGCAACCAAAATGCTAGGATTTTTGAAACGTATCTGCCATGAGTTTAAGTCGGTACGCACCCTTAAGCTTCTCTACGCCACCCTCGTCAGAAGTGTTCTAGACTACGCATCGCAGGTGTGGAATCCTACCTATAGGGTCCATATCGATCGTATCCAAAGAGGTTTTTTTTTTTTTATTATAATTCACAAAACTGATGTACAATCACACGTGCAAAAAATTTATGAACAACAAAAAAAATCTGATTGACATCTACTCGATGTGAATATTACATGCTGTTCGCGACGAAGCGTCACCAACCATACTAAATGGTTTATAAAAATAAAGTATGTATGTGTAGACATGTCTGCTCACCCCGGCGCGCCATCTAATACTAAAATAATTTTTAGAGGCACGTCTATATTTATACTAAAAATTTTACCTGCATTTTTTAAGGTAGTAGTATAATGTTTTTAGTATTTGTCAGTATGTTATAAGGTTCAATAGTTCACCATTAATTAAGTAAAAGCATTAGAAAACATACTGATAAGAGTTATCATAGTGAAAATCGTAAATTCCTGTCGTACGATACGTCATTACTCGACGAAGATTTAGTTCCAAATGAGCCACGAGGTGGCGGTACGTTTTATTTATACTCGTGGTGTTTGGGAACAAAAGTCAATACAAAATTATAGTAATTAAAATCGTGTTTTTAAGGGCTTATCCTATGTACTAGACATGAAATCGGTACATAATGATGAAACTATGTGAAAACCACATAGTTTCTGCTATATAGATATGAATATTGACTTGATATCTCAAAGACCAAATATATGGATTTAGGTCATTTTAGGGTATATAGGGGACCTAGACCGAGAGGGGAAACCTATATACACCTCATAGTTAGCGTAGTCTTTGATATAAAGCCCATTTACTTGAGATATCAAGTCGGTATATAGTATAAACATGCTGTTTATCTGGTTTTCGGCAAAGGCTTACAGTTTTAGGTGCCGTAAGTACCTAGAAAACATATAGGTGTACTGGTAAAAGTACTACCATTGGAAAGCTTGTCGAAAGGGCTTCCAGGCGGTTTCTAGATGGGAAGAATCGCTTGGATAGTCAGCGAGATAAACAGCAAAGAAAAACGTAAACAACGTAAAACGTTGAAATTTGTAGACCCTTCAGGTGGAATAACTCCATGAAGGGAATAGATGTACTTATGGTGTAAGTACTTTCGGATGGTTTGCTGGACTAGCTACCAAGTCATCACTTTGGAGCGAAAATCGCTCAAATAGTTTAAGTACAATTCCATAAAATAGGTTTCTGGAAATGTCATTTTTAGTCCGTTTTTGGCATTCCCCGGGACTGTACACCCCTGGGAATTCCAAAAATAAATTGTAGTTCTAAAAACTAAAAAACACGCTTTAATGGTAAGGATAATGGGACAAACTGTTTAAATTATTGCATTGTCATCGGTCCTTGATAAGTGTGCAAAGTTTCAAATCAATCCAACGTTTTGAAGTGGGTGAAAATCACGTTCAAAGATTCCGTTACATTGATACATAGATACATACATACCAAGCTAATAAAAGCGTGTTAATAAGGAATTTCGGGGGACCTCCCGATGGCCCGATAAACGCGCTATCGTGTCGTCCCAAAGTTATTAGTTTTTTGTAAATAGTTTCTCCGATAGCTGGGCTCAAAGAAAGTGACCAGCTATCGATTTGGTACTTATCGAGGCACCTTAAGTGCATATAGCCTGGATAGACTTATATAAACACTAAGAATGTAAAGTGTGGTCTATCGGCTACCAGAATCCCCATAATAGGCGGTGATTGTCTGGTTAGCCTAAGTAGAAAATCCTTAAGTCGGTAAAATGACTTAGGATTTTATAGATTCAGTACATAAGGGATGATATCCCATAGAAAAATCCCGAAAATAAGCTTTTTCTAGACGTCAACAGACAGCCTGCTATTGGCACCAGCAGGTCAACCCAACCTATAGATATCCTTAGGCTAGGTTGGAAGCTATTAAGATTTTAACCGGAAAATAAAGGAAATTGTCACTTTATTAGTCTAGGGAAGCTATCAATACCTGGAAATTAGGTATATGGATTAGATACAGAGATAGGGGGCGTTACTGTGTTACAGTACGAAGAAATCCAGCTATTGATAGCACCGTGGAAGGGGTGCGGTAACCCTATTACCAAATGTTGCTAAGGGTTTTGTACAATAATAAAACATATTTTCGGCGAGAATTTGCGGGGCTCTCAATAATGGCACGGACCGAGGGTATATAGCTACCCCGGTCCAAAATTGGAATTTGTAGTCATCCAAAGCTAGTCGCTTGTACTTGTCTTAGTAAATAAGAAGTAATTCTTATATAGAATCGTCGAGTCTCAGTAATTGTTGAGAGCCCTAGAATCGTGCCGTGTACTGAATAACTTAGTGTTTCATTTAATTCGTCGACTTCAACCCCAATGAAGACCCCTTTTCGATCCTGTCGAGCTGAACCTCGGGACCTGGACTCCAGGAGTGCTGATCCAGAAGAAGGGAACCCAGAACCTGGAAGTAACTCGGGTACAGCCAACACATTGTTGAATCGTTCGAGTCGATTTGCAACCTTACGTCGCTGCTGCAGCCAGGCATCCAAGAACCTTATTTCGTGTGTGATCGGGGCGTTCAGCGGCAATGGCCAGAAGGTTTACGCCCTTCTTTTCTCGGGGCCAGTGATCACGCTACGTCCAGCATACATGCACATATAAAACACTTACTATTAAATAAATTAAAACAAATCAAATTAAATTTAGATTTACAAGGTAGCTGCGGTATAAGTCAAACAGCTGTCCTCACACAGCTACTTACCCTAGAAAACCGCAGAAAAAACATGGACCACATTTTTTTTTTTTTTTAATTGTCAATGGCTTGGTCGATGTTCCTGCGCTTCTCAACGAGATAAATATATCTGTCCCCCGCTGTAGTCAACCCAGGCCTGACCGTAAAGTTGATTTATTTGTACCACCTGCAGCTCGAACAAACCCAGGGCGATCAGCGCCATTGAGCCTTTTCATGAGGACCTATAATGAGAACCACTCTCGCACTAATGGCATTGACATCTTCTCCAACAGCTTGACTCAATTTAGAAGACAACTTGCACGACAACTTGAGGAAATTAATTAATTAACTGTTTTATTCCATCATTGCCTAATTCCATAATTATTGTATCTTTTTATTATTATTATATGAAGATTATGTTTATTATTAATGTTTACGTTTATTGTTATTATGATTATTATTATTGATCAATTATGTGTTTTGTTTTGTATATAATATAATAATAATTGATTACTTCTTAATGATTATTGTATTTTTTTAAATTTTTTATCTTCTAATTGTTTTATTCTAATTGATGTAAGTGCTGTGCACACCTATAAGTGGAAAGTTTGCTGCAGCTACTGAAATTGCGATTATTATTTTTGTCATTGTTACTGTTAACAATCCGTTGGAGTGCCATAATAAATAAATAAATGATGATGAAGCTTTTTTCGTATTCTTCTCAGCAAACTCTTTCATTTGATACCCATATCATGGCAGTGCACCAAAAATAACTAGTCCACCATCTTGGGCCGTCCGCCATATTTGATTTTATATGACGTCACTTATCTAACCATGCAAAGTCATCCAAACTAAACGTGTACGTAAAGTTTCATCTTAATCGAAGGAGGATACTTTATAATTCTTTTAAGAACTGCTTTAAAATTCAGTTGCAAGATTTGACCCGAACACTTATACACATACGTACATTGCAAATTTTGCAAGTTAAATAAAAGCTTGTATTTTTTTTTCTTTTTTCTTTTTAAACAAGCTTTTTTCGTATTCTTCTCGTAGACATATATTGCATGTTAATTAAAAGCTTGTAATACAGAATGAATGGGTGAATAAATTATAGGTAACCTAACTGAGGTATACTTAGGCCCACTTCAAGAAAACTTGTCAATTTAACCTCGTGTTAGCAGCAACTAACTCTGAGTTCAGTATTTCGTGCAAGTGGGCCATTACTGACTGTTTTCATGGTGAAATACTGGGTTGTAGCAAGTTCTTGTTCGTCACTCGTATACCTACTGGATGTTTGAAGGAGGACGTCGTCGTCGCAGTCGCGGCAAAGTTGGCGTGACTATCTTATTCAGAGATCGCACAGGACCTAGAGGTTTGGAAGGAGAATCTGGCAATCTAAGCCCAGTAGTGTGAGTGTGTCACTCACAATTAATGTCATCATCATCATTTCAGCCGCAGGACGTCCACCGCTGGACATACGCCGCCTCGATCGGTCCTGTGGAGTGCGCTTCTCGCATACAGTGGATTCCCGCAACCTTGACCAGTGTGCTTAGTGCGATAACGTAAACGATAACGTACTCACTCGTGATAACGTAAACGATCTCTTATGTCAAAATGTATACAAAAAAAACTTTTTTACAAAAAAATACTACCGACTTCCAAATAAGAAAACTACAAAGTGAAAAATAACTTTATTTTTGGAAGTCTGTGTCTTTTGTAGGCACCATTTTTTTGCGTTATGGACACCGACTTCCAAAAATAAAGTTATTTTTCACTTTGTATTTTTCTTATTTGGAAGTTGGTAGTATTTTTTTGTAAAACATTTTTTTTTATTTTTCACTTTTTGTTGTACCTACCTAATAGGCAAGTTGTTTAGTAAGTTTCCTATAACGCCAGAATAGATTACCCGAATATCATGAAACTTGAACAAAATCGATCAAATGAGAGATCTGCTTACCCTTTAAGACCATACTGGCGTGATGTTATGTTATGAAATGGTATAAACAATAAACAGACATGCGATTGCAGCAGTCCCGAGAGATTTGCCGTTATTTATTGAAGAGTTCTGTTGTATATCTTCGAAGTTCTTCATCAGATCTTCACCAAATTAAAATGGGACCAATTTCGGAACGTACTCTTTTAAACAAAAAAAAAATTTTCAAAATCGGTCCACAATTGACGGAGATATCGGTGAACATACATAAAAAAAAACTTACAAGAAGTCGAACATAGAACCTCCTCCTTTTTCGAAAGTCGGTTAAAAAGAGGTTTTGCCTTGCTCGCTTATCCAGTTTCATTGAGCGTGAGTAAAAACTCGCACTAAGGCCTCAGGTAATCGCTCCACCTAGATGGGAGGCCTACCAACGCTGCGAGTTATGTCGGTCATCCTGGTTCTCTAGCAGATGTCTTCATTTCAGATTCGATCACGCAAGGTAACTCAAACCATAGCCCTCTCCATTGCTCCTTCGAGTGACTTTAAGTCTTCTGATGGGGCCCACAAAATGTGGGATGAACAAATTATATTTAAGAACCGGTTTAATTGATAGAAATGCTTTGGCGTGGAAACATTATTTCCGAGTATCGCCTGCGAGAGGACCGACGGTGTCAGTGGTGTCACATCCATTGGTTGATTAGTGTCTATAAGGGTTATGTTGAGCAGTGCAAAACTGCATACCTACTAACTGGTCGGTAGAGGCAGGACCTAGCGCTTACGAAAAGATTTATTATGATTGTGTAAATATCTTTATACTTTTGTTACGCTTCCTGAAAACTGTGAGTTATTCGTTGCTCAATGTATCATAGAATTGTCGCAATGAAAGTGAAAAGCGCTTGATTGGCAGACCGATGTCGGTACGGCGGCGGCGTACACCGATACTAAGAGGGACGTGACGTTGCAACAGAGAGTAGAACCAGCGCGCGGGTGGCTCGGGGCTCGGGGCCGGGCTCGGCGCGCGGGCGGATCGATAGGGTGTGGGGGTGTGGGGCGGCGCGGCGGCGCGGCCGGCAGTGCGCCGCGCGACTCCGCCCGCACTCCACGCGCTATGAGCGCGCTCCGGCCGCGCGCCCGCCGCGCGCCGCTGCTGTTCGCGCTCGCCGCTGCACTGTTGCCGCACGCCGACCGAGTCGCGTGAGTACTGCTAGCTCTAGCCACTAGCGCTGCTGCATCCCTCGCACCCTCTGACATGTGTCGTTTTCCTCCTGTGGCAGCGGCGGCGGCGGCGGCGGGAGCATGTTCGGGGACGTCAATATATCCTCTATTTTGGATTCCTTCAGCATAAGTTATGACAAGAGAGTGAGGCCAAACTATGGAGGTTAGTAATGATAGTTAATTTTACCTACTCTGTGTCCAATAACCGTCTTCGACTGATCGTCCTGATCCTATTCCAGACGCCAATTTTTTACCTGGCGCGCAGTTTGGCAATACAGATTGGAATATCGATCATGAATCAAAGTAACTAGTTAAAATATTGTCTTTATTTTTGTAATCAAAAATAGAAGAGTAAATTATAAAATCTAATAATTATAATACACTACTCATAATGCAGCCTACGCTGCTTACGTCAATATGGAGAAAACAATTTGACTCATTGTTTTTGATTTAAAAATTATTTGAAAGACGATAACACCCTCACTTTGGATACGCAACTACCTGCACAAGGTAGCTCCATATCCAGCCAGCAAGCTGGTGTGGTGTGCGGTCGATATGAGAGTTTATCTGACTCTGAATCTGATGGACTTCTGGGATGTCTGAGCTTATTAATATTAAAGTGGAGTAGTCGTAGCTTTACGACTAATATAATTTATGCATAACATGCGCGGCAAGGATAGAAAACCCTATATCAACGAATACATCTAGACCACAACGCGTTTTGGCTCTTAATTTTCATCGGCAACCCGAAATTCGTGCAGTGGTTATGGCCATAATGGCCACAACGCGTTTTGGCTAAAAACGGTATTTCAAAATTTGACCATAACGCGTTGTGGTAATCGGGCAATGTAGTTAGTTAAATTGGTTGATGCAGACAAAATGACTGAAAACAACTACAATGCAATGAGCGAAAAAAAAAACATTAACAGAAAAACATGACTAATTATGATTGAAAAAGTGATCTCACAAACATTAACGTTTCATGTAAAGGGTCCGTACGTCTAATTAACATCATTGTAAAATAAAACGCTTTGAGGTTAATGAGGTAAATTTTTGAGTAATCAAAAACTGGCAGAAGTGGGTTAAGTGAAGTAGCAGTCATAATACTTGCTTCTAAGCAAAGATCTGCTCTAATTAGCTACTAAGTTAATTTTGAAAAAAGATTGAAAGTTAAGCATTCTGGTTGCATCAACTATCATTGTGTACTGTGACGATGTGCGCGGGTGCAGGCAGCAGTGCCGCACGTGGGTCAGCCATTGATGAACCTTTTGTATTGCCTCAACGCTTTGTGGCCATGGTTGCAGGTGCCTCGAGCCACGACACGAAGTTCGACTGAGTGTGGATGAGCTTCGAGAACCAGACGCGTTCGGGTCGTTCGTTTTTGTTCAATGGGAGTTTGAGTGTGTCCAATTTTCACTGTACGTATTATGCTGTGGCTCCTTACTCCTGCTTCAGTTCAGGAGTCCGAAGGCAGTGCTCCACCAGATTCATTATAACTGCCACGGTGTAGCTTGCCGTTGTCGTGTTATGAATGTGATGTCGTTTCCAGGACCACCAGTGGAAGTGGGGGTTACCATGTACGTGCTGTCCATCAGCTCTCTGTCGGAAGTGCAAATGGTACCTAGCTAGCAGTACTATCATTATCAAGTAGTAAGAGGTCACTCGGGCATGTGGGCATGGGGCACGTGGCACGCGGCACCGCACGCATGAGGAGGCGCGCGCGGGCAGCTGGCGCCGCGGGATCGAACTAGTACTACATGTGGGCTTGCTTGCAGGTCCGCCGGTGGAGGTGGGCGTCACCATGTATGTGCTCTCTATCAGCTCCGTGTCGGAAGTGCTCATGGTACTCGCCCCAGTACTCGCACCTCTCGCGCCGCACGACAGCAGCCCCAGACGCGAGGCTGCGAGCATGTCGCGTTTCATGGATCTGTTTGCTTTCGTATTGTTTCCTAGTGATCTTGTCGATGACTGGTAACGCTCGTGTTGACTGTGGCCTATCTGTTGTGAACTGATACAGACGCACCGAGCGCCGACCCCGGCTGTCCCTTCCACGCGACTCCACCGCCCGACGCTTCCAGCGAGCGACTCCTACCCAGCTGAAACTGTTCAAAACAAAAATAACTAGGTACTGCTTCCATTACAAAATTTCCTCTTGGAAAATTTTGTTGCAAGCGTTTACAATTAATCTTCTGGCTGCCACAAGAGTTTGAAATCACAAAAGTATTTTTAGCAGACATTACTGCTAATAAAAAACTTTTTTTACAAAAAAATACTACCGAACTCATTGCATACATACATACAAAAATGATTTACAAAAAAATACTACCAACTTCCAAATAAGAAAACTACCAAGTGAAAAATAACATTATTTTTGGAAGTCGGTGTCTTTCGTAGGTACCATTTTTTTGCGACACCGACTTCCAAAAATAATGTTATTTTTCACTTGGTAGTTTTCTTATTTGGAAGTTGGTAGTATTTTTTTGTAAATCATTTTTTTTATTTTTCACTTTTTGTTGTACCTACCTAATAGGCAAGTTGTTTAGTAAGTTTCCTATAACGCCAGAATAGATTACCCGAATATCATGAAACTTGAACAAAATCGATCAAATGAGAGATCTGCTTACCCTTTAAGACCATACTGGCGTGATGTTATGTTATGAAATGGTATAAACAATAAACAGACATGCGATTGCAGCAGTCCCGAGAGATTTGCCGTTATTTATTGAAGAGTTCTGTTGTATATCTTCGAAGTTCTTCATCAGATCTTCACCAAATTAAAATGGGACCGATTTCGGAACATACTCTTTCAAACAAAAAAAGAATTTCTAAAATCGGTCCGCATTTGACGGAGATATCGGTGAACATACATAAAAAAAAAAAAAAAAAAACGTACAAGAAGTCGAACATAGAACCTCCTCTTTTTTTGAAAGTCGGTTAAAATACTTTAGGGACATAGTATATATCTTACTTTACCAGTTTATGGAATATCGTTTAAATTGGTCCAATATTGGAGGAGGACAGAGACGAGAGCCAAACCTCAAATTATGACTTTTTACTAAGGAAATTCAGTCGACGCTCTCTGCCCATATTTCCTCTTAAGCAGTCGGGTTTTTTTTTTACAAGCTTTTATTTAACTTGCAATGTATGTATGTATGCAATGAGTTCGGGACAATTCTTGTAACTGAATTTTAAATAGTTACCTCCACCGTTTAAGATGAAATTTTGCATAAACGTTTAGTTTGGATGATAATGCATGGTTAGATAAGTGACGTCATTCTAAATCCAATATGGCGGACGGCCCCAGATGGTGGACTAGTTATTTTTGTGCATTGCCATGCTATGGGTATCAAATGAAAGGGTTTGCTGAGAATAATACGAAAAAAGCTTGTTTAAAAAAAATAGCAAGCGGCGGAGGCGGAGTGCTCCCTGACCGACTCACAGAATAGTTTATTTTTGCTACTCCGCAATTATTAGCCCGCGTGCAGTGCATTCGACGCTCACGCGGTCACGTCTCATCCCCCTTCATTTCACCTTACGACTATCGCGAATGTGTACTGCTGGAAGTATCATGAATGTGTTCGTATGTCAGATAACAGAAGTCGGTGGAGTCGTGGAGGTGACAGCCGCCGGCCGCGCGCCCCTACTGTGTACTACTAGGTGTCTACAGTTTGAGCATTAGCACCGAAGTTAACATACAAATGTTTACTTGTACTAGATTTCTCCTCTTTCTGTTTTTACTAATCTAATTGTGGTACTTATTTGTGTAATATAAGCAACATGTGTGGACAAAGAAACGCTAAGGACAGCGGCGTGGCGCCGCGGCCTGCGCGCGCGCAACGAGCGGTGTCGCGGCCACGAGCCCGATCACGCGTCCAGACGACGCGCGCACGCTAACACCGCACCTCTCTGTTACCACTCACATTCACACGACTGACACACACGCACACACTGCAGACGCTCTGTGTCGCAGCCGCACAGGCCACAGGCACTCTGTATTAGGTACTCTGTACTTCAGTCTCAAGACAGCGAGTAGGACTAGGCGAGCGCGTGTCGGCGCGCGGCGTGATGTTGGCGCCGCCGCACCGTGCGCTGCGTGCCTACTTTAATGGCTCTTCCGTGAGTTTCGTGACTTGCCCGCTTCGAACTTAACTAGTTCAGCACTGTTATACATTATATATACTCACTAAATTACCATAATCGTTCCAATTATTATGAAAAATTAGCTCAAGTAACAGTAATTCTCATGACCATGCTTCGGCATTAAACGCTGCAATATAATAAATACAGGTAAATGAGCAGATATTGTGCCGTTAGAATAGAGCTGAGGCGGAGGCGGACCGCTCCTCAAGCACCGACTCAACGCCGAGTCTCCGACAAAGTCCTGTGCATTGCATTTCGCGCAGTGGGTGCCAGCGCTCCACACTCTGACGTCCACAACACTCTGCGTGCACTTTCACTCTTAGTAAACTAATTGAAGCTTGTCGCTCTGTTTTGTGTATTCGATGTTGTACAGTGTTCAATATTAGTATAGTCTGTTACCATACCAGTACATAATTATTATGTTGCACCGAACTGTTCGCTGTGTTTGTAGCGTGTAGCGCCGTCTCATACTATAACGTGCGATGTCTCTCCCTCAGGACTTCACGTTGGATTTTTACTTCAGACAGTTTTGGACGGACCCGCGGCTCGCGTACAAGAAGCGCGCCGGCGTGGAGACGCTGTCAGTGGGCTCTGAGTTCATCCGCAACATCTGGGTGCCCGACACGTTCTTCGTGAACGAGAAGCAGTCGTACTTCCACACGGCCACCACCAGCAACGAGTTCATCCGCATCCACCACTCGGGCTCCATCACGCGAAGCATACGGTGAGTGCACGCGGTGCTGAGTGTGTAGTACCCCGCCCGCACCGCCTCACGACCCACTCGTGTCTGTTGCAGGCTCACCATCACGGCCTCCTGCCCCATGAACCTTCAGTACTTCCCCATGGATCGCCAGCTGTGCCACATCGAGATCGAGAGCTGTAAGTGTCCGCCCGTCCCGGTCAGCGCCAGACCTACTTCACCGCGTCTGAACCGTACCTTACCGAGCCGTCCTACGCTGCACGATAACGAGTGGTCGGAGTACCGCGCGATGTGCCTTGACGCCCTCGGTACTGCGACCACTTTGTGCAAGTATTCTATAAGTGTTCTATTAATACCACTTTGTAACTCTTCGTGTAGGGTGAGACGACGGCAACCAGATTAATCGGAATAATGTACCTGTTCAAAAACTTTAATAAAAATGCGATTAATGCAATTTTGACAGATTTAAACACTCGTCAGAAGCTAACGTCTCACAGATGATAGAAAAATAGTAACGTACTAATACGATGTACTCGTACACCGATGTTCGTGTGTGTGTGTTGTGATCACGGAGCAATCGCCCGGCCGCGTGCCGCACAGACACGCACCACCGCGGCACCGGCTTGCGTCGTGTCGCGCCGCCCCCGCCCCCGCACCCGCGCGGCCGCGCTCGGCGACGGGGCCGCACGCCCGCACCGCACGCCTCGCACGCGCATGCCGCATGCCGCCTCGCACTGCATGCGCTTCTCATCACCACTCACCTCACCGCCGCACCC
Source organism: Orthosia incerta (assembly GCA_948252205.1). NCBI lineage: Eukaryota > Metazoa > Arthropoda > Insecta > Lepidoptera > Noctuidae > Orthosia > Orthosia incerta. The sequence continues at coordinate 30,432,098 of OX411758.1, forward strand.
ATCACATACAGTAGCGATAGCGACTAGCGCGCACGGTAGACGATATTTTTCTATCATCGGCCGGGTCGACCGAGCGGCGAGGCCGTCGCCGCGTCGCCCGGCTCGCCTCGGCGCCAATGGGCCGCGCGACGCCTTCGAGGCGCGTCGCTTCGAGGCGCGAGTGATAGCGTTTTGTGTTTGGCATGTCCCCGGAGTCGGATACACGATGACCGACATTCTGTACGTTTGGAAAGACGGCGCGTCGAGTGTCGGCATGAGCAGCGAAGTGCAGCTGCCGCAGTTCCGAGTGCTCGGCCACCGGCAGCGCGCCACCGTCATCACGCTCAGCACAGGTAACCGCTCAGTAGTATGTGCCGCCCCGCCGCCCCACGCGCTCCTCCCCCGCGCCCCGCGTGACCCGTGCGACAAGCGCGACACGACACATGCGCCCGCGCGCGTCTCCGGCCCGCGACCGAGTCGCGCTCACTCCTCTTTGCGCCGCAGTCGGTTACACCATGCGGGACATCCGGTACAAGTGGAACGAGGGGCCCAACTCGGTGGGCGTGTCCAACGAAGTATCGCTCCCGCAGTTCAAGGTGTTGGGCCACCGCCAGCGTGCCATGGAGATATCGCTCACAACAGGTGCGAACCACTTCTTTAAGTTTGATACGATATCGAATATGACTGCCTGTTAATAAAGTGCTCTTCCGGTAGATTTAGTGAAATTTGGAACGTTTTAGTCTTTCATTCTCCTGTTCTAATCGAGTTCTGTACTCCACCCTGACGACCTTAGGAAACTACTCCCGCCTGGCGTGCGAGATCCAGTTCGTGCGCTCGATGGGCTACTACCTCATCCAGATTTACATCCCATCCGGCCTCATCGTCATCATCTCGTGGGTGTCGTTCTGGTTGAACCGCAACGCGACGCCGGCGCGTGTGCAGCTGGGCGTCACCACCGTGCTCACCATGACCACGCTCATGTCTTCCACTAACGCGGCGCTGCCCAAGATCTCCTACGTCAAGTCTATCGACGTGTACCTGGGCACCTGCTTCGTCATGGTGTTCACCAGCCTGCTCGGTGAGTGTCCGCCGGCCCGCCGCCCGCCGCGTGCTGGCACTGCTTGCCTCTCTGACCGCACCATTCGCTTTCAGAGTACGCGACGGTGGGCTACATGTCCAAAAGGATACAGATGAGGAAGCAGCGGTTCGTCGCGATACAGAAGATCATGTCGGAGAAGAAGATGCCGGCGGAGTGCGCGCCGCCGGCGCCGTGGGACGCGCACTCGCTGAGCAAGGGTGGCAGCCTGGGCCGCGGGGCGCCACCTCCGCCGCGCCACTCGCTGGGGGGCGCGCCGCCACCTCCGCCGCGCCACCACCACCCCTCGCTGGACCGCTGCGGCCGCCACCTGCAGGAGGTGCGCTACAAGGTGCGCGACCCCAAGGCGCACTCCAAGGGCGGCACGCTGGAGAGCTCCATCGAGGACGTGCCCGCGCCGCCGCTACACGCGCTGCAGCCCACCAAGGTAAAACCCACCGCCTGACTGTGTGTGACGTGTGCCCGCGTGTCTGCTGTGTGTGCACTCATTGACCCGCGTTTCGTGTTGCAGGACTACGGCAAGTTCCTGGGCATGACGCCGTCGGACATCGACAAGTACTCGCGCATCGTGTTCCCGGTGTGCTTCGTGTGCTTCAACCTCATGTACTGGATCGTGTACCTGCACGTGTCCGACGTGGTGGCCGACGACCTGGTGCTGCTCGAGGAGAACAAGTGAACACCACCCACCTACGCCGGCAGCCGACAGCCGGGCTCCCCTCCCCGCACCACCGCCCGCGCGCCCGCACCGCACGCACCGCTACACGCTCGAGTGTACATAACTCATGTAATATAATGTCGATTAGCAAAACGCTAGTGTCACGACCCCTCGTAGACTTAACTGACGGTCTGATCGTACCTTAGAATAGATGATAGGAACTCTGACGACTTGTACAGAAATTGTAAATACGATATAATATAGTGTTGGTGCCGGCGCCCCCCTCTCCCCTCCCCACACACGTTGAAGTACACGCTCAATGTAAATGTACTTAATCAATTAAAATAATAAAGTACGCAGGACTCATCTATATTTGTGTAGATATTAAGAGACACATACATTAATAATGCTAGTCACATTTTGTATTACGTAGGTATTTGTGTTAAATATAAAACTGAAACTTCGGACTTGCTGAGGTTCATTAAGTTTTCTGAGTCCCGTAACCTAACTCTTGCGGTGTTATCACAACATTCTGCAATGTACAGGTGTTTCATTGTATTGAGAAACACAAATGAAAAAGAATGTATATTGTAAAACGATACAAAAAAATGATTTTGATTCCAAATCCAATGTTAGTTCTTATGTTATGTTGTTATTCATGTTCCATTAAGAATTGCAACTTGAAATAAATCCATTGGCGGCGTATATCTATAATAGTAATTTCGCTAGTATCTGTAACTCATAAATGACGTTGGTTGTCACGTCTGGCGGGTGACATCTCAGTAAACAGCCAGCCAGCACTCCCAGGCGGCGCCGGCACCGTTCCCCAGTGCGACATCAGAGCATGATGAATCTAAAGTTAAGTTGATACTGTCATAGGTTTTATGAACTAGATCGAAACTGTTAAGTATTGTAAAGTTACAAATATTATTACTAGGTAAGCACGGTAAGGCACACGAGACTATTTTGCATTCACATGCAATCGTTCGTCTTGTAATAAAGACTAACATTACGACGATGTTGTTTTATTTTTCTCAAAAACTGGAACTAAACATAATGGTCCATAATGTAAACAAGTGTAGTTTTTTAAAACATACTGTTCCTAAATTAACGAAGGCTACTAAAACATGTTTTACTGTTCCTAAATTAACGAAGGCTACTAACACATGTTTTACTGTTCCTAAATTAACGAAGGCTACTAAAACATGTTTTACTGTTCCTTAATTAACGAAGGCTACAAATTTTTTTATTTTTCCTAAAATGTCCTATATTTAGGCCCAGTTTTTTGATCCGTAGTTAACTCAAACAAAGGTTACATATGCTAACCAGTGGTATTAACTTTCGGTTAAACGCGTTTATTGATCAATTTTCAAATAATTAACTCTCCAATGTATTTGACAACTAGCTGTCCCACGCGGCTTCGCTCCCGCCAACTGGCTACGTAGAGTAGGAACTCTATCCTACCTACCCTACTCTACACCTACGCTACACCTACGCTACACCTACGCTACACCTACGCTACACCTACGCTACACCTACGCTACACCTACGCTACACCTACGCTACACCTACGCTACACCTACGCTACACCTACGCTACACCTACGCTACACCTACGCTACACCTACGCTACACCTACGCTACACCTACGCTACACCTACGCTACACCTACGCTACACCTACGCTATAACTACCCTACACCTACCCTACACCTACCCTACACCTACCCTACACCTACCCTACACCTACCCTACACCTACGCTATAACTACCCTACACCTACCCTACACCTACCCTAAACCTACCCTACACCTACCCTACACCTACCCTACACCTACCCTACACCTACCCTACACCTACCCTACACCTACCCTACACCTACCCTACACCTACCCTACACCTACGCTACACCTACCCTACACCTACCCTACACCTACTCTACTCTACACCTACCCTACACCTACCCTACACCTACCCTACACCTACCCTACACCTACCCTACCCTACACCTACCCTACACCTACCCTACACCTACCCTACACCTACCCTACACCTACCCTACACCTACCCTACACCTACCCTACACCTACCCTACACCTACCCTACACCTAAATAAAATAAAAGAAATAATACTGATTACACGCTTGAGACCACACACGGACTTATTACAGATAACAAAAAAGTTGCGCAAGAATTTGTAAATTTCTTTACCAACATCCCAATTAAAGCTACTGAAACCTTAAATTCTTCGCCCTCGCTTGCTTTCGGATTATTAAACACGAACGTTTCAGCCTGCCCGAATGTATTTAACTTTTCACATATTAACCCCATAACAGTAATAAAATCTTTTAAGCAAATCAAGATCAAGCCGACTGAAGATCTGTGGGGAATGTCCATAAAGGTTGTACCTCCATTATTCAGACTATAGCGCCGTACTTGGCTTTGATTTTCAATTTGTGTGTGGATCAAGGAGTCTTTCCGGATCTAATGCAATATAGTAAGGTTATACCTCTTTTTAAATCCGGGGACAGTAAAGACACAAATAATTATAGACCAGTATCCGTGTTGCCGGTTTTCAGCAAGGTTTTTGAGAAGATAATGCTAAATCAAATGCTCATTCATTTTAATACGAATAACATTTTGCATGATAAACAATATGTTTTCACCAGAGGACGTTGTACAACTGACGCTGGTGTCACCCTATTAAAACACATCTTTAACACATCTTTAATGCGTGGGAAGATTCGCGGGATGCCATAGGTATCTTCTGCGACCTGTCGAAGGCGTTTGATTGCGTTAATCATGAAACATTACTTCTGAAACTTGAGCATTACGGGCTAGGTCAATCAGCGTTAAGTTTGATTAAATCTTATTTGAATGATAGACAGCAATTAGTTCAAATAAACGGTGTGAACTCGTCCGGGTTAATCGTGAAAATGGGGGTACCCTAGGGCTCAATTTTAGGTCCTTTCTTATTTTTAGTATACATCAACGATTTACCTCGTTTATTGGAAAACAAACTAAACATGGTGTTATTTGCTGATGACACATCTTTAATTTTTAAAATAAATAGACGTGCTTGTCAGGTTGACGACGTAAATAACGCGCTACGGCAGGTTCAGGATTGGTTCACTGCCAATAATTTAGTTTTAAATGGTAAAAAAACCAAGTGCGTAAAATTTTCATTGCCGAATGTCAAAAGTACTGATTGTGACATTATGTTAAACAAGGAGAAGCTAGAATTAGTCGATAAAACGGTTTTCCTGGGGATCACGCTGGACTCAGGGTTGCAGTGGGGTCCTCATTTGGTGTCCCTTGCGGGGCGGCGGAGTTCGGCGACAGACATATTTACGTTACTAGAAATAGGGACCAATTAGTTCAACCAGGTTTCAGACTGGCAAAAGTAGCCTCTTCTTTCATGGGGTACTGTACAAAATGTTACAATAAAATTCCACCCCACATTCTTGAAATGAATGAGACGAAATTTAAAACTTTTATAAAACGCACACTATGCAGGCTGGCATATTATAAGTTGGGGGATTACTTCACTGATAAAAATGCTTGGCTAAATGCTATTCCTGCTCCACATCCACTAGGGCGCAAAATCAAGTGATATGCAGAACATTATTGTTTTGCAGTGTTCTTGGAACTGCTGAAGATTGAATGAATATATTTGTATTGTATAAACTCAATTTCCTTACTATTGTATAACTGCAAAGCACGTGTGTGAGTACTATGTACCCAACTGTAAATCTACCATTTACTGTACCTGTGTGTCATTCGTTGACTTGTGTGTGCCCTGGCAGTTGAGTGTGTCATGCTCTCTCAAATGTCTCTCTGAGGGTGGCGCGTGTGTTGGATCATCCGGTTCCCTTCATGATGGTTGAGCTGGGTGGTGCCAATTCATGCGTCATGTTCGTGAACGGACGCCGTCAGCTGGGATTGGTCATAACTTAACTGCTTCAGATGTTAATGCTTTAGGTGTAGGGTAGGTGTAGGGTAGGTGTAGGGTAGGTGTAGGGTAGGTGTAGGGTAGGTGTAGGGTAGGTGTAGGGTAGGTGTAGGGTAGGTGTAGGGTAGGTGTAGGGTAGGTGTAGGGTAGGTGTAGGGTAGGTGTAGGGTAGGTGTAGGGTAGGTGTAGGGTAGGTGTAGGGTAGGTGTAGGGTAGGTGTAGGGTAGGTGTAGGGTAGGTGTAGGGTAGGTGTAGGGTAGGTGTAGGGTAGGTGTAGGGTAGGTGTAGGGTAGGTGTAGGGTAGGTGTAGGGTAGGTGTAGGGTAGGTGTAGGGTAGGTGTAGGGTAGGTGTAGGGTAGGTGTAGGGTAGGTGTAGGGTAGGTGTAGGGTAGGTGTAGGGTAGGTGTAGGGTAGGTGTAGGGTAGGTGTAGGGTAGGTGTAGGGTAGGTGTAGGGTAGGTGTAGGGTAGGTGTAGGGTAGGTGTAGGGTAGGTGTAGGGTAGGTGTAGGGTAGGTGTAGGGTAGGTGTAGGGTAGGTGTAGGGTAGGTGTAGGGTAGGTGTAGGGTAGGTGTAGGGTAGGTGTAGGGTAGGTGTAGGGTAGGTGTAGGGTAGGTGTAGGGTAGGTGTAGGGTAGGTGTAGGGTAGGTGTAGGGTAGGTGTAGGGTAGGTGTAGGGTAGGTGTAGGGTAGGTGTAGGGTAGGTGTAGGGTAGGTGTAGGGTAGGTGTAGGGTAGGTGTAGGGTAGGTGTAGGGTAGGTGTAGGGTAGGTGTAGGGTAGGTGTAGGGTAGGTGTAGGGTAGGTGTAGGGTAGGTGTAGGGTAGGTGTAGGGTAGGTGTAGGGTAGGTGTAGGGTAGGTGTAGGGTAGGTGTAGGGTAGGTGTAGGGTAGGTGTAGGGTAGGTGTAGGGTAGGTGTAGGGTAGGTGTAGGGTAGGTGTAGGGTAGGTGTAGGGTAGGTGTAGGGTAGGTGTAGGGTAGGTGTAGGGTAGGTGTAGGGTAGGTGTAGGGTAGGTGTAGGGTAGGTGTAGGGTAGGTGTAGGGTAGGTGTAGGGTAGGTGTAGGGTAGGTGTAGGGTAGGTGTAGGGTAGGTGTAGGGTAGGTGTAGGGTAGGTGTAGGGTAGGTGTAGGGTAGGTGTAGGGTAGGTGTAGGGTAGGTGTAGGGTAGGTGTAGGGTAGGTGTAGGGTAGGTGTAGGGTAGGTGTAGGGTAGGTGTAGGGTAGGTGTAGGGTAGGTGTAGGGTAGGTGTAGGGTAGGTGTAGGGTAGGTGTAGGGTAGGTGTAGGGTAGGTGTAGGGTAGGTGTAGGGTAGGTGTAGGGTAGGTGTAGGGTAGGTGTAGGGTAGGTGTAGGGTAGGTGTAGGGTAGGTGTAGGGTAGGTGTAGGGTAGGTGTAGGGTAGGTGTAGGGTAGGTGTAGGGTAGGTGTAGGGTAGGTGTAGGGTAGGTGTAGGGTAGGTGTAGGGTAGGTGTAGGGTAGGTGTAGGGTAGGTGTAGGGTAGGTGTAGGGTAGGTGTAGGGTAGGTGTAGGGTAGGTGTAGGGTAGGTGTAGGGTAGGTGTAGGGTAGGTGTAGGGTAGGTGTAGGGTAGGTGTAGGGTAGGTGTAGGGTAGGTGTAGGGTAGGTGTAGGGTAGGTGTAGGGTAGGTGTAGGGTAGGTGTAGGGTAGGTGTAGGGTAGGTGTAGGGTAGGTGTAGGGTAGGTGTAGGGTAGGTGTAGGGTAGGTGTAGGGTAGGTGTAGGGTAGGTGTAGGGTAGGTGTAGGGTAGGTGTAGGGTAGGTGTAGGGTAGGTGTAGGGTAGGTGTAGGGTAGGTGTAGGGTAGGTGTAGGGTAGGTGTAGGGTAGGTGTAGGGTAGGTGTAGGGTAGGTGTAGGGTAGGTGTAGGGTAGGTGTAGGGTAGGTGTAGGGTAGGTGTAGGGTAGGTGTAGGGTAGGTGTAGGGTAGGTGTAGGGTAGGTGTAGGGTAGGTGTAGGGTAGGTGTAGGGTAGGTGTAGGGTAGGTGTAGGGTAGGTGTAGGGTAGGTGTAGGGTAGGTGTAGGGTAGGTGTAGGGTAGGTGTAGGGTAGGTGTAGGGTAGGTGTAGGGTAGGTGTAGGGTAGGTGTAGGGTAGGTGTAGGGTAGGTGTAGGGTAGGTGTAGGGTAGGTGTAGGGTAGGTGTAGGGTAGGTGTAGGGTAGGTGTAGGGTAGGTGTAGGGTAGGTGTAGGGTAGGTGTAGGGTAGGTGTAGGGTAGGTGTAGGGTAGGTGTAGGGTAGGTGTAGGGTAGGTGTAGGGTAGGTGTAGGGTAGGTGTAGGGTAGGTGTAGGGTAGGTGTAGGGTAGGTGTAGGGTAGGTGTAGGGTAGGTGTAGGGTAGGTGTAGGGTAGGTGTAGGGTAGGTGTAGGGTAGGTGTAGGGTAGGTGTAGGGTAGGTGTAGGGTAGGTGTAGGGTAGGTGTAGGGTAGGTGTAGGGTAGGTGTAGGGTAGGTGTAGGGTAGGTGTAGGGTAGGTGTAGGGTAGGTGTAGGGTAGGTGTAGGGTAGGTGTAGGGTAGGTGTAGGGTAGGTGTAGGGTAGGTGTAGGGTAGGTGTAGGGTAGGTGTAGGGTAGGTGTAGGGTAGGTGTAGGGTAGGTGTAGGGTAGGTGTAGGGTAGGTGTAGGGTAGGTGTAGGGTAGGTGTAGGGTAGGTGTAGGGTAGGTGTAGGGTAGGTGTAGGGTAGGTGTAGGGTAGGTGTAGGGTAGGTGTAGGGTAGGTGTAGGGTAGGTGTAGGGTAGGTGTAGGGTAGGTGTAGGGTAGGTGTAGGGTAGGTGTAGGGTAGGTGTAGGGTAGGTGTAGGGTAGGTGTAGGGTAGGTGTAGGGTAGGTGTAGGGTAGGTGTAGGGTAGGTGTAGGGTAGGTGTAGGGTAGGTGTAGGGTAGGTGTAGGGTCGGTGTAGGGTGGGTGTAGGGTAGGTGTAGGGTAGGTGTAGGGTAGGTGTAGGGTAGGTGTAGGGAAGGTGTAGGGTAGGTGTAGGGTAGGTGTCAAAGACAAAGATATTTTATTTCAAGTAGGCCACCAAGCGGCACTTTTGAACATTAGTGGAACGTCAATTAAACACGGAGATGTATAGCTGACTGTTTTATTCATAAGAGCGCATACCCACATTAGACAATTATAAAAGTAGACACAAATACCTTACACTTTTCCCCCTGCTGCACCACACTGCAGTCATCTGTGTCTTCAATTCTTCTGATGTCGAGGAGCTTGCAGAGCTGGGTGTTGTCGGCCAGTGGCTGACAATCTTCTTCCAGGTAAGCGTACTCATCGTTACCAAGATGTTAGGTTAGTAAGTAGTAATAGCTATAGCTATTACTACTTACTAACCTAACATCTATGTGCGACCTGCGAGTCGCGTGTGGGCGCGTGAGTGTGTCAGTGGAATAAACAGCTTGTTACCGGACGGCCGTGTCTTTTATTTAACAGTGGCGACGAGTTAAGTACCTAGACGCGACAAGATGTCAGGTTTCATCGGTTCAGTTCCAACATTTGAGCTCGGCCAGGACTGGATCATCTTTAAAGAAAGGCTCAATCAATGGTTGCCGGCAAATACGCTGTTGATTAAAACGGAAGGGCTGGAAGATGACCAAAAAAAGGCGGTACTACTGAATTCCCTCAACAGCGAGGCATATAAATTGGTACGCGAATTGATTGCGCCAAAACTTATCGAAACCGTAAAGTGCAGCGAATTAATAACGGAGATCGATAAACACTTCGTGCCGAAGAAGTCAGTTTTGGCAGAACGATTTAAATTGCATTCGGCGACGCAGGGCGCAGGCGAGGAATTGGCGTAGTGGGCGGCACGTGTTCGACAACTGGCGGTGGACTGCAAGTTTGGAACAGCCATGGACGATAAGCTAAGATATTGGTATTCTCACAGTGGCATCACAATTCATATTCGCAAATATCTTATACATTAGGCAAAATATACACTATTACACTTAAAACAGTGATTGGTGATCTACTAAGGTTCACTTTGGTCTGCAGGGTGATTAAGAATGAAAATATGCGTGTGATGCGAGTGATGGTTTATTGCGACTGTCTTTACAAATAGTTTCTAACTTATTATATTAGGTTACACACACATGCAAAATCGTCTCTCAGACACATAAACTAAACACAACATTCCGCCCACCAAAGGACTCTAAAAGGCCCTTTGATAGAAATACATTACAAAATCTAGCGGCAATAAAAATTCTGAATTTAAAGATTAGATGTTACATTAAACAATATTAATCTGTATGGTCTATTGGTAAAGGTTATAATTTTTTAACAGCTCGTTGGACTATGTTATCACCACTTTTCACGCTATAAACTCTTGTCATGCCATCGGCACCTGGATGCTTTTCCACAATACGTCCCAACACCCATTTGCCTGGAGGTAAATTATCATATTTAAATAGTACAATGGAACCGATATCGAGTTCAGGGCTCCGTTTAAGCCATTTAGGTCTCTGCTGCAAACGAGATAAATATTCGCTTTGCCATCTCCGCCAAAAGTGTGACAATAGTTGTTGCATATGCTGCCAACGGGATAACCGGTGTATAGGTGTTCCGTCTAGGTCAGGGTTGGGAATTATTATGGGAGCTTTGCCGATTAAAAAGTGCCCTGGAGTCAATGGTGTAACATGATCTGGTTCGGTTTCATCAATGGGACTTAACGGCCTTGAATTGAGTCAGGCCTCTATTTGGCACAGCAAGGTAGACATTTCTTCATATGTTAAATGGGAAGTCAGTACTCTTTTCAGGTGGTACTTCAACGATTTAACACCTGCCTCCCATAAACCTCCCATGTGAGGGCTATAAGCAGGTATGAAATGCCACTGTGTGCCATCAAGGGCAAGTTGCTCCACAACTAGTCCGTCAAGTTGTAATTGGGCTTCACTCCAAGCATGAGCAAGTTCCTTATTAGCGCCCACAAAGTTGCGACCCTGGTCACTCCACAAATGGGCACATTTCCCGCCTGACGCCTGGCGACAAATCTTCGAAAAGCCCCAATGAATGATTCAGATGTAAGGTCGCCAGCAAGTTCTAAATGGATAGCTTTCGTAGACATACATATAAATAGACATATATATGCCTTAGAGGTCTTCACTCCTCTGCCCTTTGACATCAAAACCTGGAAGGGTCCCGCAAAGTCCACGCCGCTATGAAGAAATGCTCTAGATGGTGTCACTCGAACTTTCGGTAGGTCTCCCATTAGTTGGGTCTTATTTGCGGCACTTTGTTTGGCGCAGACTAAACATTTATGTAGCTTACTCTTTACCAATTTCTTCGCCCTCAAGATCCAAAATTTTGAACGTAAATAACCCATCATTAGTTGTACTCCACCATGTAACGTCTTCAGGTGGGCGTCTTCTACGATGAGGGCAGCAAGGGCGTTATTGATATCTAAGATCATTGGGTGTTTGCCATCTTCATCTAAATCGGAGTGTCTCAATCTTCCACCCACCCTGAGTATATGTTCGTTGTCTAAGAAAGGGTGTAAATTCTTCAGTCTACTTTCTCTTCTTATTGGTTTATTTTGAATCAAACTGTGAATCTCATCTTCAAAACAATTTTTCTGAATTAGCTTAACACAGGTCTTCAATGCATCATTTAACTTACATGTAGTCATTGCCATATCCTTGTCCTCCATTTTCCGGCCTTTCAGAAATCTCTTAATGTACGTCACTGTCTTCAACAGCTCAGTCAATGTTTCGAATTCTCCAAATCTTGTTGACAAGCTTTTACAGGTTTCAGTATCCATTTTGATATTGATTTGAATGGTTTGTATCTTTTCTAAATTTGTGAGCTGGCTACTAGGTCTAGTGTATGGCATATCTTCTATTTTTAACCACTTGGGACCTTCCCACCACAAATTATTTTCTTTCAGGTTCATTAAAGACATCTTCAAAGGTTCTTGAAGCTGGATCTGCAGGATTTTCCTGGGTTGCTACATGATACCAGTTATTGCCTATGTTGTCTAGAACTTCGACAACTCTGTTTCTTACAAAGGTGTGCCATCTCATGGGGTCCCCAAATAGCTAGGACAAGACATTTGTTGAATCAGTCCAGGCGAAGAAGTTTTTGGGTGGTATTCTAGTGGCTTCCTTCACTTGCTTTAAAAGCCTAGATAGCAACACAGCCCCACATAGCTCGAGACGCGGCAACGACACAGGTTTAATCGGAGCTACTCGCGTTCTTGCTGCAATTATGTTGGTCTTAATTTCACCGTTGTCTTGACGCACACGACTATAGGCAACTGCTGCATATGCCTTAGTTGAGGCATCACAGAAGTCATGAACAGTGACGTTTGGCAACAAATTTGATTGGGTATGTAGCCATCGTTTAACATCAAAGTTATTTATTTCGTGAAAGCTTCTTCTCAAGGATAGCCACTCCTCTGCTATTTCTGTGTTAATCTCTTCATCCCAGGTAATAGCTTGCAGCCATAGTTTTTGTATAAGCAGCTTTGCAGGCAATATAGCAGGTGCTAACCAGCCGAGCGGATCAAACAACCTTTGAATATCCCCCAAAATTATTCTATTCGTAATCTTCGCAGCTGGACTTGGTAAGTTTAATTGGTATTGGAAAACATCCTTTCCCATGTTCCAGCTTAAGCCTAGGGCTCTGATAGTGCCGTCAATATTGATATCCACATTAGCATGACAACTTCTTAGAGAAGGATCAAATTGCCTTAGGAATTCAGCGCTATTTGAACACCATTTTTGAAGGACAAAGCCTCCATTTCTTAGGATAGTGTCAATATCTTTGGCTAATTTAATCGCTTCTTCCAGTGTATCTTTCCCAGACATCAAATCGTCCATGTAAAAATCTTCCTTAATCGCCTTGGCAGCGTCAAGATAGTTCGCGCCTTCATGGTCCGCTACTTGTTGCAAGGTTTTAACAGCTAGATATGGAGCAGACGCGGTACCAAAGGTGACTCTCGTCATTCGGTAATCCGTTACTAGATCTTTGGGATCGCCGCGCCAAAGAATTCTTTGAAGGTCTCTGTCTTCCTTGCTGACGTAAATTTGGAGGTACATTTTTTGAATGTCAGAGACAAAACAAACTCTCCTCATTCTCCATCTTATGATTAAACTCCTCATATTTTCTTGTAGCTGCGGTCCAACTAATAATTCATCATTTAAAGATATACCGTTCTTTCCTTTCTGCATTGAACACTGGTCGTACTTTTGTTGTTTCTTTTTCTTGTTTCACTATCGCATGATGTGGCAGATATACTGCTGGTTTCTCTATTTCATTTCTAGGTACTTCTTCCATGTAATTCATTCGTTTGTATTCTTCCATTACTTTCACGTACTCTAATTTTAACTGGTTGTTTCTTTCAAATCGCTATGTCTCTGGTTTGTCCATTAGGTGATAATATTTCATTTTTCCTTTTAGGTAGTGTCACTATATATCTTCCGTCATTTGCTCTGGAATGTGTTCCGTTGTATATGTCTTCAAATTTTCTCTCTTCCAAGGTTAGTACACCTTTGTCTTCAGTTTCCAGTTCCCACATAGTTTTTAGAAGGGTGTTGAGGTCTAGATTAAGGTGCATGACGGTAAAATCATGGTCTTTCTTCACAGTTTGAACTTTACCAAAGAGGATCCAACCCAGGCTGGTATTTTGTGCACATGGTGTGCCTGGTGGGCCCTTGATTAATTCACCCTTTAAGATCTGAGCACAGATTTCGACACCTAGCAACATGTCTATCCGTCCTGGTTGATTAAATCCTGGATCTGCGTCATTTTTATCAGTCCCTTTAAGTGTGCCCAATTGTTTTTAGGCAGTTTCTGTGAAGGAAGTTGTGCAGTGAGTCGCGTTGACATTATGTATGCCTTAGTTTTAATCTTAAAGCTGTCGTCGTGTTTAGACAAAATCTCTATGTCAGTTGCGAATTTTACTGCAGTCTGCGTTGAACCAATGCCCGTAATTGTACCATGTACGGGGGTTCTTTTGAGACATAGTATTTGGGCAGCTCGTTCACTGATAAACGTTGCCTGAGAACCCTGATCCACTAGAGCTCGTAACATGGTGGTTCGACTGGTTACATCTCGCACTGGTACAAGAGCAGTAGCCAAGAGAGCAGTGGCAGCATGTGTTGTATGGAATGATGATTACTCAACCTTTGGTTCTTCAGAGCTTGTACTATTGAAGATTTCTTCGTCTTGAACTTCACTATGATTTGCTTGAATAACATCTGGTTTGGTAGGGCTGGGCACCGGCGCGCTTGAATGTACTAAGGTGTGGTGGCGTTTATTACACTTGCGACAATTCATATTCAACCGACAACGTATAGCATGATGTCCGCTGGCAAGGCAATTAAAACAAAGGTTGTTAACACGCTTTTATTAGCTTGGTATGTATGTATCTATGTATCTATGTATCTATGTATCAATGTAACGGAATCTTTGAACGTGATTTTCACCCGCTTCAAAACGTTGGATTGATTTGAAACTTTGCACACTTATCAAGGACCGATGACAATGCAAAAATTTAAACAGTTTGTCCCATTATCCTTACCATTAAAGCGTGTTTTTTAGTTTTTAGAACTACAATTTATTATTTATTTTTCTTCACGACTTAAAACAAAATTAAGTAATTATAGTATGTGCAAGTAGATATGAGGGTATACCCTAATCAAACAACAATTTCTAGAAGTTTTCTGTGTCACTGTAATTAAGTGTCCCTAAATAATCTTTTAAAGTAAAACAGCATTTTTATATGTTAAGCTATAAACATTGAGTAACCTGTTGAGTCTATTATACAGAAAAGGTCCTAAAAACACGTAAAACCGATTAATAAACGCATGTCTGGTTTGTGGCATTGAGCATACCAGATCCTTCCGTCTCTTGTCGGATGGAACTGGATCATAGGGTAGTGCAATGTGCTGTTGCAGTATTGTGTGGAAAATAAATAATTCTCGTACTGTAAGAACATCACATGCTTTGTAGAGAAGTTGTGTCGGAAATCGAAAAGGGCGAAAGGTAAAAGCAACCTTTAGAATTGCTCTTTGAGCACGTTCTAGGGGAAGTAAAATTGAATTAGCCGTGCCACCCCAAGAAGTTATACAGTAGGTAAGAATGCATTGAGACAACGCTAAATAAATCTGTTTAATTAATTTAAAGTCAGCTATATTACGTAAATTCTTAAAAACATATATTAATTTGCGCACTCTAGTACATAGTAACTCGATATGTTTACGGAAATTTAGATTGGAGTCAATAGTGACGCCTAGATATTTAAAATTATCAGCTTTAGCTAAAGTAGGGCAAGAACATGCAGTGTCAGAGTACGTGTTACGTGTGTACGTGTATGCGCGTAAATGTTTAGGTTAGTAAGCGGTATGTTAGTATTTCTCATTGTAAATAAAATGTATTTGGTTTTATCTGAATTCAGTGTTAGAAGATTAGTCTTAAGCCAATTAGACACCATGTTAAAGCCATTCTGAGCATGTTCATAAACCTCAGCTCTTGACTTAGTTGTGAACAACAGCGCGGTGTCATCAGCATAAGACATTATGACACCATTTTGCAGTGGCAGGCTACATAGGTCACTTATGTAGACAAAAATAATGTGGGACCTAAAATACTACCTTGTGGAATTCTAAAACAACTATTAGTAAGATCAGAACTTGTATACGGACCAATTTTGACACACTGCTGCCTATCGCTGAGATAATCAGAAAGCAGTAGAAGTTGCGATCCTCTTATCCCAAGCGATTCAAGCTTCTGCAAAAGTGTACCATAAGAAATTGTGTCGAAGGCCTTGGCAAGGTCTAGAAAGATCCCTGCCGTATGCATTCCGTTATCTAGGTTTGTACTAATATAATCAGTCAATTTGTTTACTGCTTAGGTAGTTGATCTTTTGGGCCTAAACCCAAATTGATTATCTGAAAGTAGTTTGTTATCTTCCAAGTATTTTAGCAATCTAATGTTGATAATTTTTTCTAAGATTTTTGAAAGGCCTGTTAACACTGAAATGGGTCTGTAATTGTTCACACTGTTTTTATCTCCTGATTTAAAAACAGGTGTGAACACAGTTTTTTTTAGCAATTTAGGAAATATTCCTTTGGATAAACATAACTGAAAAATGTGGGTTAACGGAGGGGCGAAACCTCAAAACCCCTAAACCTTTAAACCTTTTAAGAATATTATTGGGTAAATCATCCCACCCAGTTTTGTATTTAGTTAGAATAGTTTTGTATTTTGTAGATAGTTAGAATAGTCTTCTAGAAAATGAGTAACGTTCGATCTGGCTTCTGGCTTATATATGCCTCCTATATTCAAGTAAAATTTCTTCACATAGACCCAGAGAAAATGGTTGTCGTCATCACACTTTTCTTCAACCAAGTTGTGCTTCAGTTTATTGAGGACAAAAATAGAAACCCCCCACCTCTGGACTTAGATCTGTAGCTGTAATAATGAGAGTAATTCATTTTTCAGGTTTTCATATAGTTTTGTTTTTGCACGGTCTGATCTGAGTAGATTTTTATTTCAGTTGTTTCTAGTTTAGCTTTGTTTCGTAGCAAGCATTTTGTTGCACTGTCTGATTGAAAGAAAGGTTTTATTTTAAGAGTATTTTCAAAATCTTATTGCTTTGATAGACCCAAGGCAATCTTTTAAAAGCGTTTGTACTGCTTTATTCTATGTTTGAATAAAATCGGTTCAGCTGTTCAAAAGTTATGGGCGTCTTACGAGTACTGATTTAATCGGGGTGTTTTCGCAAGATATTGTGTCATAATTACGTGTTCAATAGATTGCTGATCGAAGCGTATCTACTATGTACTAGATAAATTATGTAGCATGAAATAAAAATGTGTTGGAGAGTTTTCAAATTTTGAAATTTTACTTGTTTAAATTCTTTTTATGTTTGAAAACGTATGTTCCGAAATTGGTCCCTGATCTGATGAAGAACTTCGAAGATATACAACATAACTTTTCAATAAACAACGGCAAATCTCTAGGCATTGCTGAAATCGCATGTCTGTTTATTCTTTATACCATTTCATAACATAACATGGGTTCGTGGAAGCTGTCCATACTGTCAGGTCTAAGTTTTTCAAGACCCGCCGTACAGATATCAACAAAAAGTTTCCTGATCCTACACTCAAGCTCATAAAGGAGAGGCGTGAGATGATCCTGCAGTCTTCAGACGATGCGTTGAAATACCGGCAGCTTAATGGAAGGATCTCAAAGTCCTTGAAAAGTGACCTCCGCCGCTTTAATAACGAGCATATTAAAGATGCGATTGAGCGGAATAAGGGCTCCAAGGTCTTTGCAAGTGATCTGATTATTGGGCAGAGCTAGCTCACGAAACTGAAGACCGACGATGGTAGGATCGTATTCGCCAAACCGGAGCTTCTCAGGGAATCCAGAAATTATATGAGCAGTTGTACACGTCGATCAGTAAACCCGTCGCGAATCTAGTAGAAGACCCTAGAGCTAGATTGACCCGTCACTATACCGAAGACATTCCGGAATTCAGCCTGTACGAGATTAGGATGGCTCTTAAACAGCTTAAGAACAACAGGGCACCGGGTGATGACAGAATCGCGAAAGGGCTGCAGACATGGAGTCAATTTTTATTTTGCAAAAACGAGCCATCAGAGCGATGTACAATCTTCGCCGGCGCGATTCTCTATGGGAACTGTTTAAGGATATTTACATCACGACGGTTCCTTGTCAATATGTTTATGAAAACATCATGTACGTGAGAAAGAATTTACATGACACTTTGTTTCGAATACAAATAAAAGATTCTTTAATTTCATCATCCTTAGGATTTTCTTTCATCTTTTTCAATTCTTCATTTCTTTTGTTTATATCCAATAGTAGATCTTTATTAATCCAATACGTCTTTTTTGCATTTAAAATTTTGGTTTTGGTTGGTTTATTCTTGTTTATATTCGATTCTAAATATTTCTCATGTGTGGTGTAGTCATTATTTTCATGTTCATAGTTTATTTCTGCTAAAGTTTTATATAATTGTGAGTGGTAGACCGTACTGAATTTTCTTTGGAGGCACAGGCTCGCATCTTTTTATTTCAAATACAATTTGTTTGTGGTCAGACATTGCAGATTCGACAATGGCCAACCGGAAATCATTTGTTTTATCCTTCACATTTGTATATAGCTAAATGATCCAGTATTGTTTTACTAGTAATTGCTTCTCGAGTACAATACTTTTCGTGCATTTTATTCAAAATACTATAGCCTTTTTCTTTTAAAACATTCAAGTGCTCTTTTGTATTCTTATCTCTTTTTAAGATATTGAAATTAAAGTCACCAAAAGTTATACAACGTTTTTTTTATTTTAAGAATAATAATAAGAATAATTTAATAAAGGTAAGTACGTTCACAAGAATGTACATTAGGTGCAGTAGTATTATTTCTAAAACAATGGTATAAATAGTGCTTATATATAAATTATAACTAAAATATTTTATTACAACTCCAAGATTTTAGACAAGAATTTCTATTCTTTCAAACCTGTGTTTACAAAATACAAAAGAGCACTTGAATGTTTTAAAAGAAGAACTTTTAAAACATTCAAGTGCTCTTTTGTATTCTTATCTCTTTTTGAGATATTGAAATTAAAGTCACCAAAAGTTATACAAAGTTTTTTATTTTGTAGATAGTTAGTATAGTCTTCTAGAAAATGAGTAACGTTCGAACTGGCTTCTGGTTTATATATGCCTCCTATATTCAAGTCAAATTTCTTCACATATACCCAGAGAAAATGGTTGTCGTCATCACACTTTTCTTCAACCAAGTTGTGCTTCAGATTATTGAGGACAAAAATAGAAACCCCCCCACCTCTGAACTTAGATCTGTAGCTGTAATAATGAGAGTAATTCTTTTTTTCAGGTTTTCATATAGGTTTGTTGTTGCACGGTCTGATCTGAGTAGATTTTTATTTCAGTTGTTTCTAGTTTAGCTTTGTTTCGTAGCAAGCATTTAGTTGCACTGTCTGATTGAAAGAAAGCTTTTATTTTAAGAGTATTTTCATAATCTTATTGCTTTGATAGGCCCAAGGCAATCTTCTGAAAGGGTTTGTACTGATTTTGTTACCTCGTTTATGCCGTAATTACGTCTTTCATCAGTGTTTGACCTTTGTAGCTCGGGTATGCCGACAATTATTAAGGTTTTTCTCTTTTTTGCCATTCTTGGATTTCAGTTACAAAATTTTCATACATAGAGGCAATTGGTGTTGTATCAGCGGTACAATTGACAGAAGTTTTTATTTGTTGTAACTCCGCCTCCAATAGTTTCATTTTGTTGTTATTCGCATTATTCGAGTCCTTCAAAAAAGTGATTTCTGACCTCATTTCGGCTTGCTGTAGCACTAGATATTCATTTGTAGTTTTAATTTCAGTTATTTGTTCCTTAATGCTCGATATCTCCTGAAATATTATTTCAGATGTTTCGTTTTGAGTCGCAGTAAACTCTTTTAGAATCGCCATTGTTTGGAACATTCTTGAACGATGACGTTGGTGGAGGCGGCACCAGCGACGGCGTCGGCGGGGACGCGGGCGAAGGGGTTCCTGCGCCGGCCATCTCCGTATAAGGCAGAGCCGCGGCAGGGAGCGACACACACCTGACCATCTTCCGCGAGCATTGTACGCGTCGATTCACTATTTTTTATTGTAAAGTCACTTCAGCTAAGCAATAAATCATTGAAATGAAGTAATCAGCTTCGTCATTTAATACAGTCCTCATAAACTCCTAAACAAATTGGTCCTTCGCAAGAAAATTTCAAGACAAACGGCGTTTGCAGTGCAGGAAATAACGTGGCGCACACGTTTCTCCGTGAGAAGAAATCAACGAGAACGGAGAACTGTGGCTACAGAATTGGCTGATCATCGCTCTTGCCGTGTTGTTCAGTCCGCTAAACCTTTCGTACACACCGGTACCGACTTCGCCAGCCCGTTTAGAGTAACTATTGCCCGTGGTCGTGGTATACGCTCCACAAAGGCTTACGTTTGTCTATTTATTTGTATGACAACTCGTGCGGTTCATATAGAATTGACCGGTGATTTAAGTACGCAAAGTTTTATGTCCGCGTTTAAGCGTTTCCTGTCGCGCCGTGGCCCCGTCAAACGTTTATACTCGGACAACGGTACAAATTACGTTGGAGCTCGCCGTAGTATCTCGGAGTTACCCTCATTCTTGCGGTCAAAGTATTATCAGAGTGAATTCGCTCATGTTTTGGCCGAAAATCGTATTGAATGGCATTTTAATACGCCCGCTGCTAGTCACTTTGGTGGCAATTGGGAGGCTAATATTAAGATCCTCAAGTCGCATCTGTTCCGCGTTGTAGGCGTACAGATTCTCTCTTATGAGGAGCTGAGTACTGTACTCGCTCAGATAGAGGCAGTAATAAATACTCGTCCACTGTGTGGAACTCTATCTAGTGACCCGTCGGAGTCTTTAGCTTTAACGCCGGCTCACTTCATAAAAACCACTCCGCTTAAGTACTTGCCCGCTATGGATGTTGATGAAGACAGACTGCATGTCCTAAAGCGTCACGCTCTTTTGGATAAAATCTAATCTTAGTTCAATCATTTTGGAGGCGTTGGAGAACAGATTATTTGCACACGCTGCAGTCGCGTCAAAAGTGGAATACTCCATCGAACCCAGTCACCGTTGGTACTGTGGTAGTTTTTATGACCGAGAATGCGCCCCCTCTACACTGGCCTCTAGGTGTAGTGGAGGAAGTTTTCCCTGATTCAAAGGGAGTAACGCGTATAGTAAGAATTAAAACCGCAACCGGTTCATATTTACGTCCGGTTATTCGCCTCTGTCCTCTGCCTAATCAGCAGCAGGTTTCAACTTAGTTTAGTAGTTGTAGTAACGCTTTATACGTATTTAGTTTAGGAATAGGTTAGCAGTTAGAGGTTACACTAGAATTTAGCTTTTGATTAGTTTCGCTTATTGGTTTTTTTTTAAGGTAACCCTTCAAACCCGGGGGGAATGGTTGCGCCAACATGCAAAATATGATTGAAGTCCGGTATTTCCTATACCTATCCCTTTTCCGCACATCCTCACGAGTGAGTAAGGAGATTTGCTCCGTCATTTTGTCTGGAAATGACTTCCGAATTGAACCGCATCGCTTACGCATATGGCGTCGCACCGCTCCGTGGAAAATTATTGATAACTTTGGAATTACCGCGTTTTCACATGTAATGAGACTATAATCAACAGTTTGTGTTCGTGTTTAACGTGTGAGGACAGTAACTTGGAGTCCAGCTGCCCTTGAACCCTGGTGAAGTGGTTCAGTGCCACGACGACGCTACCACGCGGCCCCAGAAAAGGTTTGTGCTTCCTTCCCTAGTTATTTTTCGGGTTGTACTCTGTTGTCCAACACCCCCGCAACTCGAATTACCTATCATCAAGCGTTTGTCAATCGTTTTTGCTTCGCACCGCATATACAGTCCACTAAATCAGCACCACGCGCCACCATCGGTAATTAGTGTGTCGTTCCATTTAAACATTTCCGTACCTTCATACTTTCTAAACTTTATCCAAGCTTTATTTCGGCCATTTGATCTGTTCAATTTTCATTCCCATATTTTGTAGTCATCGCATTCATTTCAATTCACATATTTCATGCCTAGTTAATGCTCAAACTCATTACATCGCTGCGTAATTAGTTGCAGAGCATTTATTAAAAATTAGATTTGCACGTGCACGCGGTAGCTTGACCGCTCACTAACCCAAGGTCAATACCGGTCGCTTCTTCGCATATACAAAATTCAAATACAAATACAAAATCGTTTATTGTCACAATTAGAATATTTTACATTAAGACGTGTTTGGAGCCTCCCTTTAAGCAAACAATGCCTGTATGAGGAGACTCCGATCTTTCATAACATTGCCGTGTTTACTTATACTAACTGTGAGTTACTATAAAATAATGTAATGTGATGTGACATTTAAGATTAATTAATTTAAATTTTGTGTTCATTAATTGAACATTAAAAAAATAATTATTTCTTTTTTAATATTAATTAGTAAAATATGATTAACAATAAAAAAAAAAAAAAAATTGATAAATGAATTTGATAACAATAAATAACACAATTTCTTATTTTTGTACGTGGAGTGTTATGTGTTGTGATGTGGTATGTGTGCTGTAGTGTAGTGTGTTGTGTGTAGTGTAGTAGTGTGTGTGGTGTAATGTAGTGTGGTGTGTTGGATGTGATGTATAAGATTAAGGTATATTAAATGTGATGAGATTCGGCTACTCATCGTGTTCCAGAAGTGCCTCGGTTTCCTCGTAGGTAAGTGGTTTTATCCAGCTTATTATACTTTTTTTACAGTCGCGGTAATTTTTATTGTAAACATATACATGTTTATTAATTTTGTTGTATAGTTGTGCCGAACGTTTATTAAATTGCCTACTTGCAAATCTAGTTTTAGTTTGAGGAATTTGGGAAACTAAATCTTTTCTCCTTTTTGATTTTTGGCTATTATTATACGGTAAAGCTTTATGTTTTTTAAGAGCGGTTTGGGTTATATACAGTTTTCTAACAGAGAGTAAATCACTTATTTGGTATAAGCTTTCAGTGGCGAATCTTTTATTTTTAAAATACATAATTTTTATTAATGTACGTTGTGCTCGTTTCACATTGATAAACTTTGTTTTAGCTGCCCCACCCCAAATTGGCATGCAATATAGTAGCACAGACTGGGCCAGTACTACATATATTTAATTGAGGAGATTTCTGAGACGGTTCTTAGTGCTGACCATTTTACATGGAACAATATGTCTGAGGGTTTTAAAGATCCAACTGAGTTTTCTTAATCTCCCAGAAGTTTGCTCAATATGAGGATACCAGGACAGTGCTTGATCTACCACAACTCCCAAATACTTAGTCTTAGTGACCTTCCCAATACATGGGCAGTTACAACTTGTACTTGTCAAGTCTCCACATATGTGTATCCTCAAATGTAGGTCATCAATAGGCTGTGTTCTGGTAGTGATACTGAAGCATATGTAATTCGTTTTATTAGTGTTTAGTGAAAGTAAGTTGCTTTTTAGCCATTCAGCTACCCGAGCCATTCCCGCCTCTGCACTCAGTTTAACCTCGTGCCAGGAAGAACCCACGAAGACAATAGATGTATCATCAGCATATTTCCATATTGCAAAGATCGTTAATATATAGGAGAAAGAGGGTAGGCCCTAAAACACTACCCTGTGGGACGCCGAATGATACATCCTCATCATCACTTGTATACTGTCCTATTTTTACTCTTTGCTTCCTGTTGGTAAGATAGTCTTTGAGTAAACTGAGCGCAGTATCTCTTATACCGGCTTTTTCCAGCTTGCTCACAAGGATTGGGACAGAGACGGTGTCGAATGCTTTTTTGAGATCTAAGAACACAGACGGGCATTTGTTTCCCTTGTCCAGGTGCTCGGTTACAAAAGAGCTTAACGCACTTACTGCATCCTCAGTACATACACCTCGTCTGAAGCCAAATTGTGAATTACAAATAATATTATATTTTTTTTAGATATTGAGTTAGTCTATTATTTATAATCTTTTCAAGCACTTTAGATATCGATGGTAAGACGGAAATGGGCCTGTAGTTGTTGATATCGTCTCTGTCCTC
Organism: Orthosia incerta; assembly: GCA_948252205.1. NCBI lineage: Eukaryota > Metazoa > Arthropoda > Insecta > Lepidoptera > Noctuidae > Orthosia > Orthosia incerta. The sequence goes on from OX411758.1 coordinate 30,455,381, forward strand.
TCCCTTGTAAACTGGGGTAATAATAGATTGTTTTAGTGGAGCCGGGAATACGCCCTTTTGAAGACATAGATTGGCAAGATGAGCTATAATGGGAACAACTTCCCTTCTTATATGTTTTAAGAATTTTGTCGAGATGTTGTCCCAACCAGGGGCACTGTCAGATTTCAGGTTCATTAGTATACTTTCCACTTCAGTATTGTCAGTATCTAGTAGTACGAGAGTATTGAGTTGTGATCGTAATGCATGTAATCGGTTTTTAGAGACATTACTTAATCCAGGATTAATTTCTTGAGCAAGTTGTTTTCCAATATTGACAAAATACTCATTGATGTGGTTTATTGACTCTGTAGGAGTTGTTTTTATGTTTAACAGTTCAATGTTTTGACTTTTTACTTTATTAGAATATGATTGTGATGGTTTTTATATTTTTCCAGAGTAATTTGTTGTTAGATACTGATTGAGCAATTAAATTTCTTTCATATTTTCTTTTAATTTTTTTTATTAAATTATTACAGTAGTTCCTGTATCTCGTGTAAGTTATTTTTATGGTTTCGTTATATGGGTCCTTGCGACTTTGCTTTTGCAATTTATTACGGTTATTAATACAGCGTAGGAGGCCCGTGGTAATCCACGGCTTTATGATGCGTTTATTGTTTGGAATATTTTTTATGCAGGTGTTGTCACTTACAACATTAGTTAATATATTAATAAAAGTATCTATTAATAAATTTGGATCATTACAAAATAATAAGTCTGACAATTGCCTTTCCTGTAGATCTGTTAAAGTTTGTTCAAAGTTTAGCGTAGTGGTGATTTTATTTGCGATTTGGATATTTTTTAATTTTGCTAAAGAGATAAATGTTGTATAGTGGTCAGTCAGTGTAGTATGCAAGATAGCGATAGATGCCGAAAACTTATTTTTGTGTATTTTAAGCATGAAATGGTCAAGGCAGCTTTGTTCCCTAGTGGGTAAAATGTGTTTAGGAAGTATACCGAAAAATGACAACATATCTAGGTAGTTAACTATACTCTTGTAATCCTGGGACGACTCGGTCTCTTTGTGTTTGATATTAATATTAATGTCGCCTGCAATAATAATGTTTTTCTGTGATGTAAGTGAGTTTAACTGCGAGCTGAGAGAGTCAATGAAGCTATCGGTGTTTGAATTAGAGGGAGAACGGTAGATACAGTAGACAATATTGCCCAATATGTCCAGTCGTAGACAAGACGCTTGGACTAGCTGTATTTCCTCCACTTTAGGTTTTAAGGAATCTTTAACATATACAACCACACCGTCATTCTGGTTCAAATCAAATCAAATCAAATCATATTTATTTGTTCACATAGGTAATAAAATACAGATGTTGCGTTTAAAATGAAAATAGAGCGCTATGTCATGCCAAGAAGCGTACAAATATTAGGTGTATCTACCTGGAGATTAACAAATCAAATGTCTAGAGAAAAAATAAGAGAAAAAAAAATATCGTAAGATCATGCGTATTAAATTAGCAGAACCAATAATTAAATTAACAATAAAAAGTCAGAGAGTAAAAAGAAACAAAACCAAGTAAGTACGTAAATCAAAATACTTAATTTAAAATGTCAAAAAATTACCATGTCAAAGATTATGAGATGTCAAAATTATTAAATGTCAACATTATTAATCCAAACAAAACTCAGCATTTTATTTCTGTTATAATATTATTAAGAACATTTATTTATACTGACGCATTACAATAACAAACATTTTATATGGTTTTCAATGATTCATCATTCAGAAATTCCTCCAATGTATAGTAACATTTATCAATAATTAAGTGCTTTTTTGAATTTTAATAATGGCATGTGTTTAATGGCATCGGGTATTATATTATATATTTTTGGGGCGTTGTTGAAAAAGCTTTTACTCATTAAGGCTGTTTTACATTTAACATTGCAAAGTTTGTTACGATATTGAGAACGCACATATCGACACGCTAAGAAGAAGATTGGATTCCTTCTGACTGCAGATAGGCTTACAAATAAATGTGGGTTTTTTTCACAAACAATGCAGTTTCCATTATGTACATTGCTAGCAGTGTCAATATTTTTAGTCTTTTGTAGTAAGGAATACAGCTATCCGTCGTTTTTAGACCACACATAGACCTTACGCAGCGTTTCTGCATCTTAAATACAGACTCCCTATTAGCTGACTGCCCCCAGAAAATAACACCGTATCGTTGATTGGATACTCATATAAACGATCGTTGATTATATTTATGCTCACAAATAAATTAGATCCAATTACAAGTAGGAAATGGGAGGAGCATAAAAATAACTTGGTAAGGTCACAAGGTATTTCGTTGTCAGTAGTGTATAATTGGGGATTCTGGATCACTTGCTCTCGCTTCGCTCGAGCGCATGATCCAGAACTCCCCAATTATACACTACTATCGTGATCTGTAATATGTCTCATAATATAGATTGAGTATTGAGAGGTTTTGATGAATTTGTGCTCGATTTATAATTTGTGTTGAGTATTAAATATATACTCTCTTCCCTTCACAGCATTTAAATAAAAACATTGAGGAAAATGTACAGCATGTTGCATCCAAGGATCGTCATATATCTCCCGATCTTCTATAACACCCCCACATGAGAAACATGCTGCTTTATCATTTATACTGTTTCCACAATAAAAGAATACAGAGTCAGCCATTTCCATCACTAATCTTTTCTTTGAATCTGCCGTTGCCCAGTAATAATTAGATGAAAATTCACGCATTTTATAAGTATTATACATGTTATAACGAGGTTTGTAGTTATTTTGAGACATGTTCCGTTTTTACAGATAAACAGATAATGACACCGTCTAGCTATAGACAACAGCTTTTAATAATTTGACGACCTTGTCGAGATTGGTGGGGGGATAGGAAACGTTTTACCATAGTATAGAAATTAAAGAAGAAAGGGATTATTTTAAAATTTTATTATCATAGCACCATTTATTTAAACACAATACATTTTTTAAAGCACATACAGAGTCATGATAAATACAGTTATGTAAATCTTGAGAATATTTATATTGATCGTATAAACTTATCAAACTAGAACAACCTTTATCTTCTAAATTAAATATATTACAATTACTATTTTCTAAAATATGCTTTAACCACAAAACTTTTTCTGAACCTTTAACGTAGATACATTTATCTCTTAAAATATCTATAACCAAATTCTGATAATTAGAATAGGGTATAAATCCTTCACGCCAGTGTATCTTTCGGTTACGTTCAATCCATCTAACTTGTTTTTTTTCTTGTTTCGTTAATTTTGAAAATGGAAATGGTGGCTTAATTAAAAACACTTGTAATGTTTTATTATACAATATAGCGATTTCTTTTATTACAAATTCATTTGTCTCTGTTTTAAAGCCTTGAATATCCGCGATAGCAATCATGATAACCTGCGTACAATGTTGCTGAGAGGTTTGTATTCCACAAGTCGATCGTTTATAATCAAACAATATGCAGCTGTCTTATCCGGTATTGCTGTAGAACATTCAATTTCCAACCTCACATCCACTGGACCTGTTTTCAGGCTATCGTTTTGTCTTGAACAGTCTAGGATAAAGAGTGGGGCTTTTTCTTTGAACTCCTTTAGGTCAAGCAACGGGTCTACTGGGCAGTTGTAATACGACTGACGAAATTTCACAAACATTTCGTATAATATACTATATTTGTTCTCAGAAAACTTTAAACCTAAAGGTTCATATGGATAATATTGAGAATTCAAAAAGAGTGTAACGTTTGTTACTTCACAATGATCGAATACTGAACTGTCTTTAGTTTTATTATTTTTTCGATTAGTTTGTAAGCTAAAAATTACATATCTAGGTTTTTCCAATTGTGAAGCAGTTTTGACTGACCAAGAATGCTTTGGTGTTTTAGGTAGTAATGGATACTCATATAAATCCCAATTTCTAAACGCCATCTGAATAGATTTATCTCTTTCTAAATGTTTTAAAAGTGATAGTCGTTCTCGGTCTGATACTTTTATGTGTGGCACCCTCCACTGAACTCTTTGCACATCTATTTGAAAATTAACAATATCATCAGTAAGGATAACGCTATTTAAATTAGTGTTACTTCTGTTCAATATAAGTTCATGTTTACAATTTATCACTATTTTATTGTAATCCTCCGCAAATCCTAATACCTTATTTAACGGTATCACAGCACTAAAGTGTCCATCACTTTCAAATCCTTCTAAACTCCAACCCCATAGGGCAGCAACTTTATTTTCTGCTTCATTTAAAGAAATGTATGATTTTATTGTTGACGTTATTCCAGAATTTTTTATGCGATCTATTTCAATACCATTCATTTCGTATCTGATATCTTGAAACAAAAACATAACAGGGTTATTAGTGAACGTAACATTTTTCTTGATTGGATGCCCATCTTTACCGAAGAGCTTCGCTTGTCCTTCGATGTAAATTGAACTGGCTGATGGTAACACGTATATGTCTTGCTGGTGGATGGGAATTCTGATTTCATCGTTTTCTCTAAAGCTGTTATTGTAGGGATTGTATGAATGGACTTCATAACTTTCGATCGAAGTGTCAAAGTGTGGTAATTCAGTAATCTGTAGAATATTCATACTTTAAATCCTAGGGCTTTAAGAAAATCTTTATTTGCTTTAGTCAATTTCTTAACTTTTTCCTTGCGTCTTTGCACCTTAACAATCGCAGAAGAACTAAGACGTTTGTCATTTGCTTGAATGTTTTTATAATATACTATCATTTTGTTTTCCTTAAGTGAAGACGTAACTGAACTTGTTCCTCCCCAAACTTAATACAGTGACCAAATTGATCAACAATCTTAACAGATACCGATGAAATTATATTTTTATTTACTGGAAAGTAAATAACATTCTGGGGTATTTCAATGCACTGTTGACCTGGAGTAGTATCAGACACAAATTCATGAATAAAATGAGTTGGTAATCCGTTGCAGTACGAACCCTGAACAAGATCACATTCGATTCTGATTACAAATAGACCTCTGTTAGTAATGGGAATATTTGGCCTTGATTTTAATACTGAAAAGTATATCAAACCGCACTCATATTGACCTGACAAATGCAATGGTGGTTGAAAGTATGAAACTAATTCGGATTTATTCCCAGAGATGGTAACCGTAGTAGACATACTTCTATACTGACATCTTCCGACAGATCCTGCTTATTTTATTCCTTCACTACACTAAAAATTCTTCAAAAAGTTTAAACAAAGATGTCCACAATTAAAAGTGTGATCACGCTGAATATTATCATAATTATAGTGAATTTTGGATCCCAAGTATTTTATAAATTCCTTAGGAGGCTTAAGATTTCCGTAACTATCAAAATACTCAATATAATCGTTGTATTTTGCATAGGCTACCCAATGAGAACCAGGATTTTTAGAGCTATCTAAATTTATTACTCCACACTCTTTTTTAAAAGGATGTTTAGGGAGCTTATCTCTCATAAAGACACCTCTGAAATAGGGAATATTATTTCCATACTTCAAAATGTCTAAATTACTCAAGGCTCGTTTGGGTAGCCGATATCTTAGTTTTTTTCTTTCGATACAAAAATGCCGAGTCCATCTTTGTGCGGTTTAAGGTGTAGTCCTTTTCCGATGCAAAGAGCTTCCATCTTTTCATTGTGTCTCTTCGATTCAGTCCATAACTTTTTCGCCATCTTGAATTCATTTATGGTTTTAGCAATACCAGCTGCACCGCCTGCTAAAGCTCCCACCGCAGATAATCCCGCAAAAATCGGAATCAAAGGCAATACTCCACCAGTTTTTGGTATAGGAATAACGCGAGGAAGTTTAAAGGAGGAATCATCAGCTAATTCTCTGGCGGCGGCCATAGCTAATTCTATTGCTACTTTCTTGCATTTCGGTTTTAATTTTTTTATATGCCTCCTCGTTTGTCTAATAACATTTTTAAATTTATTTTTTAATCCTTTTCCAGATTTAATTTTAGGAGAACTCTTTTTGTTATTTTTTTTAAGACCAAACCCAGTTTTAATTTTCGTTGACATAGCACTGCTTACTAAGCGTGCTGCCAGTTTTTCCCCTACACTCGCATCTGAAGCAAGTGCTCGCTCTTTAGCCATATTTAATAAAACTAAATCTGCCTTGTGGCGATCCTTTAAGTTTGAAGACTTATGATAGGCAATGTCGTGTTGTTTGCAATATTCGTCTAATTTGTTAACACCTTTATCTCCGCGTGTAAGCCTTTTAATTAATTTAGTGCCAGGTCCACAATAATTGTATCCCGGTAAATGTAATTCAAATGGTAAATGATTTATAATCCAATTGAGGAGACTACTCTCTTCAATACACATCATAAGACTGAACACTTAATAAATATTCGATTTATCAATCCAACTGTTTTCAAAAGAAGGAAAATCCAACCATTTAACCAAAACCCTGCTTCCTTTTCTTCTAAGAACTTTTTCAACCAAATATATTTGAGGATTTTTTGTCTTTTGAAGCTCTTGTGCATAAAACGCCCCTAAAATGGGTTGGCCTCTGATTGCATCTTCAATTAAGTAGGTGATAGGAGTTGTATTTTGTATTTTTTGAATTTTAAATATTTCTGCCGACCAGTTTGGAGTATATCCTTTTTCAAATGTCCCCTTATACTTACTAATGCGTACATAATCACCCTCTTTAAATTTGCTTTTTATGTTATCGGTTTTTACCAACCTAAGATATCTTTGTAATATGCATTTTTTATTAGTATTATCCACGTTTGCTGGGATTTCATCAATTGTACGATGATAGGTGTGATTGTATTCATAAATAACATTATTAAGAGTATTATCGATCCAGTTATAGCTGCCTTTTAGACTAAATTCTTTATACAGTTTAGATTTCAATGTTCTGATAAATCGCTCAACTATTGAAGCTTTTTTTGTTGAGAAGGTTGAATAATGATTAATATTATAAGATTTCACAAGTTTTTTTAATTTATTATTATAAAACTCTGTCCCATTATCAGTTTGCAGATTTTTAGGTATACGCCCTTTTTCCAACAAAATTTTGAATGAATTGCATTCAATATCTTTGGTCTTATTTTTCAAAGGAAAGGTCCAGGCATATTTCGAAAATATGTCAATAACAGCAAAAATAAATCTAACGTTTTTATTTTCTTTAGAAATAGATTGCATATCAATTAAATCCGCTTGCCATAAATCATCTATATCTTTCATAATAACATGTCTTCGCGGAAAGTTTAGACTTGCATTTTTATGAATTTCGTTTACTACGTCGGCTTTACTCATATTTTTTATTTCAGTATATCAACATTTTTTGTCTTGAACCCACCAATGATACTGAATGAAAATCACACTATCCCCGATATTTATTATTTAATTATGTCAGCTTCTTTCAATTCTTCAATTATCGATAAAATTTCATTATCATGATTTGTATTGCCTGCATCTCTCGAAGCCACTAATAACTTTAATCTCTCAACCAAATCATTGGGATCATCCCAGTATACCAAGTCGGTGTTGTTTTTGTACTTCTTTAACTTTGGCAAGTTGCCTCCAAGTTTAGTGCGAGCAAGTTTATTATCGTTTGACGATTCGGAAAATAGGGGTTTGATTATTTTACAATATTTTATACCTTTGTGACCTCTTATTTGACCTTTAGGATCAAAATCTCTTTTATGTGCATTTGTATAATGTAACATGTCCTTATAGACAAGTTTATCTTCGCTCGATATTAACTTTAAATCAGGTTTTCTTCGAAGTAAAAGTTCTTTTAGACCAGCCGTTAAATTGTAAGCTTTGTCACCGATTTTAATTAAGGTGATAGTGTCGTTATTCAAACTATCAATTTTAGAAAACGATATTGCTGAATTACCCATCAATAAGGTATGGTTTTCACTTCTAATTCCAAAGGGTATACTAATACCGTCATAAATACCAAAGATATCATCACCTTCTAATGAAATTTCTAAATTATCTATCGATTCCTTTTTAGCATTTTGTTTGACGAATTGGTTAGCATCTAGTTTTGAATCATAATAGTCGTTGATCTTTGTGGATGAGCTGGTATTATTTTCATCGGATTCGAATCCTTCAGAATAATTTGGGGTTGTATTTTCAATTTTATTAATTTTTTCTACAGATTTATTTGAATTAACTAGAGTTTTAAGAGGATCTGTCACCGGTTTTAGCATTTTATAAAGTGACAAGTTCATTGTATGTTCATGATCTTTCATTTGTTTTATTTTATTTTTTATGTAGTCAACAGACTTCATTAATTCCATTTTAATGTTTTTCTCCATCGTATGTAACCACAACTGTGTTCAACTAAGAGAGGAATAACACTAGCAATATTTTGTATAGAATTCATTTATATTTAAATTTATCTGCTTTCAGTCAAATTAAAAAAATATATCAAAATTCTGTCTGTATCTTCCATTATTTAATTATGAGTCTTTGTTAATAAGAAGAAAATTATAAGGGTTGCTCCAAACAGTTTTACAAATATCTTTGAAGTGATTCCATGGTACATCGGAGTTGACATGTTCTTCATAGATGTGCTTTAAGTTCACATCATCTTGTTTAAATATTATAAGAAAGTTGGCATTATCACGTAACAACTGTTTCGGGATTTTTGAGTAGGTTTGTGATAAGTAAAAGCAATCAATTTGCTTATGTCTACCCATACAGAAGTAATTACGGATGTTTATTTGATTTTCACATACGACATCATCAAATACAAATACAGAATTTGGTAAAGCTTCATTCGGAGATATGACATCTTTATCGTCATTGAACTCATTGAATTTTATCTGAGGCACTCTTCTTAACACTTAGCGTAAAAAACAATATTTTGGCTGAAAATTTGTCTTTGAATAAAGGTAAAGGTTTTGAAATTTGAGTCCATTTTCATGCAGTAACAAACTGATCACAACGTTTGTTTTACCACAATTTGAAGGACCGCAAATTATACAGCGAATTGTATTCGGCAACAAAGCACTATGTCTAATCTCTTGAGGAGACTCACCAAGATTTATATTTTTAACGTTTAGTGATATGGGTTGTTTGATCAACTTCATCTTACCAATTAATTTAATTATTACCTAACATAGACATATATATTTTATTTTGGACTATCTCTAAAGATAGCCAGAACCGAGATGAGAATAGAACCGTTCCTGTCTAAACTTGTCGCAACTGGAACGGTTCTATTCTCATCTTACAAGATGGGTATGTATAAATATGAGCTAGGTAATGACTCGCATGTATTACAAAATAAACGATCATTTCGCAGGCGTTCTTTGCATAAGGAGATCATTTTGTTTACGATTTTATATATTCAAGGTAAATGTTTTATTTTTTTAATTAATTTTTTAAACTAATAATAACAATTATGTAATCTATCTTTTTATTTTTTTTCAGAATTATATCACTCTCACCATCCTACAGCCCCGTTTTTGATGCTGTCAACCCACGAAATTTAGAGGTATGTAAACATTAGGATTATCTTAAATTAAACATTAAATCTGTAGATCGTGCTGTTTAGTTATAATATTCTTTGGTATTCTTTCAGAATGTGATAGAAGACTCAGACCCAGTTATCAATCCTTTTTACTATGCTCAAGATAGGGAGAGCTGGGATATGGAAGTAGCAGCTAAAGCATGTGAAGAGAGTCGACAGCAAAAAACATTGGCGCGAAGATTGAATAAGAAAAAAAGTAAACCGTTTAAAAACTCATCTTTCAACATGCGTAAGGAGCAAGAGCGTGTTCGTCACCTAATAAAAATTATGGTCTATGATTTGGATGGTCGTAATATCTTAGAAATAAACACTGAATCTGATAATGCGAGTGTGAATGTGCAATATATAGTGACAAGTGATTACGATGATATCATGGACAAAACTGATCATTTAGTTAGTAAAATAGTACAAAAGTTAAGCAAATCTAATGTGTAAAGTTTTATTATTCTTCTTATTGTAAAAAGTTAATTTAATTATTATTTATCATACACAATTGGTGAAGCAAAATAAAAGTTTAAATTAAGTAAAAAATAAGTTTACGTACATATAAACTTTAAATGCGATTTATAAGTTATTGTTTAATTAAATGTAGAACAATAAAATAAAAAGTTGATTCTTTATACCTACTGTGTTTTAATAAATTAGTAAAGATGATACCTCTTATTAGTAAACACCGCATATAGTTATAACAAGCTTATATACATAAAAATATATATAGTTATACTAACGTTATTCACGACATAATCTATACATAGTGTTAATAAGAGGTAAAATCTACTTCATGCTCCCTGGCATGCAGGCATGTTAGCAAGTACAAGTTACATAAAAAGTCTACGAAATGTCAATAAAATACTGGTCCTAATAAAAAAAGTCTATAGCCCTAGTATCGGTGTAAACTTTCTTGCAATATATTAGTTTTAATAGAATTTTAAAGAATATTAATAGAACAGTTGCCTAGCTGCATTCAAACAATTAACTAAACGCCTGGAAGAACATTGTATGATATTTCACGTAAACGTTATTTGCCAAGAACTTTAATCTAGGCGCTTTGCGTCTATTTTGAAGAGAAAGTTTGGGACACCGTTTTGCCCATATATTTAAATTATAATTTGTATTTGGGTGGGGTCACTAGTTCAACATAGAATTGCTTATACTATGTATAGTAATAGATATGCTCTGCAGCGCAACCACTTTAAATTTACGTCGAAACTACAGATATAGACTTTTTGAATTTACAGACCGTCCACAGACTTTTTATGTAACTTATGCTTGTTAAAGCAAGGTGGTTCCGCCAAGCATCACCTTGACTCCTGAAAATATTTCGGAAAGGAAAAAAAAAAAGGACAAATATAGGTCATACATTTATTGATTATAATTACTTTAATTTTTACATTTTATTTATTCGGTTATGTACTTAACTTATTACATATTTAATTCAATTTTAAGTAGCTTTTACAATATATAGTTTTAGCTTAGTAGAACAAATAGAGTTATCTTAAAAGTGCTAAAGTATTGAACTATAATGTCCCCAAGGTAAAGTGTTGAAACAACCTTCAATTCTTTGCCTTTTATCATCATCACTATTAAGTATAAGCTTATTTAATTTTTGTGTAAAAACTTGATGTTTTTTGTTATTGTTATAACATACATATCATCTCGCAGGTTATCATTAAACATTAGCGCCCTTTTATATTTTTCTATATCCAATTTTTTCGTTATCGGCTTTGTTACTCCCTTTGCTTTCTTTATAGTTTTACTTTCAGTGCTTACACAATACAACTTAGCTCGTAAACCTACAAATTCTGAAATAATCTCTCCACCCAATTCGTCTTTGAAATAGCCTGGCATTTTCATGTTGGCTTTAGGCAAGCCATATATATTGTTATCCTCAAAATTGCTTGTTTCAAAATAACGAATATTGTTTTTCATATCCTCATAAAAATTATCGGTTTTTATATAATAAAGTAAACTGACCGACAGTTTACTTTATTATATAAAAACCGATAATTTTTCATCAGTATAGCATAACATCACGTTATTGCCATACATTTTTTTAATTACAGAATAATGAAAATTATATAAATGTGTTTTAGAAATTTCAAGAACAGAAAATCCGATATAAATGGGACGATCTAATATAACTTTTGTCTTATTTAATTGAATAGCTACTAAACTTTCGGATAAAATTGACAAGTCTTTAAAATGTGGTGCGCTAATATACCGTTCGGCACCAAGCATTTTGTTGGTTGTATTTAACTTATTTTTCCATAATTTTACGAGCCTAACATCAACTTGTTTCCGCTTGTTTTCAATTGTTTTTCCAAAAATAGAATTGTTTTGTTTCTTAAAAAAATCTTTTTCAAAATCCGATTTAGCTTTTTGTCTGAGAGAAGTGTTTAATAAAATATATGGTTTTAAAAAGTTATCTTGGTAGAATGATAATATTTTATATATTTTTAACAATATTAAACCATTTTCTAAGCACTCTTTTAAGTGTACATAATGTATAACAAAGCGATGTTTGCAGTATAAATTTGCAATTAACTTTTTACACTTGCTTTGCATAGGGGAATATTTTTCGGCAGCAAATGGCAGATCTGAATGAGCATTATGAATATTAGGGGGGTAATATAAATCTACCTCTAAAATGTATCCTTCATCATCGTTTTTGTTAACATCATTTATATTGAACTTATTTATTTCATTATCATTAAGAAATTGGAAGTTACGCATTGGAAGTTTCTGCATCATTGCAAAACCGTATAAATTCACGCAGTCGAGATAAATAAGGTATGTGCTTGCCTCATCCTTATTATACGATGATAGATATTTGTTATTAGCTTTGGCATATCTTAATGAACATTGTGCAAGACCTCCTCGAATTCCATTTTCTAACATTTGGTACATTTCTACATCAGATATTAAATCAAGCTCCACTTTAGTGTATAACAGCATAGCATCCCAACTTAACGATGGTGACGAAACATAATAGCATGGGTCTAAATTATAATAAAGTAAACTCATTTCTCGAAACTTTTCAAAAATATCGCATAATAACAGTACATCACATCAATACATATAATAAATCTGTAGAAAAATATTTTTTGTACATCGAAAAAAATTCCAAAAAAAATAGCCAGGGTGTTAAAGGATAACCAACAGAACCCATTTCTAGCATTTTTGGAATTTTTGTCTGTTTGTCTGTTTGTCTGTTTGTCTGTTTATCTGTTTGTCTGTTTGTCTGTTTATTTGTGCACGCATCACGTGAAATGTACGAAACCAATGTAGATAACTTTTGTACAAAAAAATTGTGCGTATCTTGAAGAATTACTTAGTTTTTGTTTCATCGCAATCGGTTCACTCTATCAAAAGTTACATGAATTTAAAGTGTTCAAGAAGTAAAATTATCACAGCTCACGCAATTCAAATTCAAATACTCGGACAGTTGAACTCGCTATTCGATAGATGGCGTTGTGCATTTAAAGTCACTTTCTGAATCGCGGTGTTAAGATTTTACGCGAAAGAAGGACCTTAGAAAAAAAAAATTGGTACGTAGTATGTATATTTTTTAACCGACTTCCGAAAAAGGAGGAGGTTCTATGTTCACATTGTTTGTTTTTTTTTTTTGTGTTTTCACCGATATCTTCGTCAATTGTGGACCGATTTCAAAAAATCTTTTTTTGTTTGAAAGAGTATGTTCCGAAATTGGTCCCATTTTAATTTGGTGTAGGACTGACGAAGCAATTCGAAGATATACAACACAAATCTTCCGTAACGTAAAAATATAAATGACGGCAAATCTCTCGGGATTGCTGCAATCGCATGTCTGTTTGTTGTTTATACCATTTCATAACATAACATCACGCCAGTACGCTCTTAAGGGGTACGCAGATCTCTCATTTCACCGGTTATGTTCAAGTTTCATGATATTTGGGTAATATATTCTGGCGTTATACGAGTAGGTAACTTACTAAACAACTTGCCTATTAGGTAGGTACAACTAAAAAGTGAAAAATAAAAAAACTTTTCGTCCATAACGCAATAAATTGGTACCTACGAAAGACACCGACTTCCAAAAATAAAGTTATTTTTTACTTTGTAGTTTTATTTGGAAGTCGGTAGTATTTTTTTGTAAAAAGTTTTTTTGAGTATGTGGAGTAGGCAGGCAGGCTTTTTTTTTTTTTTTTTTTTTTATTATAGATAGGCTCGCGCTTGACCACAATCTCACCTGATGGTAAGCGATGATGTGGTCGGCGTGGCTGGTAAGTATGGTAGGGTTGGCAGGCAGATGACGGGAGCGAAGCCGCGGGCACAGCTAGTTTTAAATAAAGGTCTGTATACTCTCCTAAATTTTTTATTTTAAATGTTTGCCATACGTTCAAAGCATGCTGATAATCTTCAGCTGAAATATTTTCTCCCGTTAGATTACTGAAAAATTTTGATTGTTCAGGTAGTCGGGTTTCATCATATTTTTCCCATCTGTCTACATAGTCATAACAATATACGCCTTTCCTACACGCTAAATTAAATAAGCGATCATGATTGAAAAACAAGCGCATGTGTTGAAAATCATCCGAGTGTAAAGTTTTTACCAATTTATCTAAGCTAGTACTTAAAAAGTTAAACGAATCAATAAATTTCAACTGAACTATATTTTTTTTATCAATAGGTATGAATTTTGTAAACGATATGTACTTTTCTTTTGATTTAGGAATTAAAATAATTTTGCCAATTATATCCGACAGCTCTTTTATAAATAAATGACTATCATATCCAGATAGATTGTGAAAAATTATGGGTATGTACTGACATTGCTTCAATTTTAAATTACAAGCATTGTGTGCAGGACCTCTATATTTACCTGTGAAATGATCATGATCTTTAACTTTTTTATCATTTTGTGCAAACTTCGTTTTACATATGTGGCATAAATGAGCGGTTTTGAATGATTTTAACTGATCAGAAGTAAGAGGTAACATTGGCTGTTTATTTTGCAAAATTTTGTACAGCCTTTCTACATCATTTGTAATGGTTTCAACAAATGTTTGTGCACAGTTTGGACCTCTATAACTAACATAATCATTTAATTCAGGTTTAGATTTGCAACAAATATAATAAGCATACGATGATGCTTGATGTGACTGTACAGATTCAGTAAAGAGTGATTTATTTTTGTCTGAGTATTTGCAAAGCAAACTTTCAAAATCTCCATTTATTACAATTGGAATTCTTTGGGTTCTCTCAAAGTTTGAAAATTGTAATTTGCTACGTTCATCAGGCAAAACTGTTTTTATTCTACCACAATTGTGATTTAATAATTTATCTTCATTGTCATAATACAAAAAACACTCATCACATTAAAATACTTTCGATTTATGTTTGGTTAATTGTCGGCGTACAAGACGGCTAAAGTTTTTTATTAAACAAAAATGGGCTTTATCATCTTTAGTTATGTACAAGACATTGACATGCGTAAGCTTTCGTTCACGTGTCAAATATACAGGACCCGTTACATTATTATTAGCTTCAAGATCATAAACATTCACACTTATAGAAGTATTATTTTTCTCAAAGATTTTAATATCATCGAAACTTGGTGGAAAAGACATATCATTTATGTTTAAAAGTAGCGTATAGTGTGGGTACGATTGCGTTCTATTGGCATTCACTCTTTTTGGAAACATGTGGGCAATAATACACCACAAAAAACAATTATTGTCATTGTTGCGTATATTCAGACATGACTTTGTGTTTTTTATAACTGCAGGCAATTCTATGTATGTTCCAGCTCTTAAAGGATTGTACTTGTTTATGTTTATTTCTGAGAGAGCTTGGATCCGTGCGCCTACGCAACTTGCCACCGAACCAGTGGTGGGCGGCGACGAAACGACGCTGCCAGTGCTACGTGCAGCGGACGTCATACCGGCGACGAGAGCTACGAGTGCTACGCTACAAGTGCTACAACCGTGTTATCTGCTACGAACGCCCTGGCTACGTCTCATCGACTACGCGGTTCGCCCGTTATTGAGTACAATTTTTGCTGACTTTTATGCAAATCTTTTCTTGTCAGTTGGTACCTTTGATTACAATTGTATCTGTATAAGATGCCTTTAGCAAAGCGTACTCCGCCTAAAACCCCGCTAACCAAATCTGAATCTGACATAGCCACTGCTGTTCTCCAAAGTGATTATGTAAACAAAAATAGGAACAAACGTCCACGTGAAGATAGCTCGCCTCAAAGCGAGACACGGATGACTTCTATAAATTTACAAGAAGAACTGGCTGCCTGGAAAACGGAACAAAATAGCAGTATATCAACATTTTTGGCAGAGCAGACTTCTATTATGTCCAAGCTTGCTTCCGATATAGGTGAAATTAAGACTCAAAATATCCAAATACAGTCTTCCAATGCGGAATTCCGGAAATCAAATGAAGAAATGATCCAGTCAATCGTCTTCATGAACAAAAAATTTGAAGATATGAAGAAGGAGGTGGAAGAGTTAAGAAAAGAACGCCAGGAACAACATAAATATATTCAAAGCTTGGAACAAAAGATTTCAGATCTTCAGCGAATGACTCGAGGGTCGGGCATTGAACTACGTAACATTCCACTGGAGAGCTCAGAAAATATAGATAGTCTGACCAAAACAGTATGTACCATCGGCGAACTTGTTGGATTACGCATAGTGGAATCTGATTTCCGTGACATACATCGTCTAGCAGGAAAGCCAACCACATCAACAACCCCCCGCCCCATACTGGCGGAGTTCACCACAGTAAAAACGAAAAGAGCTCTTATGTCAGCAGTCCGATCGTATAACAAAGGAAAGGGGAAAGAAAATAAGCTTAACACGAGACTTCTTGGAATGCCAGGAGAGCGGAAACCAGTATATATCGAAGAACAACTTTCCGCCAGTAACAAGAAACTATTCTATCAGGCTCGAGAATTCGCAAAACAAAACTCTTACAAATACTGCTGGACTTCAAATGGTAACATTTTCTTACGCAAAGCTGAAGGTGACAAACAACAACTTATAAACTCCGAAAAATGTCTCCAGGTACCCTACAAAAATAACCTGTGACTAACCTTTCTTAATTACGCAACATCTTTTTCCTATTTGTATAATTATTCAACAACAACAACAACAATCTCTCACATTACTCAACACACGCACAAAATTCCAACACTTACAAAAAAACAAAGCATTCATTACTTAATAACACATAGCTCTCTCACAAACATTCAGTCTCCTTATGCCAAACAATTTTCTTGTGTAACCAACAACTCCATATACAAATGGCTAACATCACTAACATAAACAATGACCTCGACCAACTCTGTGTAGGAGATGCGTTTATCTGCAGCCCTGATAATTGCAAAAAATACCTAAAATATTGTGACACAAACAATATAAATCTTTTGCACATAAATATTCGTAGTATAAATAAAAACTTTGATTCACTACAAGCACTATTGAGCCGAACTGACATAAATCATGACATCATAATATTGACCGAAAGCTGGCTCAGTAAAACAAATAATTTACCTAAACTGGATGGTTTTCAATCATACTGTACAAAAACAAATTCTAACCAAAATGATGGCGTTGTTATTTATGTAAAAGAGGGTCTAAAAGGCACAGTGTGGGAACCGGAATTTAATTGTGGAAATTGCCTGGTATATCAACTGGAAAATAAATTGGCAGTGGTGGCAATCTATCGCTCGCCATCGTACAACTCTAAAGAAAATTATGATAACTTTCTTGTAAGTCTAAATAACGTCTACATCAAAATGCCCTCTTTTCCTAATATCGCTCTTGTTGGGGATCTTAACATAGATATAAGTCAAGATAACAGAAACCAGCGAAGCCTAGATTATTTATTGCTTAATGCCTCTCACGGGCTTCTCCCTACCCACTTATTCCCTACCCGGCTTGACAAGTGCCTAGATCACACTTTCCTCAAAACCAACTTACCCGTTATCACACTTGTTCTGGACACCCACATTACCGATCATAGACCCACTCTTTTATCTATTGCGGACCCCAAACTTGTGCGAAAGCTACGCCACACTGCCACCCGTATAAATCATGATGCTATTGTGCAGAATCTACAAAACACGGACTTTTCGGCTATTTATGAAACCACCGATCCAAATCTATCCATGAATAATTTCATCACCATAATAACTTCTGCAATATCTAATAACTCAGTACAAATCAAAATCCCTAGACGCAAACGAACTATAAAACCATGGATAACCCCAGGTCTTCTAAAATGTATAAAAAACCGTGATAAACTGCATAATAAATCCAAAAAAGCACCCGATAATCTAATCCTAAGGCTAACCTACACTCGCTACAGAAACTTTTGTAATTCCTTGCTTCGAAAGTTGAAAATTTCCTATGAAAAAAGTGAACTAGAAAGAACGAGAAATAATCCCAGAGAGTTATGGAAAACCATTAAGAATATTACACACACATCAAAAACTCGAACTATACCTGAAGAGCTACTAAGCTTATGCGATAATCCTCATTCTTCCGTTAACAAGGTATGCCATTTCTTTGCTAACATTGGCAAAAGCCTGGCGGCAAATATCGAATCTGGTGCACAATCCCTCCTGCTCCCAGAACAGCGTTCATCCTCTTGTAATATCTCCAACCCAACTATCAATTCATTGGCTCTGCTAGAAGTAGACGAAGCCGAAGTAGAGTCACTTATAATTCAGTTAAATAATGACAGTGCTGTTGGCTGGGATGGCATTTCACCCTTATTGTTAAAGAACTGCAATAATGTACTAGTTCCTCACTTGACTTTCCTTTTTAATTGCTGTCTGCAAAAGGGTGTCTTTCCTGAAGCTTTAAAAAAAGCTATAGTGCATCCTATTCATAAGGGAGGAGACAGAAACTGTGTCAATAATTACAGGCCCATTTCAGTGCTACCGGTACTTTCAAAAGTTCTCGAAAGGATACTCAACAACCGTCTCAAAGATTTTTTAGATAGATATAAAATAATAGCTGAGAATCAGTACGGCTTTCGGAAAAGAATATCAACAGAAGACGCAGTACTTGACTTGACGAAGCATGTAGCGAAGAACCTGGATAGCAAAACTAAATGCTTAGGTATATTTCTAGAACTGTCTAAGGCCTTCGACACAGTTTCTGTTTCCTTACTGATCTCTAAACTGGAATTGATTGGTGTGCGAGGAATTGCTCTTGAAATATTTAAAGACTACTTGAGAAACCACACTCAACGTGTCAAAATCAATACTTACCTCAGTGACGAAGAACTTGTCTCCTTCGGCGTCCCGCAGGGTAGCATTCTGGGGCCCAGTTTGTTCCAAATTTACATAAATGACCTATGCAACTTACAGCTCCCACAATGTAAAATTTTTACTTACGCTGACGACACCGCGTTGATAGTACATGGACCTACATGGGATAGTGTTAAAACTGCAGCAGAATCTGCATTAAGTACGATAATGACATGGCTAAACTCAAACCTACTAACACTCAATATACTAAAATCCAACTACATACCTTTTGCTATAAGACGTAATAAGTTACCATCAGACATTTTCTCGATTACTGCTCACTCTTGTCAGGTCCATTCTACTTCGCCCACGTCGTGTTCTTGTCCTAACCTTACCAGAACGAACAGTGTTAAATATCTAGGTGTACTAATAGATAGTGAACTCAAATGGGATAAGCAAATTGATGCTCTTAACACCAGAACCCTGCGTCTCTTACATATCTTTAAGTCCCTGAGAGAATCCGCTGATCTCGACACTTTAAAAATGGTGTACTTTGGCCTGTGTCAATCGGTAATAGGATATTGCATTACGGTGTGGGGAGGGGCGAGTAAAACATTCCTTCTCAAACTAGAGAGAGCGCAGAGAGCTATACTTAAAGTTATGACCAGAAAACCGTTCAGATACTCAACAACGCAACTGTACTCCGATTGTAAAGTTCTCACAGTACGTCAACTCTATGTGCTCTACTCTGTCCTTAAAAAACATTCATCCCTACCCCCTTACAACCGGAAAAAACGCACCTTTATCCCTCCAAGTACTCCTCATAGAACAGCCTTTGCCGAACATCAGTATCTGATTTTGAGCTGTCTCATCTACAGAAAAATTAATAATCATCTAAATATACTTGATCTGACAAAATGGGCAATTAAACGGAAACTTACAGAGTGGCTACTTCAACAAGACTATGATCACACAGAGTCAATATTAACCTACATAACCTAGCACACGCAAATACATGCACCTCGAACATACATGCACCCCATACTCACAAACACCACAAACACACGTTCATACATGCACACACACACGTACACACATACATACACACACACACGCAGCATACACACTTACAAACATTTTGTTCATTATTACTTTTTCTTAATTTATTACCATTACCGTTATCTGAAAATTGTTTAATTGTGGGTGGATCGTCAGAGTCCTCACTAAATAAAAGGTAATATTTAATCATAACCTTATGGCCAATCACTGTCTCTTAAGATACAGGTATACCCTAGTTTAAGAGACAGGGTAACGTAAATTGTAAACAGATTCTACCATTTATTATACTGTGATTTCATAACCTTGTATATCTTGCTTTTTATCTATTTAGTATAAGTTTTGTTTTTCTCACCATCTGTACCCTTTTTGATCAATAAACAATTTATTATTATTATTATTTCCAAATGGCTTATGCAATCAATAGTCCAACCAGATTCAGCAAGTTCAAACTCTAAACATTTAGATATTAATTTTTCAGAGCATTTAAAATACATGTTATAAATATTTGTATTCGGAACTGCTATCATATATTTGGTGTTGAAAGATTTTATAGAGCTTTCATTATTTTTTGGCAAAATGTATGACACAAATAATTCAAAATTCACTTTAATTGCTTTATTTTTTTGAATCATAAGATTGATAATATCGCATACAGATTTTGAAATTTGATTTAAAAACGTTTCTAGAATTACTTCACAAGATTTAAGTGGATTCACTTTGTAACTTATGATTCTATTTTTAAACGCAGTAGCAATAATTTGAATATTTTCGAATTCGGAGCAGAGCAATCTATTAGATTTATGAATATTAATTGTTCTACAGTGTGCTGATAATTTTGATACATAATTATAGGTTTCTTCTAGGCAAGCGTGCTTCACCGTAGACCACGTCATCGCTTAACATCAGGCGAGATAGTGGTCAAACGCGAGCCTATAGACGATAAAAAAAAAAAGAAAAAAAATTTAAACATTACAGTCTTTACATAAAAACATGTTCATTAAAGTTATCTTAAATTTTATTTTAAATTTAAAACACTATTTTCTATATTATTATCACAGAATTTATTATTTCGGGTATTTTAAATTTCTTAGTTTTTAATTTCAGAATTTCTTATTTCGGGTTTCTTTAATTTCTTATTTTTTTATTTCAGAATTTCTTGTCGGGTTTTTTAATTTCTTATTTTTCAATTTCGATTTTACATCGAAACTCTAAAGAAGAACATGTACTATATAAAATAATTATTTTAATCAATTTAATATTTATTTCTGTATTTCTTATTTCGGGTATTTTAAGTTTCTAAGTTTTTATTTCAGAATTTCTTATTTCGGGTTTTTTTAATTTCTCATTTTTCAATTTCGATTTTTACATCGAAACTCTGAAAAAGAACATGTACAATATAAAATAATTATTTTAATCAATTAAATATTTATTTCAGTATTTCTTATTTCAGGTTATTTTAATTTCTTAGTTTTAATTTCAGAAATTCTTATTTTGGGTTTTATTAATTTCTTAGTTTTTAATTTCAGAATTTCTTATTTCGGGTTTTTTTATTTCTTATTTTTCAATTTCGATTTTACATCGAAACTCTGAAAAAAAAGAACATGTGTAATATAAAATTATTATTTTAAATCAATTAAATATTCTCATATTTCTTTATAAAGACTGTATCTAATATAATTCAGTTTGTAAAAACAATATATCTAATTTAAGAAGGTTTACTGTATAGAACAGGCTGAATATCATTAAATTCAGCCTTTCCAGTATTTACAAGGTGTGTTAAAGCCTTCCACTCAACATTATCTTTGTCAGTTGATAATTTTAACGATACAAGAGAATGTTTCCAACGCTCGTTTTGGGTAAGTTTTTTCACATCGTCCGTATTATAAACTCTTAATTCAAAATAATACTTTCCAACCCTGCCTGGGTTTGATTGGAAGGTATAACCATCAGCCACTCGCTGAGTAAAGCAGCTCTTCAGGGCGGCAGCACGGATCAGCGGCCGACAGGGTTCCTCCTGAAATACATAAGATAGCGTCATACGCATGGCGATTACAAAATTCCCTAATTTAAATAAAGAAAAAAATAAAGTGTGTGGACAAGTAATTAAAAAATAGATAAATTAAAAAAAAATAAAAAAAAATAGGCAAATTTCGAAATTTCAACATTTTTTAAACTGCGGTAGTTTAAAAAATGTTGAAATTTACCATAATTTTACCATAATTATAGATAATGTTATATGATAATTTAGAAATAGTTATTTATGATACAAGTGCGGGAGGTAGGTGATTTCCGATGAGTGGATAAATCGACACGAGTCGGAAATCATCTTACGCACGTGTATCATACAACATTTTACTATGCACTGTGCGAGGAAATAAAAAAATATATCTGAACCAAGCAAGAAATTAATAAAATGGCGGGCTTATTCAAGGGCGCTCAGCATATCCACAGATTGACTTTTACTGCGCATGTGCAAATAGTTGTCACGTCGTAACGCAAAAAGGCACGAGCAAAATATTAATTCTGCCCAACATATTTAATGAATATTTAAAATTAATTTATTGATCAAAATCTAAATCTAGAGTAATAAAAACGTCTTAAATGAAGTATTAGTTTTGTTTTACCTTTTATATGAATGATTATCTGTACTAAACAAATTTTTTTAACTTTTCTCAAATAATAAAAACTCTATGTGGCGGGCTGATGTTGGAGTTAAAAATTAAAAAGTTCAGGAAAGTAAAAAGCACTAGTTAAAAAAAGTGACACTTTCCGCACAGTTTGGATGCTTGGAAAACGCTCTTTTCGAGGACATGCATTGTAAAGTCTATTTAAACTCTTTTGTCTGCAAATAAGTATAATTTTGATGGAAATATCACACTCTGCGAAACCTTGCGAATGCTTTTAAATAAAATGGGAATTTAAAATGTTCGAAAATAAATCTTACCTCGGAGTCTGAAACGGTGGTATTCCGTTTTCTTTTTGGAGCTGGTGTTGTAACAACCGGAAGCCCGTCACTATCAGACTCTGATTCTGAAGCGAAAGGGCTTTTAGAAAGCAAAGCTTTCTTCTTCTTCTGAGACACTTTATCTATCTTCACAGCTTTTTTTTTTGAGCAGCCGCTGGGTTTTTCTTTTGTTGCTTGAGGCGTTGAAGGCGGGGCGTCCTCTTCTTCAACCAAAAAAGGAGTATTCATCGACTGAGCCCTGAAAACATTATTAAAACACAATAAATATTTTATGTTGCCAGCATTTCCACCAACATGAAACAACAGCATCCGTATTCTTCATAGAGTTATGTAGGGGGTTTGCTGTTAGCCCTCATCGAATAGGGTATAATATATTTACAGTATCAGACAAAAAAATATTTAAATGACGGAAAACGAAGCAAGCATTATTACACGTTTGTAAAAACATTAATATTAAACTGCAAATACAGTACAAGTACAATAGTTTTTGAAACATTAAACTAATTTGTTACCTAAACTTAATTGATTAATTTAATTCGTAAAACAATTAATTATTGCAGACGTATATAGAGAATACAAATAATAATACTCACATACTTTGTTTTCTGCAACACTTGTGAACAACCACAAACTAACTCGCTGTTCAGTGAAATGCGACTTTTTTGTAACATAGTTTGTTCCCTTTACCTCGTTCAAATAAAAAACATTTAGGAAAATGTGCGGCATGTCGCATCTAAGGATCATCGTGTAAGTGATCCAGAACCCCCAATACGATAGTAGTGTATAATTGGCGAGTTCTGGATCATGCGCTCGAGCGAAGCGAGAACATGTGATCCAGAACCCATCACGATAGTAGCATATAATTGGGGAGTTCTGGATCATGCGCTCGAGCGAAGCGTGAGCAAGTAGTAGGCATTCGTATAAGTATTTCAAACACTTTTTTGTAACATAATTTGTTCCCTTTACCTCGTTTAAATAAAAAAACATTTAGGAAAATGTGTGGCATGTTGCATCTAAGGATCATCGTGTAAGTGATCCAGAACCCCCAATACGATAGTAGTGTATAATTACAAACTAACTCGCTGTTCAGTGAAATGCACTTCAGCACGACAATTCACAAAAAAAAACGATTTATGATTGATGTATAAGTCACTGAAGAAGATTATTAATACCACTTTAATGTAAGGTGGCGGTTACATTAATATTTGCAACTATTGTTTAAATGTTTCACTAATATTTATCTTGTAAATTAAACTTTCAGCACTACTTAAATAAGGTCTGTAATCATTTGTTCTTTATAAGACACTATGCACACAGCCTACAATTCCATTTTTGGACAGTGGCAACACTCTGTCGCAGCAATCTGAGACGAAATTCTAATAAATTGTAGTTCTAAAAACTAAAAAACACGCTTTAATGGTAAGGATAATGAGACAAACTGTTTAAATTATTGCATTGTCATCGGTCCTTGATAAGTGTGCAAAGTTTCAAATCAATCCATCGTTTTGAAGTGGGTGAAAATCACGTTCAAAGATTCCGTTACATTGATACATTGTTACATTGATACATTGTTACATTGATACATAGATACATAGATACATACATACCAAGCTAATAAAAGCGTGTTAAAAAGGAAGTGGAATGTACCTTGACCATTCAATATCGGTCATTGAAAGGTCTCATTAAAATGGTAGCAAGTGGTTTTTTAAACACTTAACAAAATAAGTTAGACCTAGACATTAATTGTTTGATTTTTACATTTTTTTCTGATTTTATGTCTAATTATAAAACGCTCAGTACTGAATGTACTAAACAGCACATAATGATTAACATAAAATAGAATAAAACTGGTACAGTGATGGTGACCCAATTTATATGAAACAAATTTCATTTCCTGGCAGTATCTGGTAGCAATCAATATCTTCTAATGCAGGTAAAACTAACTCATGTGTTGTATCACTCTCCTGATGGAATAAATCTGCTTCTGCTGTCGATGTGCTACTTCCACTAGTCTTTGAACAACTTCCAATCGATTTTTCATGATCAGGCTGTTTGTTACTCAATTTAACGAATGTGCGAAGATTTTCACCAGGTTCGCTTTTGAGTATGAGGTAGTGAGTATTATTCAAGTTAGATTTCGCTGAATCTGCCTTCTTCTGGTAAAATAAATCTTCTTTTTGGGTAAAAATATCACTATCCCGTTGTTTTAATTCACCAGCGTTCGTTTTTTTTTTCTAGGGTGCAAATCTTGAATATATATTATCTCACCCCTAGCATTCTTGAAAATCATTTTACGAATGCCGTCTAAATCAGATTTCACTGAGTGAAACATTATAGATAAAATCAATAAATTTAGTTATTTATTTAAGAGAAAGGACCTTTGCACAGTAATGTTCAGAGTTAAATTGTTGTGATGCATAGTGCCTCTACAATATATACACATAATTTGACTCATTTTAAGTGCAATGTAACATCGTATACATAATATATATTCTTATAGGTATGTATTTCGTATAAGTATTCAAAATACTATAGCCTTCTTCTTTTAAAACATTCAAGTGCTCTTTTGTATTCTTATCTCTTTTTAAGATATTGAAATTAAAGTCACCAAAAGTTATACAACGTTTTTTATTTTGTAGATAGTTAGAATAGTCTTCTATAAATTGAGTTACGTTCGATCTGGCTTCTGGCTTATGCCTCCTATATTCAAGTCAAATTTCTTCACATAGACCCAGAGAAAATGGTTGTCGTCATCACACTTTTCTTCAACCAAGTTGTGCTTCAGATTATTGTGGACAAAAATAGAAACCCCCCCACCTCTGGACTTAGATCTGTAGCTGTAATAATGAGAGTAATTCATTTTTTCAGGTTTACATATAGGTTTGTTGTTGCACGGTCTGATCTGAGTAGATTTTTATTTCAGTTGTTTCTAGTTTAGCTTTGTTTCGTAGCAAGCATTTAGTTGCACTGTCTGATTGAAAGAAAGCTTTTATTTTAAGAGTATTTTCATAATCTTATTGCTTTGATAGGCCCAAGGCAATCTTTTTAAAGCGTTTGTACTGCTTTTGTTACCTCGTTTATGTCGTAATTACGTCTTTTATCCGTGTTTGACCTTTGTAGCTTGGGTATGCCAACAATTATTAAGTTTTTTCTCTTTTTTGCCGTTCTTGGATTTCAGTTACAAAATTTTCACACATAGAGGCAATTGGTGTTGTATCAGCGGTACAATTGACAGAAGTTTTTAGTTGTTGTAACTCCGCCTCCAATAGTTTCATTTTGTTGTCATTCGCATTGTTCGAGTCCTTCAAAAAAGTGATTTCTTATTTAATTCATAATTCATAATCATTTATTTGCTAATATGGGTAATTACATAAAGTTGTTAAAAATATAGCACAGTCCAACCATATAACACCTTTAGGTATGCAAATCACAAGCTTGATAACACACATTTACTTGTAAATATAATTTATAATTAACAACACAATCTATTTTGCCTTTTCAATTTCACCGCGTGTCAAATAACAATGAAACAAAAAATGAAGCAATCAATAAGGTCACTAGAAAAATTAAATTTAAAATGTCATATAATAAATGAAAATGTCAAGATAGTGTATATAATAATTTAATTCATGCATTTGTTTGGTAATTTCACCACGGCAAATAATACTGAAACACAACAATCAAGAAATAAATGGTAATATCACCAGATTAATTAAAATTTAAACGTCAGGCATAAAATGAGAATGTCAAGATTATTATCTTGACATTACACAAATAATGCACTAATTTAATTATTATATATTATTATATAAAATAATCAAATTAGTGCATTATTTGGCAATTTCACCACGCCAATAATAACAAAACACAACAATCATGAACCAAATAACAATGTCACTAGATCAATTAATAATTAAATGAATGTTGAATGAATGTTTGGAATGTTTTTTGTCCTGTAATTATTTAAGTGGTGTACAATAAAGTATATAATAATAATAATAATATGTTTTTTTTAGTTTTCTTTTTTTTAAATATTTAAAAATGTAATAAAATAAGAAAAAAGATAAATAAACGACATATAATAATAAAAATAAAAATAAATAAATAAATAATAATAATAAATACAATCTGGTGGATTCTGAGGTACCGTATTACAAGTTTGTTCCCGACCCAGTTCTCGAAAATGACCATGTCACGTTGTACTGGGATCGGTCTATCATCACTGATAGGACTATTGTTGCCAATAAGCCGGATATAGTGGTGATAGACCGATTAGCGCGCCGCACAATGATAATCGATGTCATCATCCCACATGACGAGAACCTCGTGAAAGCTGAGAAAGAGAAACAAATCAAGTATCTCGACTTAGCACACGAGGTTGTCGACATGTGGGATGTGGACTCGGCGATCATTGTGCCGATTGTCGTTACGGCCAACGGCCTGATGGCCAATAGCCTGGATGAACATCTATCGAGGCTGTCATTACACGGTTGGATCAAGGGTCTGATACAGAAGGCAGTACTTCTTGATACGGCTCGCATTGTGAGGAGGTTCCTGTCTCTGAAGCCCTAACCACCGGTAGCTTGGACCCTGTTCCCGATACCGGTTGGCCTCTATTTTTTATATTTTTAAATGTTTTTAAGTTTTCTTTTTATTAATATTTAAAAATGTATAAAGTAAGAACGAGAATAAATAAAGGAAATAATAATAAATGTCAGGTATTAAATGAGAATGTCAAGATATATTTGTAAATAAATGTCAAAGTAAAATCAAAGTAATAATATTAATAATAAAATTTGTGCACCAGTCACATCAACAATATGTCCTTACATCCTCCTTCAAGTAATCCTGAATACTATAGTAACATTTACATAGCAAGAATCTTTTTAATTTATTTTTGAATTCATCGATGGATGGAGTTTCTAGTATGGACTTTGGCAAGTGATTGTATATACGCGGTGCCATACTGAAAATGCTTTTGGCATATAAGGCTGTCTTATAAGATTTGCAACAAATTTTATCACTATGCCGCCTACTTCTGTACTTATCGAAAAGATGTTTGTTAGTTCTTGCAAAGCTAGCAATCTCATAAATGTAGACAGACAGCAATGTTAATATATTATGCTTGATAAAATATGGCCTGCAGCTATCAGTCTGGTTGATATTAAACATACCCCTAATACACCGCTTTTGCGCCTTGAATGCCATATCCTTATTGGTGGAATGACCCCAGAATATAATACCATACTTTATCAAGGATCCCACGTAGCCATGGTATGCTGCAATTTCTGACCTCATTTCGGCTTGCTGTAGCACTAGATATTCATTTGTAGTTTTAATTTCAGTTATTTGTTCCTTAATGCTCGATATCTCCTGAAATATTATTTCAGATGTTTCTTTTTGAGTCGCAGTAAACTCTTTTAGCATCGCCGTAATCTCAGTCTGCGATTTGCAGCATTCAGCGGGGAGCTCGGAGGAATTCGGCTGTCTTCTTTTATTGCTACGTTACGTAACGTAGTGTTGGCCAGCATCATTCATCAGTCTTTGGTAAGTCCGGCAGTAACCGCCTTTTACATCCATACTACTGCTTGCTGGAGTTGGTGATCACACCAAACTCATATTCAAAACGTGAGCGATATGAATCACTACTCCAGTTTATAACTGCCCCCGTAGCTTGGAAAAAATTGACGACTCCAAATTATTGCCGCCTTTGTCACTGCTATCAGTACAACATTGACATAGGTACTCCAGTTTATGGCCACCTCCGTACCTTGGAAAAAGTTCACGAGTCCAAGTTAGTGCCGCCTTTGTTGCTGCTCTCAGTACAACATTGACTTAGGTCAGGATTGTTATTTATTTATTTATTTAAACTTCATGTACAATAGTGGTACATAGGCGGACTTAATGCCCCAAGGCATTCTCTACCAGTCAACCTTTGGGTTAAAAATGACAACATTGTGAATGGGTACAAAATAATATTTAAAATAACAACTAGTATACGAAAATGTATATACTTACATATATAATAATAATACACATATACAAATAAAATAGACTAATAAATACCAATAATATTAGAGAAACCTATTAATAATTATTACGACTAGACTTCTGTCTCTAGATGAGAGCATTGAGAGCTATTTAGTCTGACTCAAATAATGGTCACGAACTTTTCTTTTAAAAGTGAGTTTGCTTTCAGCCTTTTTAATGCTAAAGGGTAGCGCGTTCCAGAGCTTTATTGTTGAGACAACGTATGAATTGGACATAAAACCGGTACGGTGTGAAGGAATTTGGAGGAGTAGATTTTTTAAAGCTCGAAGGTTACGATTGTGAGAACTGCCCAACACTTTGAAATAAGGTTTTAGATAATCGGGAGCACAAGGATCGTTCATAATAGTGAAGAGCAAGCAAAGAGATCTGAGGGACCTCCTGAGGCGGATAGGCAGCTGGGAAAGGTAGGAAGAAATGTGATCGTATTTACGAAGGCCAAAAACAAAGCGAAAACAATTGTTGAGAAGTCGATCCAATTTATTTAGAAGTTCTTGGGATAGATCAGGATAACAAACATCAGCATAGTCGATAATGGGAAGCAAAAGTGACTGGACCAAAGTGATTTTGGTGCTGGATGGGAGGAAATGCTTGAATCTATAGAGAGACCGCAGCGAGAACGCGACTTTCTGACTCACCTGAGCGACGTTTTTATTCCAACTGAAACTGTCGTCAATGTACAGACCTAAATCTTTTACATGAGGTGAAAGAGAGATGACGGAGTTCTCGTACATCAGTGGCATAAGTTGGCCAGTGTTCACACTTCTCAAATAGTACGAACTACCAATGAGGATGGCCTGACATTTCCCGACGTTAACAGAAATCCCAAATTTGCCAGACCACTCACTGATAGCTCGAAGATCAGCATTGAGTAATGAAATGCAATTATGAAGGTTGGCAATGTCTGATTGAGCGTATAGTTGCAAGTCATCAGCGTACAGATGGTAAGAACATTTGAGGATAACAGTAATCGAGTTTATAAATAAAGAGAATAAAAGAGGAGAGAGTATACCGCCTTGTGGGACACCAGTTACCAAGTCGCACCAGTCAGAGCAATCCTGATCAGCACGCACAGCCTGCTGGCGACCACGAAGATATGATGAAAACCAATCACGTGACAACGAAGAGACCCCAATTTGAGACAGTATGGCCAGGAGAATGTCGTGATCAACGGTGTTAAAAGCATTGGAAAAATCTATTAAAACGGGTTAACGGTGCTGCCGTTAACCTCGAATTCTCCAAGCCGTCCCTAATGTCTTCAGTAACTTTAAGCAGAGCTGTGGCTGTGCTGTGGCCAGGCCGAAAACCGGATTGGCAATTGGATAGCAGGTTATTCTTGAAGACGTAGGAGGATATTTGTTTAAGAGCAACTGCTTCTAGGATCTTAGAAAGGAAAGGGAGAATGGAGATCGGTCTGAAGTGAATCGCCAAACTGGGATTGGGAATTTTAGGAAGAGGGATAATGTATACCTTACGCCACATTGCAGGAAACTCACCACTCAGCAACGATGAATTGATGATGTGAGTAATAATTGGAATTAAGTTCTCAATCATAAAAGATAACATAGTTCGACTGACCCCATCACAGCCCACAGCCCTAGACTTAATTGAGGTAAAATATTTGAGGACCTCAAGGTTGGTCACGGTGGAGAAAGAAAAAGAGTCAGGAGAAAGCATTGGCTTGGAAGTAATATCAGCAATAGTTTTATTTTTGACGTCAGCCGCAAGCGTGGCGGACGTTGAAACATGATTATTAAGAACATCCAAAGGCAGATTAAGAGAAACAATACTATATGGGGACTTTGCTATGCCAAGCGATTTCAAGAACTTCCAAATATCAGCCGGTGACGAGTTGAGAACATTTTCACAAATGTATCGGCGTTTAGATGCTCTTACCATCTGGTTGCAGCGGTTTCTAGCCAACTTATACAGAATCCAGTTCTCCTCACTGCGGTCCCGCCTATATTTCCTAAAAGCCCGGTCTCGACGTCTCATTGCCATCCGAACTCCAGGGGTTATCCATGAAGCTGGGGGGCGCTTGACACGAACAGCCCTCAGTGGCGCATGCGTGTCCATGAGCTGAAGTACATATCTGTTAAAGATTTCAACTTTCAGATCCACTGAAGATGACTGGGCAATATTAACCCAATCCAGGGCTTGCGCATCGCTATTGAGCTTTT
The DNA here is from genome assembly GCA_948252205.1 of Orthosia incerta. NCBI lineage: Eukaryota > Metazoa > Arthropoda > Insecta > Lepidoptera > Noctuidae > Orthosia > Orthosia incerta. The sequence continues at coordinate 30,486,442 of OX411758.1, forward strand.
CTTTATTTAATCTAACTAATATTCTTTATGGAAATCAACTATCAGGCAAAAAGGAAATGACAAAATGATGAGTGTAAACAAAACAAGTGTTATCCGACTTCTCAAACAGGAGGAGGTTCTATATTCGACTTTATGTTTGTTTTTTATTTTTTTGTGTATTTTCACCGATATCTCAGTAAATTGTGAACCAATTTTTAACCCCCGACGAAAAAAGAGGGGTGTTATAAGTTTGACGTGTGTTGCTGTGTATCTGTGTGTCTGTCTGTGGCATCATAGGTCCTAAACGGATGAACCTATTTTGTCGAGAGTGTTCTTAGCTATGTTTGAATAAAATCGGTTCAGCCGTTCAAAAGTTATGGGCGTTTTACGAGTACTGATTGAATCGGGGTGTTTTCGCAAGATATTGTGTCATAATTACGTGTTCAATATATTGCCGATCGAAGCGTATCTACTATGTTCTAGATAAATTATGTAGCATGAAACTAAAATGTGTCGGGGCTTTTTTAAATTTTGAAATTTTACTTGTTTAAATTCTTTTTATGTTTGAAAAAGTATGTTCCGAAATTGGTCCCTGATCTGATGAAGAACTTCGAAGATATAACATAACTCTTCAATAAACAACGGCAAATCTCGAGGGGTAGCTGTGATCGCATGTCTGTTTATTCTTAATACCATTTCATAACATAACATGGGTTCGTGGAAGCTGTCCATACTGTCAGGTCTAAGTTTTTCAAGACCCGCCGTACAGTATATCTACCAAAAGATCTCTGATCCTACACTCAAGCTCATAAAGGAGAGGCGTGAGATGATCCTGCAGTCTTCAGACGATGCGTTGAAATACCGGCAGCTTAATGGAAGGATCTCAAAATTCTTGAAAAGTGACCTCCGCCGCTTTAATAACGAGCATATTAAAGATGCGATTGAGCGGAATAAGGGCTCCAAGGTCTTTGCAAGACATCTGATTATTGGGCAGAGCTAGCTCACGAAACTAAAGGTAGGATCGTATTCGCCAAACCGGAGCTTCTCAGGGAATCCAGAGATTCTATGAGCAGTTGTACACGTAAACCCGTTGCGAATCTAGTAAAAGACCCTAGAGCTGGATGGACCCGTCACTATACCGAAGACATTCCGGACTTCAGCCTGTACGAGATTAGGATGGCTCTTAAACAGCTTAAGAACAACAAGGCACCGGGTGATGACAGAATCGCGAAAGGGCTGCAGACATTGAATCAATTTTTATTCTGCAAAAACGAGCCATCAGAGCGATGTACAATCTTCGCCGGCGCGATTCTCTATGGGAACTGTTTAAGGACATTAACATCATGACGGTTCCTTGTCACTATGTTTATGAAAACATCATGTACGTGAGAAAGAATTTACATGACACTTTGTTTCGAATACAAATAAAAGATTCTTTAATTTCATCATCCTCAGGATTTTCTTTCATCTTTTTCAATTCTTCATTTCTTTTGTTAATATCCAATAGTAGATCTTTATTAATCCAATACGTCTTTCTTGCATTTAAAATTTTAGTTTTGTTTGGTTTATTCTTGTTTATATTCGATTCTAAATATTTCTCAAATGTGGTGTAGTCATTATTTTCATGTTCATAGTTGGTTTCTGCTAAAGTTTTATATAATTGTGAGTAGTTGACCGCTTCGTACTGCCATCATGTACATCACACTCATGTACTCGTACGTGAGAAAGAATTTACATGACACTTTGTTTCAAATACAAATAAAAGATTCATTAATTTTATCATCCTTAGGATTTTCTTTCATCTTTTTAAATTCTTCATTTATTTTGTTTATATCCAATAGTAGATCTTTATTAAACCAATACGTCTTTCTTGCATTTAAAATTTTAGTTTTGTTTGGTTTATTCTTGTTTATATTCGATTCTAAATATTTCTCAAATGTGGTGTAGTCATTATTTTCATGTTCATAGTTGGTGTCTGCTAAAGTTTTTTATTTGTGAGTAGTTGACCGCTTCGTACTGAATTTTCTTTGGAGGCACAGGCTCGCATCTTTTTATTTCAAATACAATTTGTTTGTGGTCAGACATTGCAGATTCGACAATGGCCAACCGGAAATCATTTGTTTTATCCTTCACATTTGTAGATACCTAAATGATCCAGTATTGTTTTACTAGTAATCGCTTCTCGAGTACAATACTTTTCGTGCATTTTATTCAAAATACTATAGCCTTCTTCTTTTAAAACATTCAAGTGCTCTTTTGTATTCTTATCTCTTTTTAAGATATTTAAATTAAAGTAACCAAAAGTTATACAACGTTTTTTTTTTTATTTTGTAAATAGTTAGAGTAGTCTTCTAGAAAATGAGTAACGTTCGATCTGGCTTCTGGCTTTTATATGCCTCCTATATTCAAGTAAAATTTCTTCACATAGACACAGAGAAAATGGTTGTCGTCATCACACTTTTCTTCAACCAAGTTGTGCTTCAGATTATTGAGGACAAAAATAGTAACCCCCCACCTCTGAACTTAGATCTGTAGCTGTAATAATGAGAGTAATTAATGTTTTCAGGTTTTCATATCGTTTTGTTGTTGCACGGTCTGATCTGAGTAGATTTTTATTTCAACATTTAGTTGCACTGTCTGATTGAAAGAAAGCTTTTATTTTAAGAGTATTTTCATAATCTTATTGCTTTGATAAGATTATGAGAGCAGTGGTGGCCCAGTGGTATCGGCCGCGACTTACAAGTTGTAGGTCGTGGGTTCGAGCCCAGGCCGGCACTTTACTTTGTGTAAATTATTTCATTACCACTGCTCTCAAAACGGTGAAGGAAAACATCGTGAGGAAACCGGCATGTCCTAGAACCAAACATTCGAAGACATCTGACATCCACCAACCCACACTGGGCCCGCGTGTTGGATTACGGCCCATTCTCTCTCACAGAGAGGAGACCTATGTCCCAGGAGTGGGAACATTAATAGGCTGATGATGTGATTGCTTTGATAGGCCCAAGGCAATCTTTTGAAAGCGTTTCTACTGCTTTTGTTACCTCGTTTATGTCGTAATTACGTCTTTCATCAGTGTTTGACCTTTGTAGCTCGGGTCTTTGTAGTTTCTTTCATCTTTTTCAATTCTTCATTTCTTTTGTTAATATCCAATAGTAGATCTTCATTAATCAAATACGTCTTTCTTGCATTTAAAATTTTAGTTTTGGTTGGTTTATTCTTGTTTATATTCGATTCTAAATATTTCTCAAATGTGGTGTAGTCATTGTTTTCATGTTCATAGTTGGTTTCTTGTAAAGTTTTATATAATTGTGAGTAGTTGACCGCTTCGTACTGAATTTTCTTTGGAGGCATAGGCTCGCATCTTTTTATTTCAAATACAATTTGTTTGTGGTCAGACATTGCAGATTCGACAATGGCCAGTTAACCGGAAATCATTTGTTTTATCCTTCACATTTGTAGATACCTAAATGATCCAGTATTGTTTTACTAGTAATCGCTTCTCGAGTACAATACTTTTCGTGAATTTTATTCAAAATACTATAGCCTTCTTCTTTTAAAACATTCAAGTGCTCTTTTGTATTCTTATCTCTTTTTAAGATATTGAAATTAAAGTCACCAATAGTTATACAACGTTTTTTATTTTGTAGATAGTTAGAATAGTCTTCTAGAAATTGAGTAACGTTCGATCTGGCTTCTGGCTTATGCCTCCTATATTCAAGTAAAATTTCTTCACATAGACCCAGAGAAAACGGTTGTCGTCATCACACTTTTCTTCAACCAAGTTGTACTTCAGATGGACTTAGATCTGTAGCTATAATAATGAGAGTAATTCATTTTTTCAGGCTTTCATATAGGTTTGTTTTTGCACGGTCTGATCTGAGTAGATTTTTATTTCAGTTGTTTCTAGTTTAGCTATGTTTCTTAGCAAGCATTTAGTTGCACTGTCTGATTGAAAGAAAGCTTTTATTTTAAGAGTATTTTCATAATCTTATTGCTTTGATAGGCCCAAGGCAATCTTTTGAAAGCGTTTGTACTGCTTTTGTTACCTCTTTTATGTCGTAATTACGTCTTTTATCCGTGTTTGACCTTTGTAGCTCGGGTATGCCAACAATTATTAAGTTTTTTCTCTTTTTTGCCGTTCTTGGATTTCAGTTACAAAATTTTCACACATAGAGGCAATTGGTGTTGTATCAGCGGTACAATTGAAAGAAGTTTTTAGTTGTTGTGGAGTAAATCGCGGCTTTTCGAAGGACCAGCGGGAATTATAATTTATGCGGTTTAAATTCCTATTGACAATGACAAACAGTGGTGAGCCAACCAAAGGAAACGGGTGGTGAAAGGACTTACTTGGTATCTGGAGTGAAGCACGTTGGTGTAAGGGCAGCAGAGATGATGACGCTCGTGTTCGATGCCTCTTTTTTTACTTATTCACTTTTCACTTTTGCTCCCTTGGTCTGTATATGTCACACGCGTGTTGGCCAACAAGAATTATAAATTATTGAGCGGATTAGCGGTAAATATAAGTAATCGGCGAAGAGCGGTTGAAAATGCGGTGCGGCTTGATTCACAATTCAGAACAACCAACCGTCGTAAGAGCAGTTGATTGGTCGCGTTCGATGAATAGTTCCTTCTCTCTCTGCAGTATAGGAATTAGGAAAGGAAGGGAATATAGTTAGCTCAAAACTGCGGCGAATGCTGTATTTAAATGTGAGATGCGTTCAGAAATATTGGTAGTAAAATATTATTTAATAAAACTTGCGCAAGCATCCTGCCCGGCTTTGAGGATAAGTAATATTCTCAAAAGGAAATAAATTATATTGAAGCGGACTAAGAAAAGAGAAAATTATTTTAAGTATGTTAACTATAGCTAAATTAAAGTTTTAATTACGCGGTGATGTTAATGAGAAGGTAAAGGACATAATTTGACAACGGGTCTCTTGAAAGAGCCACTGCATGTCTTCACCATAGCAACGCGGGTTGTCCCATCCTTGCCGGGAAAGACTTCGGTGATTAAACCCATTGGCCAACGTAAAGGAGGGACATCATCCTGATGTATGAGAACCACTGTACCAATCTTAACATTGTCTTCGGCATTTAACCATTTTTGTCTAACTTGAAGATTATGTAAATATTCTATACGCCATCTCCTCCAGAAATTACAAACCATCTGGTCAAGCAATCTTTTGCGGCAAGTTAGAGACTTCGTCGTCTCGGGAACATTCATGACGGGCAACGAAGGCAACGGAGAAGCCATTATAAAATGAGCGGGAGTAAGCGGTTCTGGGTACGGATCCTCAGCCAGGACACAGAGCGGTCTGGAATTTAGAACTGCCTCAATTTCAGTGAGAACAGTCGAAAGCTCCTCATAGGTAAGAAGTTGAGAGTCGATAACACGGTATAAATGCGTCTTAATAGATTTATTATTTGATTCCCACAACCCTCCAAAGTGGGGGGCGCGGGGTGGAATCATTTTCCACTCTATGCGGTAGCGGTTAGCAAGTAGTTCTTGCAATTGAGCCTTGGCTCCAACGAAATTTGTTCCGTTATCGGAATTTTAAATAAGAGACAGGTCCTCTGCGGGAAATAAATCTTTTAAAGGCGGAAATGAAAGTGTCCGATGACACGTCAGTAACCAATTCAATATGAACCGCTTTGGTAACGAAGCAAATGAATAAGCAAATGTAAGCCTTCTGACTTCTTTGACCTCGGCGTCTACATAACGTTACTTTAATGGGACCAGCGTAGTCCACACTCGTATGGACGAAAGCTTTGGTCTCCTGTACGCGACAAGCGGGTAAATCAGCCATCTTTGGGCTGGGGTGAGATGGTGAAACTTTAAAGCAAAAGTTACAAGCATGTAATCTTTGTCTTATTACACCTCTAGAAGAGAGGATCCAATATTTTTGGCGCAACAGAGAACTAAGAAGGTATACACCGGCATGACAATAAATACGGTGGTAATAGTCTATTAGAACATGTGTAAAATTATCATGTTTAGGTAAAAGAGAGGGGTGCTGAGCTTCATAAGGAAGGTTCGCATTTGACAATCTGCCGCCGATTCTAATTATATTATGCTCGTCTATGAAGAGATCAAGTTTTTTATATTGTGAGCGAAGTTTCTTACTTTTAATTTCGTCATAAATATCTTTAAAATAAAATTGTTGAATACAACGAATTAAATAAATTTCAGCGGAAGCTAACTCACGGACAGTAATCGTCTTGTGTGATTTATCATAAGGAATAATACGTAAAAATCTTAGAATGTATACAATTATGCGCAATATTTTATTTAATGATGCAAATTTTTGAGAAATACTACATATTAAATTGGGTTCTGATGTGGTAGATACCAATGTTAGAGTTTTATTATTAAATTCAGGCAATTGTTCGTTGCATGACGAAACAAAAGATGTGATAGGCCACTCAGCAGTGGGGCGCAGAAGCCACTCAGGGCCATGCCACCATAAATCGTGGTTTAGCAACTGTTCAGGTAGGAGACCTCGAGATAGACAATCACTAGGATTTTGTTTTCCGCTAATATGATAAAAATGCTTAGGATCAAGATTTTCTTGACATTTAGCGACGCGGTTACTAACAAAAATGTTCCATTTGTGCGGTGAGGAATGAATCCATGAAAGATTAATTGTAGAATCGGAAAAGGCAAATATGCTATTAATAGCAGTACGGGAACGGTAAGTGTCTTAAACTAATTTTATTAACTTAGACAAAAGAACAGCGGCACAAAGCTCTAGACGAGCTAGAGATACAACTTTAACAGGTGCAACTTTGGATTTAGCACACACCAAATTTACGTGTGTGTAACCATTTGAATCAGTGACATGTAAGTATATGACGCAGCCATAAGCATTCAAGCTGGCATCAGCAAAACCTACTATATTTGTCACGCAACCCATAGAAACGGCCACATGACGAGGCAATTTTAAAGAAGAAAGTAAAGGTAATTGTTCTTTAAATTTTTGAAAGAGAAGTACAACTGAATCGGGTGGAGTTTCATCCCAATCTGTATTTAATTTCCATAATTCTTTTATGAGTAATTTCGCGAATAAAACTACTGGAGCCACAAGACCGAGACAATCCCACAGACGGGCAATAGTGGAAAGTATGGAGCGTTTAGTACAACCTTTATCCAAATTAGATGTTGTAAAGGTGAAACAATCTTCAGAAGGAATCTATTTGAGTCCAAGAATCTTTAAATTATCCCCATCAGAAAAATTAATAGAAGAGCGGTTAGAATGTGGAATAGCCTCTAGAAGCTCCGAGGAATTACTTGCCCACTTAGTAAGGTCAAAGCCACCAGCCTTAAATAAGGCGATAAGTTCAGCGGAAAGAACCTTGGCGTCCTTCAGCGAAGGGGTTGAATTAGCTAAGTCATCCATGTATAGCTCATGAGAAGCAACAATGGATGCGCGCGGGAAGCGATGTTTTTCATCTTCTGCTAGCTGGCGCACAGTGCGCATGGCTAAAAAAGGACTGGGCTTGAGACCAAATGCAACTCGATTAAATTGAAATTCGCGAATAGGTTCAGCGGTATTAAAACGAAACAATATTTTTTGGTATTTTCGATGCTCATCAATAACAGCAATTCGAAGATACATCTGTTTTATGTCAGCTGTAACTGCAATAGGGAACAAGCGGAAATTTAAAAGTAATAAAAATATGTCAGCCTGTAAATTCGGCCCTGTGTGTAACAAGTCATTCAACGACACGCCATTATGAGACTTAGCACTCGCGTCAAGAACGATGCGAACTTTAGTTGTTTGTTTATCATTTCGAATGACCGGGTGATGCGGTATATAATAACATACAGTCTGATCAACAAAACTAGGTGTAATTTCAGTTAAATAATTTTGATCAATATATTCTTGAATTGTTTCATTATAACTAGCGCGCAAAGCAGGGTCGCGAAGCTTAGTTTTTTCCAAATTAATTAAACGTCGATAAGCGACAGCATAAGAATTTCCAAGTGAATCTGGATTTTTACAGAATGGTAACGCAGTACAATACCTACCACTGGAGTCACGTGACACAGTAGAAGCGTACAGCTGTTCACAATCCAGTTCCGCAGGGCTCATAAAAGGTTTTGAAGGTATTTCTTCAATGTTCCAAAATGTATGTAAAGATTCGTCTAAAGACAGAAAACAATGAGAATTATCTACACTTAGCGCGGTAGACAAGTATGAAGCGGTATTTAATTTAGCGGGACTATAAATATTATTATTAGATAAACTAGCGGGTACCTCACCCATAAGAATGTAACCAAACACGGTTTCAATAGCGGATGGAGCGGTAGGAGAGATAATTTTATCGTGAAGTAATAAATACGGGAACAGTTTTGCCCCTAGAAGCAATTCAACCTCACCAGGTACATACCATAGTGGATCAGCGAGCGGCAAATCAAACAAATGTTGCACTGCAGAAGTGTCAACAAAGTGGGATGGTAGGTTATCTGTGATACAATCTACAACAAGAGCGGTAATTTTAAAAGAATTAGTTTTATTTTTAGCAGTAATTGTTATCTCAACGTAACCTATGATAGGCCGCGAAGAGGTTCCGACACCCTTTATAGATGAGTTTGAAAGTGGTATAATGTTTAATTGTAGTTTTTTACAACAAGCGGAAGTGATTATATTATTTTGCGAAGCGTTATCTATTAAACATCTAACGGAAACGTATTTGTTATATTTGTTGTCAACATAGACTTGTGCAGTTGATAACAGTACGGTTGTACGCGGCATGTCTGTACCTACACGCGAGCATGCACACAGCGCCACCTGTTGTTGCGAATGCGCGGAACTAGTGACAGCGTCAGTCGATACCGATTTAGTCGGATGCGAACCGTTTTCCAGATGTAAAAGAGAATGATGTCGTTTATTACACGTCCTACAATTATGTGTGGATTTACACTGTGAAGCAGTGTGCGATATACTAAGACAGTTCACACATCCACGTTTGTTTTTAATAAAGTCCAAACGCGAATTGGCTGAGATTGATTGAAAGGATGGGCAAGTGTAAAGTTTACAATGGTCAACCTTATTGCAATACAAACAATTTTGATTCTTATCACAAGCAACAAAAGTATGTACTGTACTATCACGTGACTGATTACGAGAAAAATTATTTTTATTAGGGTTGTTGCTTACTAACGCAGTTCGCGATGAAATAGTTCGATCTAATATTTTAACTTGCGATTTTATAAATTCAACGAAATCCGTATATGTAGGAATTTCCTTATCTCTCATATGCATTTCAAATAAATTTACGGTAGCGGGGTCTAACTTTTTTAAAGCTAAATTCAACAAAATGAAATCCTTTAAATCGTTAATTTTTAATTGTTCTAAAGCAGAAACAGACGCGTGAAAACTTTCAATGAAACTATTTAAAGATGCGGAATGATTAGTTGCGGGTTTAATGTTTAATATGTTAGACATGTAGTGTGAGCCTAGCGCTCGTTTATCCTGATACTTTTTTCACCAAACTGTCCCAGATAGCGGTATAATTATCACCTGACGGAATAATTCCGGCGGTAATTTGCAACGCACTTCCCTTTAAATTACCTATCAAATACTGCACACGTTGAGAATCTGTAAGGTTTAAATTACTATGAATATTTGACTCAAATGATTCATAGAAAACAGGCCAGTTATCAATCCTACCATCAAAGAACGGAATTTGAATCGGTGGGAGTTTGACTTTATATTGTTTTGATGAGTTATCATGGGACGCTGCGTCGGTCGATGATCTCGAATACTTCGCGTCGATAAGAGATCGCATTCGCTCCACACGAGTATATACATCGTCAAAAGATGTTAGATTTTTATAATGGATTTTATAATCAGGGTTTAACTGTAAAGAATATGTATTTATTAACACGCTTTTATTAGCTTGGTATGTATGTATCTATGTATCTATGTATCAATGTATCAATGTAACAATGTATCAATGTAACGGAATCTTTGAACGTGATTTTCACCCACTTCAAAACGTTGGATTGATTTGAAACTTTGCACACTTATCAAGGACCGATGACAATGCAATAATTTAAACAGTTTGTACCATTATCCTTACCATTAAAGCGTGTTTTTTAGTTTTTAGAACTACAATTTATTATATTATCTAAATTGGTACTAAATTCTTGACGAATAACTGAGAGAATTTCAGAATCTGCCATAAATAATTCCGAGGAACGAAGCTCGATACTATTTATTTTCTTAGACGTTTCGTATAATGACGATAAACGTTCAAAGATTGCTTGATTTTTAGCTTGAAGTGATTTAACTTTAATTTTAAGATCTTCCATGTTGGAATATTAACAGAAAATATAGCGAATAAATATTAGTTATAGCGGGTAGACTTAGAATAATAAATTACTCTAAGCGGGTATAACAAAGAATGCGGTTGAGAATAAGTTGTACGTAAATTAACCGAGTTAACTCACGAAAAGTAGCGGGTAGAATATTCACCTATGCTATTTCAATGCAGTAGGAGAAATGTCAAGGTTGATACAGTAATTCTCAATGACTTATGTACCTACTTAGCGGGATTGTACGAACGCTAACGTACGCTTTCTTAATGGCGGTTTTATGAACTTTGTATTCTAGGTATGTGGACCTAAATCCTAGGTATGAGACCTATTAGGATGCGGGAAATTATGAGGAAAGTATAGAAGATCGTTGATTCTATGAATCCGACTCGATTGGACCAAAAATTATGTTGTGGAGTAAATCGCGGCTTTTCGAAGGACCAGCGGGAATTATAATTTATGCGGTTTAAATTCCTATTGACAATGACAAACAGTGGTGAGCCAACCAAAGGAAACGGGTGGTGAAAGGACTTACTTGGTATCTGGAGTGAAGCACGTTGGTGTAAGGGCAGCAGAGATGATGACGCCCGTGTTCGATGCCTCTTTTTTTACTTATTCACTTTTCACTTTTGCTCCCTTGGTCTGTATATGTCACACGCGTGTTGGCCAACAAGAATTATAAATTATTGAGCGGATTAGCGGTAAATATAAGTAATCGGCGAAGAGCGGTTGAAAATGCGGTGCGGCTTGATTCACAATTCAGAACAACCAACCGTCGTAAGAGCAGTTGATTGGTCGCGTTCGATGAATAGTTCCTTCTCTCTCTGCAGTATAGGAATTAGGAAAGGAAGGGAATATAGTTAGCTCAAAACTGCGGCGAATGCTGTATTTAAATGTGAGATGCGTTCAGAAATATTGGTAGTAAAATTTTATTTAATAAAACTTGCGCAAGCATTAGTTGTTGTAACTCCGCCTCCAATAGTTTCATTTTGTTGTCATTCTCATTGTTCGAGTCCTTCAAAAAAGTGATTTCTGACCTCATTTCGGCTTGCTGTAGCACTAGATATTCATTTGTAGTTTTAATTTCAGTTATTTGTTCCTTAATGCTCGATATCTCCTGAAATATTATTTCAGATGTTTCTTTTTGAGTCGCAGTAAACTCTTTTAGCATCGTCATAATCTCAGTCTGCGATTTGCAGCATTCAGCGGGGAGCTCGGGGGAATTCGGCTGTCTTCTTTTATTGCTACGTTACGTAACGTAGTGTTGGCCAGCATCATTCATCAGTCTTTGGTAAGTCCGGCAGTGAACCACCTTTTACATCCATACTACTGCTTGCTGGAGTTGGTGATCACACCAAACTCATATTCAAAACGTTAGCGATATGAATCACTACTCCAGTTTATAACTGCCCCCGTAGCTTGGAAAAAATTGACGAGTCCAAATTATTGCCGCCTTTGTCACTGCTATCAGTACAACATTGACATAGGTACTCCAGTTTATGGCCACCTCCGTACCTTGGAAAAAGTTCACGAGTCCAAGTAGTGCCGCCTTTGTTGCTGCTCTCAGTACAACATTGACTTAGGTCAGGATTGTTATCCGACTTTTCAATCAGGTGGAGGTTCTATGTTCGACTTTATGTTAGTTTTTTATATTTTTATGTATTTTCACCGATATCTCAGTAAATTGTGAACCGATTTTTAACCCCCGACGAAAAAAGAGGGGTGTTATAAGTTTGACGTGTGTTGCTGTGTATCTGTGTGTCTGTCTGTGGCATCATAGGTCCTAAACGGATAAACCTATTTTGTCGAGAGTGTTCTTAGCTATGTTTGAATAAAATAGGTTCAGCCGTTCAAAAGTTATGGGCGTTTTACGAGTACTGATTGAATCGGGGTGTTTTCGCAAGATATTGTGTCATAATTACGTGTTCAATATATTGCCGATCGAAGCGTATCTACTATGTACTAGATAAATTATGTAGCATGAAACGAAAATGTGTCGGGGCTTTTTTAAATTTTGAAATTTTACTTGTTAAAATTCTTTTTATGTTTGAAAAAGTATGTTCCGGAATTGGTTCCTGATCTGATGAAGAACTTCGAAGATATACAACAACATAACTCTTCAATAAATAACGGCAAATCTCTAGGGATTGCTGCAATCGCATGTCTGTTTATTCTTTATACCATTTCATAACATAACATGGGTTCGTGGAAGCTGTCCATACTGTCAGGTCTAAGCCAACGAGCTGGTAGACTTGGTCAGGTGCAATGCAGAGAGGTATGAGTCCCTGAACAATAACTTCTCTTGTAGCTGTGCCTGCTCTCAGACACCAGATCCTCAGCATGTCACACCCACACCCTTAATGGCTCAACCAGTAGTTAATAATAAAATAAAAATAAAATAGTCTTTATTTCGGACAAGTAACATCCATATGGTTTAGTAAACGAGAAAAACTTATACCTATGTTAGTACACTCTTAAAATAACTTACACTAATATTAAAATAATTTATTTACTGACGAGGTTGTTGTTCCGAATGCATTTCAGAACAACATCCCCTAATAACGGAGTGTCGTACCTCCAAGCTATGGTTTTTAGGATGGAGTTGGAGCTAGCCCGCACTCTGCAGAGCAAAGAGGCAGATCTCTGCCTGACGATGGCATGAAAATCATCGACGCGAGATTCCGCGAACATACCTGATGCACTGCAGAAACGGGGCAGCCCCATCAACATCCTAAACCCATTATTATATTGGACCCGTAAGGCGCTGATAGCCCGCTGAGTGTAGTTGGTCCACAGGCTGCACGTGTATAATATTTGTCAGTAAGCTTTAAAAAGTGTTATTTTTACTGCCTTACCGTGCAAACCTGCGAGCCAACATGTTACAGCGGACTGCCAGCGCCCTACGTTCCCTCTCGATATCTACCCGGTCATCAAGGCTGTCGGTGACATAGTGACCCAAGTACTTAAACTGGTACACTCGCTCCAACTCATTCCCATTGAGTTTAATCGGGGGCACGTATTCCGGACACTTACCACCGACAGCCTTAAATACCAAGTACTCGCTCTTTCTGACATTGTAGATAAGGCCATGCTTCTGAGCATAGCCCTCAAAACATGTCAGAAGTTCTCTAAGCGCCCTAACCGTTGGGCTCAGCAGCACCATATCATCAGCGTAACTGATGTTATTGACACTAACGTCATCAATGCGACATCCGATTTTCTTGCTGCTGAGCTCAACGATAAGATCGTTTATATAGAGGTTAAACAACTTTGGTGATGTTATCCCTCCTTGTCTAACCCCACAGTCTAGCCCATACGACACAGAAAATCTATCGGCCCATCTCACATTGTTAGTCTGGTTGTGATACCAGTACTGGAAGATACGCAACAGCTCCGCCGGCAAACCTCTCTCCCGTAACTTCTCCCACAGCACCTCGTAGGATACCAGGTCAAAGGCACGAGAGAGATCCAAGAAGCAAGCATACACTGGTGTCCGACGTTTAGTGTAATATTGCACCGTATGTTTGAGTCCGAGAATCGCACTTTCAGTACCAAGATCATTACGGAACCCAAACTGTGCATCGTGTAATTTTAAAAGGCTATCTAATCGTGCATCCAGCAGGCTGTCGAGCACCTTCGCGACAACAGTAGCCAGAGAGATGGGTCGATAGTTACATTTATCAGCAACGTCACCCGTTTTGTTTTTTACAATAGGCACGACAATAGTTCGCATGAGATCACAGGGGAGGTACGAGTGACACAGGCACAGTGAGTAAAACATAGCGAGTACCCTGGCCATGTGAGGACCAGCATGTTGCAAGTGCTCAATGCTAAGACCGTCGTGACCCGGGGACTTCCCTCTCGTCATCTTCTTAATTGTTTTAGACACCTGCTTGGCCGAAAAACGAACCAGATCAGAATCACGACAGCAGCCGTCATCGAGAACTCGCAACGACGAGCCTAGTGGAGACTCCACTTTGAAGTGGTCCATAAACATGTTGGCAATGGTGTCCGGCTGGTCAGCACCCCCGACACTCACAGGAAGGCCAGGCCTAACATCGAACTTTTTAGTAGCCTTCCAAAACTTTTGAAAGTTGTTGGCTTTACGGTGCGAAGCTATAATATCAAGCTTAATTTGTTCTTGATGAGTCTGACACCACACAAGTTTGCTTTTAAACACCTTTCGTGTAAGGCACATGTCGTTATAGACATCGCCAGAAGTTGGTTTGTTATGCCACAACCAAAGCTGATATTTAAGCCTCGCCCTCGCGTGAGCCTCTCGTACGTGCTTATTCCACCCGACAACACGGCCAACATGTCTATGAGTCCGAGTTTCCACATAGGTCTGTATCGCGGCTTCCGACAAAATAGCAACAATATTGCCATACATCTCGTCCAAAATTTGTCTGTGTTGAGTATTATTACAGTTTTTGTTACTACACAGACCAAATTCCTGGGGGTAATCAATTAGCTTCAATTTACTATTACTATTATTTACTATTATTATTTTAAGAGTGGAATTCCCTGCCGGAATCTGTGTTTCCCGATAGCTACAATCTAGGGGTCTTTAAGTCAAGAGTGAATAGGTTTCTTCTAGGCAAGCGTGCTCTATCGTCGACCACATCATCGCTTACCATCAGGTGAGATAGTGGTCAAGCGCAAGCCTATAGATAATAAAAAAAAAAAAAAAAACATAACTCATAGTACATATTTACTATAATAATAATATTTTAAATAATTCAGCTTATGTTTTTTCAGATAAATTTGGTCAAGGTTTTGGTAGTATTTTTAGTCAGTGTTCTCAACAGTATATTGTAAATCATTGTTTACCCGGTGCCAATTTTAGCCAGTTAATTAATTACTTAAATTGACTAAAATAAATCCCAATTCAACTGTAATATTGTTATTTGGGGATAGCTTAGCTGTAAGAAAAAAGGATTTAGTTGCATGTTTTAATTTAATGCTAAAGCTCCATGAGTCTTATAATTGTAAATTTATTTTTTCTGCTTTGCCTTACTCTGATTGTTTGTCGGATGAGCAAAATAGGCATATTTATAATCTGAATCTGCTGATGTATAACAGGACTTGTCGTCACAGGGACGCGATTATATATTTTGATTGTAATAGTTTTATTACAGATTACAGACTCACTGATTGTTCCATGTTTTTGCCAGCTAGTTGTAGGAGACGGATTGCTAATCTTTTAGCATATACTTTACACGTTTACACCGGTACTTATACTGTACCTACGTTTACTGTTAGTGGTAACACTAACATCTCTATTGATACTATTAGTATAGATACTGTAGTGTATGTAGATGTCAATAGATCGCGCTACAAGCCGATAACAGTATTGTAATGTTGTCTCGTACGCATACGTCGCTCGGTTATAAATACCGGTCCGAGTAGTGGGGCGATCAGTCGTTATCGGTCTGTTGGCCTGTGCGGTGGTGCGTTGGCGAGTCGACTATTAATATTGATAAATGTGCATATTTTACATTGGCGACGAGGATAAAACCGTAGAGTAAAATAAAGTTGTTTTTCTCTAAAAGGAACATGAAGACTTTGGTTACAATGCATTTTATTCCATTCTATTCTATAATAATAAAAAAAATAAAAAATGAAACAAGAAAAAAAATGTGTGTGACGGTGACAGTTAAAATCAGTGGCGGTTCGTTTTGAAGCGCATCAAATGTATACGATAAGTAGTGCACTTGCTGAGTAGTGCTGTGGAATTCAACCTCGTAAACACACACTGTGCACACTGTTGGCACACAACACCGTCTGCGTCGTATTGTTTTGGTCCCACCAAAACTGAATGCAGTAGAAGTAAGCCAGTACATGGCAGGAACAATGTGGGACTAATTTAAGGAGTCTTCTAGTTTTCTACGACTACCCTCAGAATCTCGAATACTGAAAAATAAGTCCAGAGTGGAGCAACAAGAAAGCTAGCAACAAACAAGGAGCTGGACAGGTCAATGAGGAGCGTGTGTATGTGTGGATTCATACACACGGCTCTTTATGCCAATCTGGTGAGTCGTTTTTATTCATTTTCAAAAATCGATCGATCGATGGATCGATCGATCGATCGATTTTTGTCTTCAGATCTTAATTCACTTGCTTACTTTTAAAGTAACATGATGATAGTATTAGATCCCGCGATCGCTATCTTTTGAAATCTGTAAATATTATAGAATGAATAATGACGCTCACGATCGCATACAAAGGATGCCTCTAAGTTGTGCTCCTAACGAGTTAAACGTAGAAAACAGTGAGGAGGCTTTCTCCACCGAGCAGGAGAGCACATACCGTAGCTCACACTGTACGCACTTTTCTGTAGTCGTACCTGCAATTCACTTGTGAGTTGTTCAGGGGGCGATGGGCAGCTGGTGGTGTAGCGGGGACACGGGTCTCATAGGAGATTCGTTGTATTGGTTTTGTAATAACCTAGAAGTCGTAGACTCTATGTGAAGTGATGTGTGATGATCACTTGAGGTTGTGACGATATGGGTGGCATGAGTGTCACTAGCTGCTGCGGCAGTCGTGCCATGAGCGTTGTATATGATCTAAGCTGATACGGTTTCTGATCAATTACTACTAAGGCTTAGAGGAACTTTTCGCTATCGGTGATCGTTAGACACTGAAGGCTTTAAATAGGCACGCTTAGAACTTGGAAGTATACACACGATAGGTTTAGGAAGATGATAGTGGATCACGTACTCACGTTCCAGTCGATGTTGTTTTCGATAATGATATTTGATGAGCAAGCTGTAGAAGGTCGAGTAATTCAGTCTATCAGCCGTAGCATGTACCGTACCAGTGGTTAAGCCTAATCTTGGCCGTAAATCGGTATAATTGAGGCAATACAAGTAGTCCGTAGGTTCGCGATATTGCGTTTAGCTCTTTTGGAGGTCTGGGTCTAGATAGACCGTTGTGTGAGGGCAATACGATTGCTGGACGGTTTGAGAGCCGTGGCGTTAGAGGCTTTACTCGAGGGTTTCTGTTGACTTGGTAGTTTTACTGCAGTAGAGTTTCGAAGTTTCTTTGGAACGACTGTGACTGTGTTCAATCAAATTCTAAAAGAGTTGAATTGAATTGGTTAAGAATAGCCTAGTTGGCCTTTGTGGCAACTTTGAGCCTAGGTGGCAACCGCTGGCATAACATAAAATCACGCATGTGGTGTATTATTGGGCAGTTCCTGATGGAGAAACCGAGTGACACTGCCAACCTGGGAGTCGAATCCGTGACCTCATGATTAGTTATTTGATTTGAGCTACATGATTAGTTCTAAAATAATAAATCAAAGAGCACACAAATGCAGTAGAACGTACCTACTGGTCATTAAATTGACAGGCAGTAGAATATAGCTACTGGTCATTAAAATGACAGGCAGTAGAAAATAGCTACTGGTCATTAAATTGACAGGCAGTAGAATATAGCTACTGGTCATTAAATTGACAGGCAGTAGAATATAGCTACTAGTCATTAAATTGACAGACAGTAGAATATAGGTACTGGGCATTAAATTGACAGTCATCAGATAATGACAGTAATAGCAGTAGATTATGCCTACTGGTCATTAAATTGACAGTCATCAGAGAATGACAGTAATAACAGTAGATTATGCCTACTGGTCATTAAATTGACAGTCATCAGAGAATGACAGCAATAGCAGTAGATTATGCCTACTGGTCATTCAATTGACAGTCATCAGAGAATGACAGTTTTAGCAGTAGATTATGCCTACTGGTCATTAAATTGACAGTCATCAGAGAATGACAGTAATAGCAGTAGATTATGCCTACTGGTCATTCAATTGACAGTCATCAGAGAATGACAACAATAGCAGTAGATTATGCCTACTGGTCATTAAATTGACAGTCATCAGAGAATGACAATAATAGCAGTAGATTATGCCTACTGGTCATTAAATTGACAGTTATCAAAGAAAAAAAAGAGAGAAGTCAGCAGTAGTGGTACTTTATATGTACATACTGGTCACACCCGGAAGACCCAAGAGATGAGATCTGGTGTGTAGAATACTTCACCGTTGCTGATTGGAACAGAGGCAGTGGCATGGTCACACCCGGAAGACCCAAGAGATGAGATCTGGTGTGTAGAATACTTCACCGTTGCTGATTGGAACAGAGGCAGTGGCACGCGTCCGCAAACAACTTACCGCGGGAGCGTCGTGTCTTAGACTGGAGGTAGTGAAGAGGACATCGCATCATGGATTGCTAAAGCACGATCAGCTACCTTCGCACAGCTGAGACCTGTTTGGCAATCGCGGAAACTGACCTGAAGGATCAAACTTAAAACTTTCTCAACTCATATTCGTGCTGCTTTACGGTGAACGGTCACAAAAGACATCTCACGCCAGATCCAAGTCGTCGTCAACCGCTGTCTTCGTCGCATACTCGGCATTTACTGGCCCGAGACCATCACCAACGTAGAGCTTTTGGGGCAATGCCACGAGAGCCCGATTGACCGCCAGATCAAGCGTCGTAAATGGAGTTGTATCGGCCACACGCTGCGAAGGGATTCTGATCATATACCTAAGAAAGCGCTGGATTGGAATCCCCAAGGCAAAAGAAAGCGTGGCCGTCCCCGTCAAACCTGGATGAGAGGATGCCGCGCAGCTTCCCGGACGCTGCCTGGCCGAGGAACCTTGAAGGCGTCCTCCAGTGTAGCGGTGGAAGGTTTCGGAGGTGGCGTCTCCCTGTACCACACCTCGCTGCGGAGGCATGGGTTCCGGAGTCAGGTCGCAAGGTCGGACTAGCGTAATGGCATTTTTGTGCAGGCGCTTCGGCACTTCGATGTACCGGTGGTCGATTTGGCGCCGTTGGAGGGACTGCAGTGCAGCCCAAGTCTCGATCAAGTCAAGGACTTTTACGTGTTTCATAGACGCTGAGCGGAAAGGCAGGTTGTTGTCTTCGGCTCTCTGTATAGCCTGCCGCAGCGTACGTGTGTGGTCTACGGTGCTGGAGTCTGTTCGGAGGCTCGAAGTCGTCGGGCCTGCGCGCGAGAAGATTCGTGTATTAATTCATTAGTGCCAGGTAACTAATTAATAACATGAGTTCTCAACTAACGTTAGAGCAATTTGATGGAGAGGGGGAACCTTCATCAGAAGGCCTGAAATGGGTATCAGAAAATGGAATAGAAGAAGAGGAAGGGTCAAAGGAAGCACTAAATTAAACCAGTAAATGATTTTTAAATATTATTGTGCTCTCATTTTGTTATGCCAGAGATGCCAGTTCATTAATAATAAAAATAAGAATATGCTAAATGTCTTATTAATAATTCTGGTTACATACAACTGGTTAAAACAAGGAAGGGAATGTAGTGTATGTAGATGTCAATAGATCGCGCTACAAGCCGATAACAGTATTGTAATGTTGTCTCGTACGCATACGTCGCTCGGTTATAAATACCGGTCCGAGTAGTGGGGCGATCAGTCGTTATCGGTCTGTTGGCCTGTGCGGTGGTGCGTTGGCGAGTCGACTATTAATATTGATAAATGTGCATATTTTACAGATACTAATATCACTTTTGATTCTGTTGGTAGTGATACTAACATTGCTATACACACACCTAGTAGTTTAAACTGTTAGGTTCGACAACGGGTGAGTCGCATATGTTGAATGTTGTACATCAAAATATGCAGGGTTTGTCCGGCAAGGAATTAGAGTTAAGCTTGTTTATGGAGAATTATGATGTTCATGTGTTATGTTTAACTGAACATTGGTTGAAAGAGCATGAAGTAGTGTTTATCAATGATGATTTATTTTCTGTACAGAGTGCATTTGTGAGAAAAACTGCTATTCGCGGTAGATCTTTAATTCTTGTTTCAAACAAGTTAAAATGTAAACAACGGTTAGACCTAGTTAATCTTTCCATTGAGCGCACTATCGAGTTGTCTTGTGTTGAACTTGAGCGGTACATAATAATTTGTGTCTACAGACCCCCTTCAGGAGACTTTACTAGTTTCGAATCTGCAATGGAGGATGCACTTAATAAGATTAAATGCAGTAGTAAAAATATAATTTTATGTGGAGATTTTAATGTTAATATTTTGGATGTTACTCCACTAAGTACTAGGCTTCTGAACTTATTTAAATCTTTTAATTTAGTTAATTTGTTTTTCGAACCAACTAGGATCACGGCGTCTTCGTCGACTTGCCTTGATAATATATTTTGTGATTTTGATGCCGACAATAAATTGGTGTTAAGTGATTTATCATCAGATCACTGTGGATTAATGGCTAGCTTCCCTATGCCATTAAGTAAAAAGCCGCGCAAAGTAGAATGCAGGCCTTATACTGTTAGTCGTTGCAGTAAGTTTAAAAATAATATAGCTCTTAAAGTTATACCGTCAATAATAGAGTACGAGAACCCAAATGAAATGTACGAGGCCCTTTTTGATGTTGTGCAAAATGAGTACAAATCCGTTTTTAAAACTAAAACTATCAACATTACTGGGACTTCCGCTGGTTTCAACCAATGGGCTACACCAGGCATTTATAAAAGCCGAGCGAGATTGTATGAGTTGTATGGTCTGAGACAGTACAAGATTGATAACAATTTTTTAGAATATGTTAAAAATTATTCAAAATTATTTAAAAAGATTTGTCGTGTTGCAAAATCAAAATTTCTAAGTGAGACTATTAAAAATTCTTATAACAAAGTAAAAGCCACTTGGAAAATCATAAACAACGAAACGGGTAAATCGTTAAAAAAGAAAATCAACTCGAGATCATGGTTGATAACAAGTTAGTTAATAAACCAGCTGACGTAGCTGAGGCGTTTAATGAGTTTTTTACGAGCATACCTGCTACGACGACTTGCTCCTTAAGTTCGTCGCCGTCTAAGGCTGAAAACCTATTGCATAGTAGCGTCCCTAAATGTAGTTATGTATTGAGATTCGAGCATGTAGCGCCTCGTGATGTAGTTAATGTTTTTAATTCTCTTAAATCTAAAAACACGGGTGATTACTGGGGCATATCTACCAAACTTTTGGGCAATATAATAGACATTGTGGCCCCCTATCTTGCTGTTACGTTTAACAAATGCATTGATTTGGGTACTTTTCCTGATCTCATGAAGAGCAGTAAAGTCATCCCTCTATTTAAATCCGGTAGAAAAAATGATATTGGTAATTTCAGACCAATCTCTATTTTGCCTGCATTCAGCAAAATATTTGAAAAGTTAATTCTTAAGCAGTTACTCAGACATTTTAACTTACATAGCCTCCTTCACAATGACCATTATGGGTTTACGAAGGGTCGCTCGACTACAGATGCGGGTGTTGCTTTGTTGAAACACATATTTGACGCATGGGAGAAGTCGCGAAATGCAATTGGTGTTTTCTGCGATCTTTCTAAAGCCTTCGATTGCGTTCACCATGATACGCTTTTGCGTAACCTACGTCATTACGGTGCTCAAAACGAAGCCCTAAATGTAATTGAGTCATATTTACTTAAAAGATACCAATGCGTAGACGTTAATGGCGCTAAATCTTCCAGGTTACCTGTTGAGCTGGGTGTACCTCAAGGCTCAATACTGGGTCCATTTTTATTCCTGGTTTATATTAACGATCTGCCATTCTATTTAAAGGATATTTGCGACGTTGTGCTGTTTGCAGATGATACTTCTCTGATCTTGAAAGTAGATAGGAATAGACAAGTTTTTGATGACGTGAATAACGCACTATCAATGGTCACAGATTGGTTCACAACAAATAATCTTGTTCTTAATGCCAAGAAGACTAAATGCATAAAGTTCGCTTTGCCCAATGTTAGAAATCTGGGTCCCAACATTGTGCTCGGCAATGAGAAGCTCGAAACTGTTGATTCAGCTGTGTTTCTGGGTATAACAGTAGACTCAAAAATTCAATGAGGGCCACATATATCAAGCCTAGTGGGTAGGCTTAGCTCGGCCGCCTACGCCGTCAGAAAGGTTAGACAATACACTGACGTTGATACAGCAAGGTTGGTCTACTTTAGTTATTTTCACAGTATCATGTCCTACGGTATTCTACTGTGGGGCAGAGCCGCTGATATTCAAAATATATTTGTGCTTCAAAAACGAGCTGTTCGTGCCATTTACCAATTAGATGCGCGTGTTTCTCTAAGAGATTTTTTTAAAGAGATTGGTATTCTCACAGCGGCTTCACAGTACATATTCGCCAACATTTTATATATTAGGCAGAACATTCATTTGTACAGTAACAATAGTGATATTCACAACTTTAACACCAGAAATAAGGACAAATTACGAGCTCCCTTTCATCGACTTCATAAGGTGCATAGTTCATTCGTTGGGGTTGGTATAACTTTTTACAACAAGTTACCGTCTTCTTTTCTAGATTTGCCATTTAACGCATTTAAAGCAAAAGTAAAAGCTAATCTCTGTTCTAAGGCATACTATTCTATTAATGATTATTTAGATGATAAGCATAGTTGGTCGCTGTGTTGAACTCAAGACAATGTTCGTGTTCTTTTACCAAAATTAGCTTGCTGTCAGGTTAAATATTATTATTTTTTAATTTCGTTTTTATGTGTATTTTTTAAATTTTATTTTTTGGTAAGACTGTCGTAGGTATCGTTTACTGTTATTGTCGGAGCTGATGAAGATTGCTACTATCTTTGCATTATATAGAGTCAATCTTTCTAGTATTATATAGCAGCATAGCCAGCATTGTGTGAGTACCATGTACTTCAGAGCTATCATTGTCTAGATACCTACGTCTTCTATTGACTTGAATGACTCCGGTGGTTGAGAGTATGTCATGCTCACTCAAATGTCTCGCCGATGGTGGCGCGTGTGTCGGTTCATTTAGCTCCCTTCATAATGGTTGAGCTGAATGGTGCTGATACATGTGTCATGTTCGTGAACGGGCGCTGTCGGTTGGGACTGGTCATCTCTTAGCTGCCATGGTTTATTTTAATTGATTCTAATTTTATTTCTGAATTGTCTTTTTTATATTTACTATAGACACTTTTAACTTTCTACATCGTTCTCACAAAATGTGTAATCTCAACATGAATGATGTAACAAATGATTTGTAATAATTACCTAATTGAAAAAGAGTGTTCATGAAGTTTCTTGCCCGTTCTTCTCCATAGAGATCTACGCCTTGGAATGGGCATCTACGGTACTTTTACAGTTATTATGTATTGTGACTGGGACTGTAGCACCATAATTTTGTAATATTTTATTTTGTCTTTTGACAATTCAAAAGTGCCTGTAACTGGCCTACTTGAAATAAAGTGCTTTGACTTTGACTTTGACCCGTTGCGAATCTAGTAAAAGACCCTAGAGCTAGATTGACCCGTCACTATACCGAAGACATTCCGGACTTCAGCCTGTACGAGATTAGGATGGCTCTTAAACAGCTTAAGAACAACAAGGCACCGGGTGATGACAGAATCGCGAAAGGGCTGCAGACATTGAGTCAATTTTTACTCTGAAAAAACGAGCCATCAGAGCGATGTACAATCTTCGCCGGCGCGATTCTCTATGGGAACTGTTTAAGGACATTAACATCATGACGGTTCCTTGTCAATATGTTTATAAAAACATCATGTACGTGAGAAAGAATTTACATGACACTTTGTTTCGAATACAAATAAAAGATTCTTTAATTTCATCATCCTTAGGATTTTCTTTCATCTTTTTCAATTCTTCATTTCTTTTGTTAATATCCAATAGTAGATCTTTATTAATCCAATACGTCTTTCTTGCATTTAAAATTTTGTTTAAATTCGATTCTAAATATTTCTCAAATGTGGTGTAGTCATTGTTTTCATGTTCATAGTTGGTTTCTTGTAAAGTTTTATTTAATTGTGAGTAGTTGACCGCTTCGTCCTGAATTTTCTTTGGAGGCACAGGCTCGCATCTTTTTATTTCAAATACAATTTGTTTGTGGTCAGACATTGCAGATTCGACAATGGCCAACCGGAAATCATTTGTTTTATCCTTCACATTTGTAGATACCTAAATGATCCAGTATTGTTTTACTAGTAATCGCTTCTCGAGTACAATACTTTTCGTGAATTAAATTCAAAATACTATAGCCTTCTTCTTTTAAAACTTCAAGTGCTCTTTTGTATTCTTATCTCTTTTTAAGATATTTAAATTAAACTAACCAAAAGTTATACAACGTTTTTTTTATTTTGTAGATAGTTACAATAGTCTTCTAGAAAATGAGTAACGTTCGATCTGGCTTCTGGCTTATATATGCCTCCTATATTCAAGTAAAATTTCTTCACATAGACACAGAGAAAATGGTTGTCGTCATCATAGTTTTCTTCAACCAAGTTGTGCTTCAGATTATTGAGGACAAAAGTAGTAACCCCCCACCTCTGAACTTAGATCTGTAGCTGTAATAATGAGAGTAATTAATTTTTTCAGGTTTTCATATCGTTTTGTTGTTGCACGGTCTGATCTGAGTAGATTTTTATTTCAACATTTAGTTGCACTGTCTGAATGAAAGAAAGCTTTTATTTTAAGAGTATTTTCATAATCTTATTGCTTTGATAGGCCCAAGGCAATCTTTTGAAAGCGTTTGTACTGCTTTTGTTACCTCGTTTATGTCGTAATTACGTCTTTCATCAGTGTTTGACCTTTGTAGCTCGGGTCTTTGTAGTTTCTTTCATCTTTTTCAATTCTTCATTTCTTTTGTTAATATCCAATAGTAGATCTTTATTAATCCAATACGTCTTTCTTGCATTTAAAATTTTAGTTTTGTTTGGTTTATTCTTGTTTATATTCGATTCTAAATATTTCTCAAATGTGGTGTAGTCATTGTTTTCATGTTCATAGTTGGTTTCTTGTAAAGTTTTATATAATTGTGAGTAGTTGACCGCTTCGTACTGAATTTTCTTTGGAGGCACAGGCTCGCATCTTTTTATTTCAAATACAATTTGTTTGTGGTCAGACATTGCAGATTCGACAATGGCCAACCGGAAATCATTTGTTTTATCCTTCACATTTGTAGATACCTAAATGATCCAGTATTGTTTTACTAGTAATCGCTTCTCGAGTACAATACTTTTAGTGAATTTTATTCAAAATACTATAGCCTTCTTCTTTTAAAACATTCAAGTGCTCTTTTGTATTCTTATCTCTTTTTAAGATATTTAAATTAAAGTAACCAAAAGTTATACAACGTTTTTTTTATTTTGTAGATAGTTAGAATAGTCTTCTAGAAAATGAATAACGTTCGATCTGGCTTCTGGCTTATATATGCCTCCTATATTCAAGTAAAATTTCTTCACATAGCCACAGAGAAAATGGTTGTCGTCATCACACTTTTCTTCAACTAAGTTGTGTTTCAGATTATTGAGGACAAAAATAGTAACCCCCCACCTCTGAACTTAGATCTGTAGCTGTAATAATGAGAGTAATTAATTTTTTCAGGTTTTCATATCGTTTTGTTGTTGCACGGTCTAATCTGAGTAGATTTTTATTTCAGTTGTTTCTAGTTTAGCTTTGTTTCGTAGCAAGCATTTAGTTGCACTGTCTGATTGAAAGAAAGCTTTTATTTTAAGAGTATTTTCATAATCTTATTGCTTTGATAGGCCCAAGGCAATCTTTTTAAAGCGTTTGTACTGCTTTTGTTACCTCGTTTATGTCGTAATTACGTCTTTTATCCGTGTTTGACCTTTGTAGCTTGTGTATGCCAACAATTATTAAGTTTTTTCTCTTTTTTGCCGTTCTTGGATTTCAGTTACAAAATTTTCACACATAGAAGCAATTGGTGTTGTATCAGCGGTACAATTGACAGAAGTTTTTAGTTGTTGTAACTCCGCCTCCAATAGTTTCATTTTGTTGTCATTCGCATTGTTCGAGTCCTTCAAAAAAGTGATTTCTGACCTCATTTCGGCTTGCTGTAGCACTAGATATTCATTTGTAGTTTTAATTTCAGTTATTTGTTCCTTAATACTCGATATCTCCTGAAATATTATTTCAGATGTTTCTTTTTGAGTCGCAGTAAACTCTTTTAGCATCGCCATAATCGCCTGAATTCGGCTGTCTTCTTTTATTGCTACGTTACGTAACGTAGTGTTGGCCAGCATCATTCATCAGTCTTTGGTTAGTCCGGCAGTGAACCGCCTTTTACATCCATACTACTGCTTGCTGGAGTTGGTGATCACACCAAACTCATATTCAAAACGTTAGCGATATGAATCACTACTCCAGTTTATAACTGCCCCCGTAGCTTGGAAAAAATTGACGAGTCCAAATTATTGCCGCCTTTGTCACTGCTATCAGTACAACATTGACATAGGTACTCCAGTTTATGGCCACCTCCGTACCTTGGAAAAAGTTCACGAGTCCAAGTTAGTGCCGCCTTTGTTGCTGCTCTCAGTACAACATTGACTTAGGTCAGGATTGTAATCCGACTTCTCAAACAGGAGGAAGTTCTATGTTCGACTTTATTTTTGTTTTTTATTTTTTTGTGTATTTTCACCGATATCTCAGTAAATTGTGAACCGATTTTTAACCCCCGACGAAAAAAGAGGGGTGTTATAAGTTTGACGTGTGTTGCTGTGTATCTGTGTGTCTGTCTGTGGCATCATAGGTCCTAAACGGATGAACCTATTTTGTCGAGAGTGTTCTTAGCTATGTTTGAATACAATCGGTTCATCCGTTCAATAGTTATGGGCGTTTTACGAGTACTAATTGAATCGGGGTGTTTTCGCAAGATATTGTGTCATAATTACGTGTTCAATATATTTCCGATCGAAGCGTATCTACTATGTACTAGATAAATTATGTAGCATGAAACAAAAATGTGTCGGGGCTTTTTTAAATTTTGAAATTTTACTTGTTTAAATTCTTTTTATGTTTGAAAAAGTATGTTCCGAAATTGGTCCCTGATCTGATGAAGAACTTCGAAGATATAAAACATAACTCTTCAATAAACAACGGCAAATCTCTAGGGATTGCTGCAATCGCATGTCTGTTTATTCTTTATACCATTTCATAACATAACATGGGTTCGTGGAAGCTGTCCATACTGTCAGGTCTAAGTTTTCAAGACCCGCCGTACAGTATATCTACCAAAAGATCTCTGATCCTACACTCAAGCTCATAAAGGAGAGGCGTGAGATGATCTTGCAGTCTTCAGACGATGCGTTGAAATACCGGCAGCTTAATGGAAGGATCTCAAAGTCCTTGAAAAGTGACCTCCGCCGCTTTAATAACGAGCATATTAAAGATGCGATTGAGCGGAATAAGGGCTCCAAGGTCTTAGCAAGAGATCTGATTATTGGGCAGAGCTAGCTCACGAAACTGATGACCGACGATGGTAGGATCGTATTCGCCAAACCGGAGCTTCTCAGGGAATCCAGAGATTCTATGAGCAGTTGTACACGTAAACCCGTTGCGAATCTAGTAAAAGACCCTAGAGCTAGATTGACCCGTCACTATACCGAAGACATTCCGGACTTCAGCCTGTACGAGATTAGGATGGCTCTTAAACAGCTCAAGAACAACAAGGCACCGGGTGATGACAGAATCGCGAAAGGGCTGCAGACATTGAATCAATTTTTATTCTGCAAAAACGAGCCATCAGAGCGATGTACAATCTTCGCCGGCGCGATTCTCTATGGGAACTGTTTAAGGACATTAACATCATGACGGTTCCTTGTCAAAATGTTTATGAAAACATCATGTACGTGAGAAAGAATTTACATGATACTTTGTTTCGAATACAAATAAAAGATTCTTTAATTTCATCATCCTCAGGATTTTCTTTCATCTTTTTCAATTCTTCATTTCTTTTGTTAATATCCAATAGTAGATCTTTATTAATCCAATACGTCTTTCTTGCATTTAAAATTTTAGTTTTGTTTGGTTTATTCTTGTTTATATTCGATTCTAAATATTTCTCAAATGTGGTGTAGTCATTATTTTCATGTTCATAGTTGGTGTCTGCTAAAGTTTTATATAATTGTGAGTAGTTGACCGCTTCGTACTGAATTTTCTTTGGAGGCACAGACTCGCATCTTTTTATTTCAAATACAATTTGTTTGTGGTCAGACATTGCAGATTCGACAATGGCCAACCGGAAATCATTTGTTTTATCCTTCACATTTGTAGATACCTAAATGATCCAGTATTGTTTTACTAGTAATCGCTTCTCGAGTATAATACTTTTAGTGAATTTTATTCAAAATACTATAGCCGTCTTCTTTTAAAACATTCAAGTGCTCTTTTGTATTCTTATCTCTTTTTAAGATATTGAAATTAAAGTCACCAAAAGTTATACAACGTTTTTTATTTTGTAGATAGTTAGAATAGTCTTCTATAAATTGAGTTACGTTCGATCTGGCTTCTGGCTTATGCCTCCTATATTCAAGTCAAATTTCTTCACATAGACCCAGAGAAAATGGTTGTCGTCATCACACTTTTCTTCAACCAAGTTGTGCTTCAGATTATTGTGGACAAAAATAGAAACCCCCCCACCTCTGGACTTAGATCTGTAGCTGTAACAATGAGAGTAATTCATTTTTTCAGGTTTACATATAGGTTTGTTGTTGCACGGTCTGATCTGAGTAGATTTTTATTTCAGTTGTTTCTAGTTTAGCTTTGTTTCGTAGCAAGCATTTAGTTGCACTGTCTGATTGAAAGAAAGCTTTTATTTTAAGAGTATTTTCATAATCTTATTGCTTTGATAGGCCCAAGGCAATCTTTTTAAAGCGTTTGTACTGCTTTTGTTACCTCGTTTATGTCGTAATTACGTCTTTTATCCGTGTTTGACCTTTGTAGCTTGGGTATGCCAACAATTATTAAGTTTTTTCTCTTTTTTGCCGTTCTTGGATTTCAGTTACAAAATTTTCACACATAGAGGCAATTGGTGTTGTATCAGCGGTACAATTGACAGAAGTTTTTAGTTGTTGTAACTCCGCCTCCAATAGTTTCATTTTGTTGTCATTCGCATTGTTCGAGTCCTTCAAAAAAGTGATTTCTGACCTCATTTCGGCTTGCTGTAGCACTAGATATTCATTTGTA
The DNA here is from genome assembly GCA_948252205.1 of Orthosia incerta. NCBI lineage: Eukaryota > Metazoa > Arthropoda > Insecta > Lepidoptera > Noctuidae > Orthosia > Orthosia incerta. Next base: position 30,515,765 of record OX411758.1, read on the forward strand.
GTTTTAATTTCAGTTATTTGTTCCTTAATACTCGATATCTCCTGAAATATTATTTCAGATGTTTCTTTTTGAGTCGCAGTAAACTCTTTTAGCATCGCCATAATCGCCAGAATTCGGCTGTCTTCTTTTATTGCTACGTTACGTAACGTAGTGTTGGCCAGCATCATTCATCAGTCTTTGGTTAGTCCGGCAGTGAACCGCCTTTTACATCCATACTACTGCTTGCTGGAGTTGGTGATCACACCAAACTCATATTCAAAATGTTAGCGATATGAATCACTACTCCAGTTTATAACTGCCCCCGTAGCTTGGAAAAAATTGACGAGTCCAAATTATTGCCGCCTTTGTCACTGCTATCAGTACAACATTGACATAGGTACTCCAGTTTATGGCCACCTCCGTACCTTGGAAAAAGTTCACGAGTCCAAGTTAGTGCCGCCTTTGTTGCTGCTCTCAGTACAACATTGACTTAGGTCAGGATTGTTATCCGACTTCTCAAACAGGAGGAGGTTCTATGTTCGACTTTATTTTTGTTTTTTATTTTTTTGTGTATTTTCACCGATATCTCAGTAAATTGTGAACCGATTTTTAACCCCCGACGAAAAAAGAGGGGTGTTATAAGTTTGACGTGTGTTGCTGTGTATCTGTGTGTCTGTCTGTGGCATCATAGGTCCTAAACGGATGAACCTATTTTGTCGAGAGTGTTCTTAGCTATGTTTGAATAAAATCGGTTCAGCCGTTCAAAAGTTATGGGCGTTTTACGAGTACTGATTGAATCGGGGTGTTTTCGCAAGATATTGTGTCATAATTACGTGTTCAATATATTTCCGATCGAAGCGTATCTACTATGTACTAGACAAATTATGTAGCATGAAACTAAAATGTGTCGGGGCTTTTTTAAATTTTGAAATTTTACTTGTTTAAATTCTTTTTATGTTTGAAAAAGTATGTTCCGAAATTGGTCCCTGATCTGATGAAGAACTTCGAAGATATAAAACATAACTTTTCAATAAACAACGGCAAATCTCTAGGGATTGCTGCAATCGCATGTCTGTTTATTCTTTATACCATTTCATAACATAACATGGGTTCGTGGAAGCTGTCCATACTGTCAGGTCTAAGTTTTTCAAGACCCGCCGTACAGTATATCTACCAAAAGATCTCTGATCCTACACTCAAGCTCATAAAGGAGAGGCGTGAGATGATCCTGCAGTCTTCAGACGATGCGTTGAAATACTTAATGCTTAATGGAAGGATCTCAAAGTCCTTGAAAAGTGACCTCCGCCGCTTTAATAACGAGCATATTAAAGATGCGATTGAGCGGAATAAGGGCTCCAAGGTCTTTGCAAGAGATCTGATTATTGGGCAGAGCTAGCTCACGAAACTGAAGACCGACGATGGTAGGATCGTATTCGCCAAACCGGAGCTTCTCAGGGAATCCAGAGATTCTATGAGCAGTTGTACACGTAAACCCGTTGCGAATCTAGTAAAAGACCCTAGAGCTAGATTGACCCGTCACTATACCGAAGACATTCCGGACTTCAGCCTGTACGAGATTAGGATGGCTCTTAAACAGCTCAAGAACAACAAGGCACCGGGTGATGACAGAATCGCGAAAGGGCTGCAGACATTGAATCAATTTTTATTCTGCAAAAACGAGCCATCAGAGCGATGTACAATCTTCGCCGGCGCGATTCTCTATGGGAACTGTTTAAGGACATTAACATCATGACGGTTCCTTGTCAAAATGTTTATGAAAACATCATGTACGTGAGAAAGAATTTACATGATACTTTGTTTCGAATACAAATAAAAGATTCTTTAATTTCATCATCCTCAGGATTTTCTTTCATCTTTTTCAATTCTTCATTTCTTTTGTTAATATCCAATAGTAGATCTTTATTAATCCAATACGTCTTTCTTGCATTTAAAATTTTAGTTTTGTTTGGTTTATTCTTGTTTATATTCGATTCTAAATATTTCTCAAATGTGGTGTAGTCATTATTTTCATGTTCATAGTTGGTGTCTGCTAAAGTTTTATATAATTTTGAGTAGTTGACCGCTTCGTACTGAATTTTCTTTGGAGGCACAGGCTCGCATCTTTTTATTTCAAATACAATTTGTTTGTGGTCAGACATTGCAGATTCGACAATGGCCAACCGGAAATCATTTGTTTTATCCTTCACATTTGTAGATACCTAAATGATCCAGTATTGTTTTACTAGTAATCGCTTCTGGAGTACAATACTTTTCGTGAATTTTATTCAAAATACTATTATAGCCTTCTTCTTTTAAAACATTCAAGTGCTCTTTTGTATTCTTATCTCTTTTTAAGATATTGAAATTAAAGTCACCAAAAGTTATACAACGTTTTTTATTTTGTAGATAGTTAGAATAGTCTTCTAAAAATTGAGTTACGTTCGATCTGGCTTCTGGCTTATGCCTCCTATATTCAAGTCAAATTTCTTCACATAGACCCAGAGAAAATGGTTGTCGTCATCACACTTTTCTTCAACCAAGTTGTGCTTCAGATTATTGTGGACAAAAATAGAAACCCCCCCACCTCTGGACTTAGATCTGTAGCTGTAATAATGAGAGTAATTCATTTTTTCAGGTTTACATATAGGTTTGTTGTTGCACGGTCTGATCTGAGTAGATTTTTATTTCAGTTGTTTCTAGTTTAGCTTTGTTTCGTAGCAAGCATTTAGTTGCACTGTCTGATTGAAAGAAAGCTTTTATTTTAAGAGTATTTTCATAATCTTATTGCTTTGATAGGCCCAAGGCAATCTTTTTAAAGCGTTTGTACTGCTTTTGTTACCTCGTTTATGTCGTAATTACGTCTTTTATCCGTGTTTGACCTTTGTAGCTTGGGTATGCCAACAATTATTAAGTTTTTTCTCTTTTTTGCCGTTCTTGGATTTCAGTTACAAAATTTTCACACATAGAGGCAATTGGTGTTGTATCAGCGGTACAATTGACAGAAGTTTTTAGTTGTTGTAACTCCGCCTCCAATAGTTTCATTTTGTTGTCATTCGCATTGTTCGAATCCTTCAAAAAAGTGATTTCTGACCTCATTTCGGCTTGCTGTAGCACTAGATATTCATTTGTAGTTTTAATTTCAGTTATTTGTTCCTTAATACTCGATATCTCCTGAAATATTATTTCAGATGTTTCTTTTTGAGTCGCAGTAAACTCTTTTAGCATCGCCATAATCGCCTGAATTCGGCTGTCTTCTTTTATTGCTACGTTACGTAACGTAGTGTTGGCCAGCATCATTCATCAGTCTTTGGTTAGTCCGGCAGTGAACCGCCTTTTACATCCATACTACTGCTTGCTGGAGTTGGTGATCACACCAAACTCATATTCAAAACGTTAGCGATATGAATCACTACTCCAGTTTATAACTGCCCCCGTAGCTTGGAAAAAATTGACGAGTCCAAATTATTGCCGCCTTTGTCACTGCTATCAGTACAACATTGACATAGGTACTCCAGTTTATGGCCACCTCCGTACCTTGGAAAAAGTTCACGAGTCCAAGTTAGTGCCGCCTTTGTTGCTGCTCTCAGTACAACATTGACTTAGGTCAGGATTGTAATCCGACTTCTCAAACAGGAGGAGGTTCTATGTTCGACTTTATTTTTGTTTTTTATTTTTTTGTGTATTTTCACCGATATCTCAGTAAATTGTGAACCGATTTTTAACCCCCGACGAAAAAAGAGGGGTGTTATAAGTTTGACGTGTGTTGCTGTGTATCTGTGTGTCTGTCTGTGGCATCATAGGTCCTAAACGGATTAACCTATTTTGTCGAGAGTGTTCTTAGCTATGTTTGAATAAAATCGGTTCAGCCGTTCAAAAGTTACGGGCGTTTTACGAGTACTGATTAAATCGGGGTGTTTTCGCAAGATATTGTGTCATAATTACGTGTTCAATATATTGCCGATCGAAGCGTATCTACTATGTACTAGATAAATTATGTAGCATGAAACTAAAATGTGTCGGGGCTTTTTTAAATTTTGAAATTTTACTTGTTTAAATTCTTTTTATGTTTGAAAAAGTATGTTCCGAAATTGGTCCCTGATCTGATGAAGAACTTCGAAGATATAAAACATAACTCTTCAATAAACAACGGCAAATCTCTAGGGATTGCTGCAATCGCATGTCTGTTTATTCTTTATACCATTTCATAACATAACATGGGTTCGTGGAAGCTGTCCATACTGTCAGGTCTAAGTTTTCAAGACCCGCCGTACAGTATATCTACCAAAAGATCTCTGATCCTACACTCAAGCTCATAAAGGAGAGGCGTGAGATGATCCTGCAGTCTTCAGACGATGCGTTGAAATACCGGCAGCTTAATGGAAGGATCTCAAAGTCCTTGAAAAGTGACCTCCGCCGCTTTAATAACGAGCATATTAAAGATGCGATTGAGCGGAATAAGGGCTCCAAGGTCTTAGCAAGAGATCTGATTATTGGGCAGAGCTAGCTCACGAAACTGATGACCGACGATGGTAGGATCGTATTCGCCAAACCGGAGCTTCTCAGGGAATCCAGAGATTCTATGAGCAGTTGTACACGTAAACCCGTTGCGAATCTAGTAAAAGACCCTAGAGCTAGATTGACCCGTCACTATACCGAAGACATTCCGGACTTCAGCCTGTACGAGATTAGGATGGCTCTTAAACAGCTCAAGAACAACAAGGCACCGGGTGATGACAGAATCGCGAAAGGGCTGCAGACATTGAATCAATTTTTATTCTGCAAAAACGAGCCATCAGAGCGATGTACAATCTTCGCCGGCGCGATTCTCTATGGGAACTGTTTAAGGACATTAACATCATGACGGTTCCTTGTCAAAATGTTTATGAAAACATCATGTACGTGAGAAAGAATTTACATGATACTTTGTTTCGAATACAAATAAAAGATTCTTTAATTTCATCATCCTCAGGATTTTCTTTCATCTTTTTCAATTCTTCATTTCTTTTGTTAATATCCAATAGTAGATCTTTATTAATCCAATACGTCTTTCTTGCATTTAAAATTTTAGTTTTGTTTGGTTTATTCTTGTTTATATTCGATTCTAAATATTTCTCAAATGTGGTGTAGTCATTATTTTCATGTTCATAGTTGGTGTCTGCTAAAGTTTTATATAATTGTGAGTAGTTGACCGCTTCGTACTGAATTTTCTTTGGAGGCACAGGCTCGCATCTTTTTATTTCAAATACAATTTGTTTGTGGTCAGACATTGCAGATTCGACAATGGCCAACCGGAAATCATTTGTTTTATCCTTCACATTTGTAGATACCTAAATGATCCAGTATTGTTTTACTAGTAATCGCTTCTCGAGTACAATACTTTTAGTGAATTTTATTCAAAATACTATAGCCTTCTTCTTTTAAAACATTCAAGTGCTCTTTTGTATTCTTATCTCTTTTTAAGATATTGAAATTAAAGTCACCAAAAGTTATATAACGTTTTTTATTTTGTAGATAGTTAGAATAGTCTTCTATAAATTGAGTTACGTTCGATCTGGCTTCTGGCTTATGCCTCCTATATTCAAGTCAAATTTCTTCACATAGACCCAGAGAAAATGGTTGTCGTCATCACACTTTTCTTCAACCAAGTTGTGCTTCAGATTATTGTGGACAAAAATAGAAACCCCCCCACCTCTGGACTTAGATCTGTAGCTGTAACAATGAGAGTAATTCATTTTTTCAGGTTTACATATAGGTTTGTTGTTGCACGGTCTGATCTGAGTAGATTTTTATTTCAGTTGTTTCTAGTTTAGCTTTGTTTCGTAGCAAGCATTTAGTTGCACTGTCTGATTGAAAGAAAGCTTTTATTTTAAGAGTATTTTCATAATCTTATTGCTTTGATAGGCCCAAGGCAATCTTTTTAAAGCGTTTGTACTGCTTTTGTTACCTCGTTTATGTCGTAATTACGTCTTTTATCCGTGTTTGACCTTTGTAGCTTGGGTATGCCAACAATTATTAAGTTTTTTCTCTTTTTTGCCGTTCTTGGATTTCAGTTACAAAATTTTCACACATAGAGGCAATTGGTGTTGTATCAGCGGTACAATTGACAGAAGTTTTTAGTTGTTGTAACTCCGCCTCCAATAGTTTCATTTTGTTGTCATTCGCATTGTTCGAATCCTTCAAAAAAGTGATTTCTGACCTCATTTCGGCTTGCTGTAGCACTAGATATTCATTTGTAGTTTTAATTTCAGTTATTTGTTCCTTAATACTCGATATCTCCTGAAATATTATTTCAGATGTTTCTTTTTGAGTCGCAGTAAACTCTTTTAGCATCGCCATAATCGCCTGAATTCGGCTGTCTTCTTTTATTGCTACGTTACGTAACGTAGTGTTGGCCAGCATCATTCATCAGTCTTTGGTTAGTCCGGCAGTGAACCGCCTTTTACATCCATACTACTGCTTGCTGGAGTTGGTGATCACACCAAACTCATATTCAAAACGTTAGCGATATGAATCACTACTCCAGTTTATAACTGCCCCCGTAGCTTGGAAAAAATTGACGAGTCCAAATTATTGCCGCCTTTGTCACTGCTATCAGTACAACATTGACATAGGTACTCCAGTTTATGGCCACCTCCGTACCTTGGAAAAAGTTCACGAGTCCAAGTTAGTGCCGCCTTTGTTGCTGCTCTCAGTACAACATTGACTTAGGTCAGGATTGTAATCCGACTTCTCAAACAGGAGGAGGTTCTATGTTCGACTTTATTTTTGTTTTTTATTTTTTTGTGTATTTTCACCGATATCTCAGTAAATTGTGAACCGATTTTTAACCCCCGACGAAAAAAGAGGGGTGTTATAAGTTTGACGTGTGTTGCTGTGTATCTGTGTGTCTGTCTGTGGCATCATAGGTCCTAAACGGATTAACCTATTTTGTCGAGAGTGTTCTTAGCTATGTTTGAATAAAATCGGTTCAGCCGTTCAAAAGTTACGGGCGTTTTACGAGTACTGATTAAATCGGGGTGTTTTCGCAAGATATTGTGTCATAATTACGTGTTCAATATATTGCCGATCGAAGCGTATCTACTATGTACTAGATAAATTATGTAGCATGAAACTAAAATGTGTCGGGGCTTTTTTAAATTTTGAAATTTTACTTGTTTAAATTCTTTTTATGTTTGAAAAAGTATGTTCCGAAATTGGTCCCTGATCTGATGAAGAACTTCGAAGATATAAAACATAACTCTTCAATAAACAACGGCAAATCTCTAGGGATTGCTGCAATCGCATGTCTGTTTATTCTTTATACCATTTCATAACATAACATGGGTTCGTGGAAGCTGTCCATACTGTCAGGTCTAAGTTTTCAAGACCCGCCGTACAGTATATCTACCAAAAGATCTCTGATCCTACACTCAAGCTCATAAAGGAGAGGCGTGAGATGATCCTGCAGTCTTCAGACGATGCGTTGAAATACCGGCAGCTTAATGGAAGGATCTCAAAGTCCTTGAAAAGTGACCTCCGCCGCTTTAATAACGAGCATATTAAAGATGCGATTGAGCGGAATAAGGGCTCCAAGGTCTTAGCAAGAGATCTGATTATTGGGCAGAGCTAGCTCACGAAACTGATGACCGACGATGGTAGGATCGTATTCGCCAAACCGGAGCTTCTCAGGGAATCCAGAGATTCTATGAGCAGTTGTACACGTAAACCCGTTGCGAATCTAGTAAAAGACCCTAGAGCTAGATTGACCCGTCACTATACCGAAGACATTCCGGACTTCAGCCTGTACGAGATTAGGATGGCTCTTAAACAGCTCAAGAACAACAAGGCACCGGGTGATGACAGAATCGCGAAAGGGCTGCAGACATTGAATCAATTTTTATTCTGCAAAAACGAGCCATCAGAGCGATGTACAATCTTCGCCGGCGCGATTCTCTATGGGAACTGTTTAAGGACATTAACATCATGACGGTTCCTTGTCAAAATGTTTATGAAAACATCATGTACGTGAGAAAGAATTTACATGATACTTTGTTTCGAATACAAATAAAAGATTCTTTAATTTCATCATCCTCAGGATTTTCTTTCATCTTTTTCAATTCTTCATTTCTTTTGTTAATATCCAATAGTAGATCTTTATTAATCCAATACGTCTTTCTTGCATTTAAAATTTTAGTTTTGTTTGGTTTATTCTTGTTTATATTCGATTCTAAATATTTCTCAAATGTGGTGTAGTCATTATTTTCATGTTCATAGTTGGTGTCTGCTAAAGTTTTATATAATTGTGAGTAGTTGACCGCTTCGTACTGAATTTTCTTTGGAGGCACAGGCTCGCATCTTTTTATTTCAAATACAATTTGTTTGTGGTCAGACATTGCAGATTCGACAATGGCCAACCGGAAATCATTTGTTTTATCCTTCACATTTGTAGATACCTAAATGATCCAGTATTGTTTTACTAGTAATCGCTTCTCGAGTACAATACTTTTAGTGAATTTTATTCAAAATACTATAGCCTTCTTCTTTTAAAACATTCAAGTGCTCTTTTGTATTCTTATCTCTTTTTAAGATATTGAAATTAAAGTCACCAAAAGTTATATAACGTTTTTTATTTTGTAGATAGTTAGAATAGTCTTCTATAAATTGAGTTACGTTCGATCTGGCTTCTGGCTTATGCCTCCTATATTCAAGTCAAATTTCTTCACATAGACCCAGAGAAAATGGTTGTCGTCATCACACTTTTCTTCAACCAAGTTGTGCTTCAGATTATTGTGGACAAAAATAGAAACCCCCCCACCTCTGGACTTAGATCTGTAGCTGTAACAATGAGAGTAATTCATTTTTTCAGGTTTACATATAGGTTTGTTGTTGCACGGTCTGATCTGAGTAGATTTTTATTTCAGTTGTTTCTAGTTTAGCTTTGTTTCGTAGCAAGCATTTAGTTGCACTGTCTGATTGAAAGAAAGCTTTTATTTTAAGAGTATTTTCATAATCTTATTGCTTTGATAGGCCCAAGGCAATCTTTTTAAAGCGTTTGTACTGCTTTTGTTACCTCGTTTATGTCGTAATTACGTCTTTTATCCGTGTTTGACCTTTGTAGCTTGGGTATGCCAACAATTATTAAGTTTTTTCTCTTTTTTGCCGTTCTTGGATTTCAGTTACAAAATTTTCACACATAGAGGCAATTGGTGTTGTATCAGCGGTACAATTGACAGAAGTTTTTAGTTGTTGTAACTCCGCCTCCAATAGTTTCATTTTGTTGTCATTCGCATTGTTCGAATCCTTCAAAAAAGTGATTTCTGACCTCATTTCGGCTTGCTGTAGCACTAGATATTCATTTGTAGTTTTAATTTCAGTTATTTGTTCCTTAATACTCGATATCTCCTGAAATATTATTTCAGATGTTTCTTTTTGAGTCGCAGTAAACTCTTTTAGCATCGCCATAATCGCCTGAATTCGGCTGTCTTCTTTTATTGCTACGTTACGTAACGTAGTGTTGGCCAGCATCATTCATCAGTCTTTGGTTAGTCCGGCAGTGAACCGCCTTTTACATCCATACTACTGCTTGCTGGAGTTGGTGATCACACCAAACTCATATTCAAAACGTTAGCGATATGAATCACTACTCCAGTTTATAACTGCCCCCGTAGCTTGGAAAAAATTGACGAGTCCAAATTATTGCCGCCTTTGTCACTGCTATCAGTACAACATTGACATAGGTACTCCAGTTTATGGCCACCTCCGTACCTTGGAAAAAGTTCACGAGTCCAAGTTAGTGCCGCCTTTGTTGCTGCTCTCAGTACAACATTGACTTAGGTCAGGATTGTAATCCGACTTCTCAAACAGGAGGAAGTTCTATGTTCGACTTTATTTTTGTTTTTTATTTTTTTGTGTATTTTCACCGATATCTCAGTAAATTGTGAACCGATTTTTAACCCCCGACGAAAAAAGAGGGGTGTTATAAGTTTGACGTGTGTTGCTGTGTATCTGTGTGTCTGTCTGTGGCATCATAGGTCCTAAACGGATGAACCTATTTTGTCGAGAGTGTTCTTAGCTATGTTTGAATACAATCGGTTCATCCGTTCAATAGTTATGGGCGTTTTACGAGTACTAATTGAATCGGGGTGTTTTCGCAAGATATTGTGTCATAATTACGTGTTCAATATATTTCCGATCGAAGCGTATCTACTATGTACTAGATAAATTATGTAGCATGAAACAAAAATGTGTCGGGGCTTTTTTAAATTTTGAAATTTTACTTGTTTAAATTCTTTTTATGTTTGAAAAAGTATGTTCCGAAATTGGTCCCTGATCTGATGAAGAACTTCGAAGATATAAAACATAACTCTTCAATAAACAACGGCAAATCTCTAGGGATTGCTGCAATCGCATGTCTGTTTATTCTTTATACCATTTCATAACATAACATGGGTTCGTGGAAGCTGTCCATACTGTCAGGTCTAAGTTTTCAAGACCCGCCGTACAGTATATCTACCAAAAGATCTCTGATCCTACACTCAAGCTCATAAAGGAGAGGCGTGAGATGATCTTGCAGTCTTCAGACGATGCGTTGAAATACCGGCAGCTTAATGGAAGGATCTCAAAGTCCTTGAAAAGTGACCTCCGCCGCTTTAATAACGAGCATATTAAAGATGCGATTGAGCGGAATAAGGGCTCCAAGGTCTTAGCAAGAGATCTGATTATTGGGCAGAGCTAGCTCACGAAACTGATGACCGACGATGGTAGGATCGTATTCGCCAAACCGGAGCTTCTCAGGGAATCCAGAGATTCTATGAGCAGTTGTACACGTAAACCCGTTGCGAATCTAGTAAAAGACCCTAGAGCTAGATTGACCCGTCACTATACCGAAGACATTCCGGACTTCAGCCTGTACGAGATTAGGATGGCTCTTAAACAGCTCAAGAACAACAAGGCACCGGGTGATGACAGAATCGCGAAAGGGCTGCAGACATTGAATCAATTTTTATTCTGCAAAAACGAGCCATCAGAGCGATGTACAATCTTCGCCGGCGCGATTCTCTATGGGAACTGTTTAAGGACATTAACATCATGACGGTTCCTTGTCAAAATGTTTATGAAAACATCATGTACGTGAGAAAGAATTTACATGATACTTTGTTTCGAATACAAATAAAAGATTCTTTAATTTCATCATCCTCAGGATTTTCTTTCATCTTTTTCAATTCTTCATTTCTTTTGTTAATATCCAATAGTAGATCTTTATTAATCCAATACGTCTTTCTTGCATTTAAAATTTTAGTTTTGTTTGGTTTATTCTTGTTTATATTCGATTCTAAATATTTCTCAAATGTGGTGTAGTCATTATTTTCATGTTCATAGTTGGTGTCTGCTAAAGTTTTATATAATTGTGAGTAGTTGACCGCTTCGTACTGAATTTTCTTTGGAGGCACAGACTCGCATCTTTTTATTTCAAATACAATTTGTTTGTGGTCAGACATTGCAGATTCGACAATGGCCAACCGGAAATCATTTGTTTTATCCTTCACATTTGTAGATACCTAAATGATCCAGTATTGTTTTACTAGTAATCGCTTCTCGAGTATAATACTTTTAGTGAATTTTATTCAAAATACTATAGCCGTCTTCTTTTAAAACATTCAAGTGCTCTTTTGTATTCTTATCTCTTTTTAAGATATTGAAATTAAAGTCACCAAAAGTTATACAACGTTTTTTATTTTGTAGATAGTTAGAATAGTCTTCTATAAATTGAGTTACGTTCGATCTGGCTTCTGGCTTATGCCTCCTATATTCAAGTCAAATTTCTTCACATAGACCCAGAGAAAATGGTTATCGTCATCACACTTTTCTTCAACCAAGTTGTGCTTCAGATTATTGTGGACAAAAATAGAAACCCCCCCACCTCTGGACTTAGATCTGTAGCTGTAACAATGAGAGTAATTCATTTTTTCAGGTTTACATATAGGTTTGTTGTTGCACGGTCTGATCTGAGTAGATTTTTATTTCAGTTGTTTCTAGTTTAGCTTTGTTTCGTAGCAAGCATTTAGTTGCACTGTCTGATTGAAAGAAAGCTTTTATTTTAAGAGTATTTTCATAATCTTATTGCTTTGATAGGCCCAAGGCAATCTTTTTAAAGCGTTTGTACTGCTTTTGTTACCTCGTTTATGTCGTAATTACGTCTTTTATCCGTGTTTGACCTTTGTAGCTTGGGTATGCCAACAATTATTAAGTTTTTTCTCTTTTTTGCCGTTCTTGGATTTCAGTTACAAAATTTTCACACATAGAGGCAATTGGTGTTGTATCAGCGGTACAATTGACAGAAGTTTTTAGTTGTTGTAACTCCGCCTCCAATAGTTTCATTTTGTTGTCATTCGCATTGTTCGAGTCCTTCAAAAAAGTGATTTCTGACCTCATTTCGGCTTGCTGTAGCACTAGATATTCATTTGTAGTTTTAATTTCAGTTATTTGTTCCTTAATACTCGATATCTCCTGAAATATTATTTCAGATGTTTCTTTTTGAGTCGCAGTAAACTCTTTTAGCATCGCCATAATCGCCAGAATTCGGCTGTCTTCTTTTATTGCTACGTTACGTAACGTAGTGTTGGCCAGCATCATTCATCAGTCTTTGGTTAGTCCGGCAGTGAACCGCCTTTTACATCCATACTACTGCTTGCTGGAGTTGGTGATCACACCAAACTCATATTCAAAATGTTAGCGATATGAATCACTACTCCAGTTTATAACTGCCCCCGTAGCTTGGAAAAAATTGACGAGTCCAAATTATTGCCGCCTTTGTCACTGCTATCAGTACAACATTGACATAGGTACTCCAGTTTATGGCCACCTCCGTACCTTGGAAAAAGTTCACGAGTCCAAGTTAGTGCCGCCTTTGTTGCTGCTCTCAGTACAACATTGACTTAGGTCAGGATTGTTATCCGACTTCTCAAACAGGAGGAGGTTCTATGTTCGACTTTATTTTTGTTTTTTATTTTTTTGTGTATTTTCACCGATATCTCAGTAAATTGTGAACCGATTTTTAACCCCCGACGAAAAAAGAGGGGTGTTATAAGTTTGACGTGTGTTGCTGTGTATCTGTGTGTCTGTCTGTGGCATCATAGGTCCTAAACGGATGAACCTATTTTGTCGAGAGTGTTCTTAGCTATGTTTGAATAAAATCGGTTCAGCCGTTCAAAAGTTATGGGCGTTTTACGAGTACTGATTGAATCGGGGTGTTTTCGCAAGATATTGTGTCATAATTACGTGTTCAATATATTTCCGATCGAAGCGTATCTACTATGTACTAGACAAATTATGTAGCATGAAACTAAAATGTGTCGGGGCTTTTTTAAATTTTGAAATTTTACTTGTTTAAATTCTTTTTATGTTTGAAAAAGTATGTTCCGAAATTGGTCCCTGATCTGATGAAGAACTTCGAAGATATAAAACATAACTTTTCAATAAACAACGGCAAATCTCTAGGGATTGCTGCAATCGCATGTCTGTTTATTCTTTATACCATTTCATAACATAACATGGGTTCGTGGAAGCTGTCCATACTGTCAGGTCTAAGTTTTTCAAGACCCGCCGTACAGTATATCTACCAAAAGATCTCTGATCCTACACTCAAGCTCATAAAGGAGAGGCGTGAGATGATCCTGCAGTCTTCAGACGATGCGTTGAAATACTTAATGCTTAATGGAAGGATCTCAAAGTCCTTGAAAAGTGACCTCCGCCGCTTTAATAACGAGCATATTAAAGATGCGATTGAGCGGAATAAGGGCTCCAAGGTCTTTGCAAGAGATCTGATTATTGGGCAGAGCTAGCTCACGAAACTGAAGACCGACGATGGTAGGATCGTATTCGCCAAACCGGAGCTTCTCAGGGAATCCAGAGATTCTATGAGCAGTTGTACACGTAAACCCGTTGCGAATCTAGTAAAAGACCCTAGAGCTAGATTGACCCGTCACTATACCGAAGACATTCCGGACTTCAGCCTGTACGAGATTAGGATGGCTCTTAAACAGCTCAAGAACAACAAGGCACCGGGTGATGACAGAATCGCGAAAGGGCTGCAGACATTGAATCAATTTTTATTCTGCAAAAACGAGCCATCAGAGCGATGTACAATCTTCGCCGGCGCGATTCTCTATGGGAACTGTTTAAGGACATTAACATCATGACGGTTCCTTGTCAAAATGTTTATGAAAACATCATGTACGTGAGAAAGAATTTACATGATACTTTGTTTCGAATACAAATAAAAGATTCTTTAATTTCATCATCCTCAGGATTTTCTTTCATCTTTTTCAATTCTTCATTTCTTTTGTTAATATCCAATAGTAGATCTTTATTAATCCAATACGTCTTTCTTGCATTTAAAATTTTAGTTTTGTTTGGTTTATTCTTGTTTATATTCGATTCTAAATATTTCTCAAATGTGGTGTAGTCATTATTTTCATGTTCATAGTTGGTGTCTGCTAAAGTTTTATATAATTTTGAGTAGTTGACCGCTTCGTACTGAATTTTCTTTGGAGGCACAGGCTCGCATCTTTTTATTTCAAATACAATTTGTTTGTGGTCAGACATTGCAGATTCGACAATGGCCAACCGGAAATCATTTGTTTTATCCTTCACATTTGTAGATACCTAAATGATCCAGTATTGTTTTACTAGTAATCGCTTCTGGAGTACAATACTTTTCGTGAATTTTATTCAAAATACTATTATAGCCTTCTTCTTTTAAAACATTCAAGTGCTCTTTTGTATTCTTATCTCTTTTTAAGATATTGAAATTAAAGTCACCAAAAGTTATACAACGTTTTTTATTTTGTAGATAGTTAGAATAGTCTTCTAAAAATTGAGTTACGTTCGATCTGGCTTCTGGCTTATGCCTCCTATATTCAAGTCAAATTTCTTCACATAGACCCAGAGAAAATGGTTGTCGTCATCACACTTTTCTTCAACCAAGTTGTGCTTCAGATTATTGTGGACAAAAATAGAAACCCCCCCACCTCTGGACTTAGATCTGTAGCTGTAATAATGAGAGTAATTCATTTTTTCAGGTTTACATATAGGTTTGTTGTTGCACGGTCTGATCTGAGTAGGTTTCTAGTTTAGCTTTGTTTCGTAGCAAGCATTTAGTAGCATTGTCTGATTGAAAGAAAGCTTTTATTTTAAGATTATTTTCATAATCTTATTGCTTTGATAGGCCCAAGGCTATCTTTTTAAAGCGTTTGTACTGCTTTTGTTACCTCGTTTTTGTCGTAATTACGTCTTTTATCCGTGTTTGACCTTTGTAGCTTGGGTATGCCAACAATTATTAAGTTTTTTCTCTTTTTTGCCGTTCTTGGATTTCAGTTACAAAATTTTCACACATAGAGGCAATTGGTGTTGTATCAGCGGTACAATTGACAGAAGTTTTTAGTTGTTGTAACTCCGCCTCCAATAGTTTCATTTTGTTGTCATTCGCATTGTTCGAGTCCTTCAAAAAAGTGATTTCTGACCTCATTTCGGCTTGCTGTAGCACTAGATATTCATTTGTAGTTTTAATTTCAGTTATTTGTTCCTTAATACTCGATATCTCCTGAAATATTATTTCAGATGTTTCTTTTTGAGTCGCAGTAAACTCTTTTAGCATCGCCATAATCGCCAGAATTCGGCTGTCTTCTTTTATTGCTACGTTACGTAACGTAGTGTTGGCCAGCATCATTCATCAGTCTTTGGTTAGTCCGGCAGTGAACCGCCTTTTACATCCATACTACTGCTTGCTGGAGTTGGTGATCACACCAAACTCATATTCAAAATGTTAGCGATATGAATCACTACTCCAGTTTATAACTGCCCCCGTAGCTTGGAAAAAATTGACGAGTCCAAATTATTGCCGCCTTTGTCACTGCTATCAGTACAACATTGACATAGGTACTCCAGTTTATGGCCACCTCCGTACCTTGGAAAAAGTTCACGAGTCCAAGTTAGTGCCGCCTTTGTTGCTGCTCTCAGTACAACATTGACTTAGGTCAGGATTGTTATCCGACTTCTCAAACAGGAGGAGGTTCTATGTTCGACTTTATGTTTGTTTTTTATTTTTTTGTGTATTTTCACCGATATCTCAGTAAATTGTGAACCGATTTTTAACCCCCGACGAAAAAAGAGGGGTGTTATAAGTTTGACGTGTGTTGCTGTGTATCTGTGTGTCTGTCTGTGGCATCATAGGTCCTAAACGGATGAACCTATTTTGTCGAGAGTGTTCTTAGCTATGTTTGAATAAAATCGGTTCAGCCGTTCAAAAGTTATGGGCGTTTTACGAGTACTGATTGAATCGGGGTGTTTTCGCAAGATATTGTGTCATAATTACGTGTTCAATATATTTCCGATCGAAGCGTATCTACTATGTACTAGATAAATTATGTAGCATGAAACTAAAATGTGTCGGGGCTTTTTTAAATTTTGAAATTTTACTTGTTTAAATTCTTTTTATGTTTGAAAAAGTATGTTCCGAAATTGGTCCCTGATCTGATGAAGAACTTCGAAGATATAAAACATAACTTTTCAATAAACAACGGCAAATCTCTAGGGATTGCTGCAATCGCATGTCTGTTTATTCTTTATACCATTTCATAACATAACATGGGTTCGTGGAAGCTGTCCATACTGTCAGGTCTAAGTTTTTCAAGACCCGCCGTACAGTATATCTACCAAAAGATCTCTGATCCTACACTCAAGCTCATAAAGGAGAGGCGTGAGATGATCCTGCAGTCTTCAGACGATGCGTTGAAATACTTAATGCTTAATGGAAGGATCTCAAAGTCCTTGAAAAGTGACCTCCGCCGCTTTAATAACGAGCATATTAAAGATGCGATTGAGCGGAATAAGGGCTCCAAGGTCTTTGCAAGAGATCTGATTATTGGGCAGAGCTAGCTCACGAAACTGAAGACCGACGATGGTAGGATCGTATTCGCCAAACCGGAGCTTCTCAGGGAATCCAGAGATTCTATGAGCAGTTGTACACGTAAACCCGTTGCGAATCTAGTAAAAGACCCTAGAGCTAGATTGACCCGTCACTATACCGAAGACATTCCGGACTTCAGCCTGTACGAGATTAGGATGGCTCTTAAACAGCTCAAGAACAACAAGGCACCGGGTGATGACAGAATCGCGAAAGGGCTGCAGACATTGAATCAATTTTTATTCTGCAAAAACGAGCCATCAGAGCGATGTACAATCTTCGCCGGCGCGATTCTCTATGGGAACTGTTTAAGGACATTAACATCATGACGGTTCCTTGTCAAAATGTTTATGAAAACATCATGTACGTGAGAAAGAATTTACATGATACTTTGTTTCGAATACAAATAGATTCTTTAATTTCATCATCCTCAGGATTTTCTTTCATCTTTTTCAATTCTTCATTTCTTTTGTTAATATCCAATAGTAGATCTTTATTAATCCAATACGTCTTTCTTGCATTTAAAATTTTAGTTTTGTTTGGTTTATTCTTGTTTATATTCGATTCTAAATATTTCTCAAATGTGGTGTAGTCATTATTTTCATGTTCATAGTTGGTGTCTGCTAAAGTTTTATATAATTGTGAGTAGTTGACCGCTTCGTACTGAATTTTCTTTGGAGGCACAGGCTCGCATCTTTTTATTTCAAATACAATTTGTTTGTGGTCAGACATTGCAGATTCGACAATGGCCAACCGGAAATCATTTGTTTTATCCTTCACATTTGTAGATACCTAAATGATCCAGTATTGTTTTACTAGTAATCGCTTCTCGAGTATAATACTTTTAGTGAATTTTATTCAAAATACTATAGCCGTCTTCTTTTAAAACATTCAAGTGCTCTTTTGTATTCTTATCTCTTTTTAAGATATTGAAATTAAAGTCACCAAAAGTTATATAACGTTTTTTATTTTGTAGATAGTTAGAATAGTCTTCTATAAATTGAGTTACGTTCGATCTGGCTTCTGGCTTATGCCTCCTATATTCAAGTCAAATTTCTTCACATAGACCCAGAGAAAATGGTTGTCGTCATCACACTTTTCTTCAACCAAGTTGTGCTTCAGATTATTGTGGACAAAAATAGAAACCCCCCCACCTCTGGACTTAGATCTGTAGCTGTAACAATGAGAGTAATTCATTTTTTCAGGTTTACATATAGGTTTGTTGTTGCACGGTCTGATCTGAGTAGATTTTTATTTCAGTTGTTTCTAGTTTAGCTTTGTTTCGTAGCAAGCATTTAGTTGCACTGTCTGATTGAAAGAAAGCTTTTATTTTAAGAGTATTTTCATAATCTTATTGCTTTGATAGGCCCAAGGCAATCTTTTTAAAGCGTTTGTACTGCTTTTGTTACCTCGTTTATGTCGTAATTACGTCTTTTATCCGTGTTTGACCTTTGTAGCTTGGGTATGCCAACAATTATTAAGATTTTTCTCTTTTTTGCCGTTCTTGGATTTCAGTTACAAAATTTTCACACATAGAGGCAATTGGTGTTGTATCAGCGGTACAATTGACAGAAGTTTTTAGTTGTTGTAACTCCGCCTCCAATAGTTTCATTTTGTTGTCATTCGCATTGTTCGAATCCTTCAAAAAAGTGATTTCTGACCTCATTTCGGCTTGCTGTAGCACTAGATATTCATTTGTAGTTTTAATTTCAGTTATTTGTTCCTTAATACTCGATATCTCCTGAAATATTATTTCAGATGTTTCTTTTTGAGTCGCAGTAAACTCTTTTAGCATCGCCATAATCGCCTGAATTCGGCTGTCTTCTTTTATTGCTACGTTACGTAACGTAGTGTTGGCCAGCATCATTCATCAGTCTTTGGTTAGTCCGGCAGTGAACCGCCTTTTACATCCATACTACTGCTTGCTGGAGTTGGTGATCACACCAAACTCATATTCAAAATGTTAGCGATATGAATCACTACTCCAGTTTATAACTGCCCCCGTAGCTTGGAAAAAATTGACGAGTCCAAATTATTGCCGCCTTTGTCACTGCTATCAGTACAACATTGACATAGGTACTCCAGTTTATGGCCACCTCCGTACCTTGGAAAAAGTTCACGAGTCCAAGTTAGTGCCGCCTTTGTTGCTGCTCTCAGTACAACATTGACTTAGGTCAGGATTGTTATCCGACTTCTCAAACAGGAGGAGGTTCTATGTTCGACTTTATGTTTGTTTTTTATTTTTTTGTGTATTTTCACCGATATCTCAGTAAATTGTGAACCGATTTTTAACCCCCGACGAAAAAAGAGGGGTGTTATAAGTTTGACGTGTGTTGCTGTGTATCTGTGTGTCTGTCTGTGGCATCATAGGTCCTAAACGGATGAACCTATTTTGTCGAGAGTGTTCTTAGCTATGTTTGAATAAAATCGGTTCAGCCGTTCAAAAGTTATGGGCGTTTTACGAGTACTGATTGAATCGGGGTGTTTTCGCAAGATATTGTGTCATAATTACGTGTTCAATATATTTCCGATCGAAGCGTATCTACTATGTACTAGATAAATTATGTAGCATGAAACTAAAATGTGTCGGGGCTTTTTTAAATTTTGAAATTTTACTTGTTTAAATTCTTTTTATGTTTGAAAAAGTATGTTCCGAAATTGGTCCCTGATCTGATGAAGAACTTCGAAGATATAAAACATAACTTTTCAATAAACAACGGCAAATCTCTAGGGATTGCTGCAATCGCATGTCTGTTTATTCTTTATACCATTTCATAACATAACATGGGTTCGTGGAAGCTGTCCATACTGTCAGGTCTAAGTTTTTCAAGACCCGCCGTACAGTATATCTACCAAAAGATCTCTGATCCTACACTCAAGCTCATAAAGGAGAGGCGTGAGATGATCCTGCAGTCTTCAGACGATGCGTTGAAATACTTAATGCTTAATGGAAGGATCTCAAAGTCCTTGAAAAGTGACCTCCGCCGCTTTAATAACGAGCATATTAAAGATGCGATTGAGCGGAATAAGGGCTCCAAGGTCTTTGCAAGAGATCTGATTATTGGGCAGAGCTAGCTCACGAAACTGAAGACCGACGATGGTAGGATCGTATTCGCCAAACCGGAGCTTCTCAGGGAATCCAGAGATTCTATGAGCAGTTGTACACGTAAACCCGTTGCGAATCTAGTAAAAGACCCTAGAGCTAGATTGACCCGTCACTATACCGAAGACATTCCGGACTTCAGCCTGTACGAGATTAGGATGGCTCTTAAACAGCTCAAGAACAACAAGGCACCGGGTGATGACAGAATCGCGAAAGGGCTGCAGACATTGAATCAATTTTTATTCTGCAAAAACGAGCCATCAGAGCGATGTACAATCTTCGCCGGCGCGATTCTCTATGGGAACTGTTTAAGGACATTAACATCATGACGGTTCCTTGTCAAAATGTTTATGAAAACATCATGTACGTGAGAAAGAATTTACATGATACTTTGTTTCGAATACAAATAGATTCTTTAATTTCATCATCCTCAGGATTTTCTTTCATCTTTTTCAATTCTTCATTTCTTTTGTTAATATCCAATAGTAGATCTTTATTAATCCAATACGTCTTTCTTGCATTTAAAATTTTAGTTTTGTTTGGTTTATTCTTGTTTATATTCGATTCTAAATATTTCTCAAATGTGGTGTAGTCATTATTTTCATGTTCATAGTTGGTGTCTGCTAAAGTTTTATATAATTGTGAGTAGTTGACCGCTTCGTACTGAATTTTCTTTGGAGGCACAGGCTCGCATCTTTTTATTTCAAATACAATTTGTTTGTGGTCAGACATTGCAGATTCGACAATGGCCAACCGGAAATCATTTGTTTTATCCTTCACATTTGTAGATACCTAAATGATCCAGTATTGTTTTACTAGTAATCGCTTCTCGAGTATAATACTTTTAGTGAATTTTATTCAAAATACTATAGCCGTCTTCTTTTAAAACATTCAAGTGCTCTTTTGTATTCTTATCTCTTTTTAAGATATTGAAATTAAAGTCACCAAAAGTTATATAACGTTTTTTATTTTGTAGATAGTTAGAATAGTCTTCTATAAATTGAGTTACGTTCGATCTGGCTTCTGGCTTATGCCTCCTATATTCAAGTCAAATTTCTTCACATAGACCCAGAGAAAATGGTTGTCGTCATCACACTTTTCTTCAACCAAGTTGTGCTTCAGATTATTGTGGACAAAAATAGAAACCCCCCCACCTCTGGACTTAGATCTGTAGCTGTAACAATGAGAGTAATTCATTTTTTCAGGTTTACATATAGGTTTGTTGTTGCACGGTCTGATCTGAGTAGATTTTTATTTCAGTTGTTTCTAGTTTAGCTTTGTTTCGTAGCAAGCATTTAGTTGCACTGTCTGATTGAAAGAAAGCTTTTATTTTAAGAGTATTTTCATAATCTTATTGCTTTGATAGGCCCAAGGCAATCTTTTTAAAGCGTTTGTACTGCTTTTGTTACCTCGTTTATGTCGTAATTACGTCTTTTATCCGTGTTTGACCTTTGTAGCTTGGGTATGCCAACAATTATTAAGTTTTTTCTCTTTTTTGCCGTTCTTGGATTTCAGTTACAAAATTTTCACACATAGAGGCAATTGGTGTTGTATCAGCGGTACAATTGACAGAAGTTTTTAGTTGTTGTAACTCCGCCTCCAATAGTTTCATTTTGTTGTCATTCGCATTGTTCGAATCCTTCAAAAAAGTGATTTCTGACCTCATTTCGGCTTGCTGTAGCACTAGATATTCATTTGTAGTTTTAATTTCAGTTATTTGTTCCTTAATACTCGATATCTCCTGAAATATTATTTCAGATGTTTCTTTTTGAGTCGCAGTAAACTCTTTTAGCATCGCCATAATCGCCTGAATTCGGCTGTCTTCTTTTATTGCTACGTTACGTAACGTAGTGTTGGCCAGCATCATTCATCAGTCTTTGGTTAGTCCGGCAGTGAACCGCCTTTTACATCCATACTACTGCTTGCTGGAGTTGGTGATCACACCAAACTCATATTCAAAATGTTAGCGATATGAATCACTACTCCAGTTTATAACTGCCCCCGTAGCTTGGAAAAAATTGACGAGTCCAAATTATTGCCGCCTTTGTCACTGCTATCAGTACAACATTGACATAGGTACTCCAGTTTATGGCCACCTCCGTACCTTGGAAAAAGTTCACGAGTCCAAGTTAGTGCCGCCTTTGTTGCTGCTCTCAGTACAACATTGACTTAGGTCAGGATTGTTATCCGACTTCTCAAACAGGAGGAGGTTCTATGTTCGACTTTATTTTTGTTTTTTATTTTTTTGTGTATTTTCACCGATATCTCAGTAAATTGTGAACCGATTTTTAACCCCCGACGAAAAAAGAGGGGTGTTATAAGTTTGACGTGTGTTGCTGTGTATCTGTGTGTCTGTCTGTGGCATCATAGGTCCTAAACGGATTAACCTATTTTGTCGAGAGTGTTCTTAGCTATGTTTGAATAAAATCGGTTCAGCCGTTCAAAAGTTATGGGCGTTTTACGAGTACTAATTGAATCGGGGTGTTTTCGCAAGATATTGTGTCATAATTACGTGTTCAATATATTTCCGATCGAAGCGTATCTACTATGTTCTAGATAAATTATGTAGCATGAAACAAAAATGTGTCGGGGCTTTTTTAAATTTTGAAATTTTACTTGTTTAAATTCTTTTTATGTTTGAAAAAGTATGTTCCGAAATTGGTCCCTGATCTGATGAAGAACTTCGAAGATATAAAACATAACTCTTCAATAAACAACGGCAAATCTCTAGGGATTGCTGCAATCGCATGTCTGTTTATTCTTTATACCATTTCATAACATAACATGGGTTCGTGGAAGCTGTCCATACTGTCAGGTCTAAGTTTTCAAGACCCGCCGTACAGTATATCTACCAAAAGATCTCTGATCCTACACTCAAGCTCATAAAGGAGAGGCGTGAGATGATCCTGCAGTCTTCAGACGATGCGTTGAAATACCGGCAGCTTAATGGAAGGATCTCAAAGTCCTTGAAAAGTGACCTCCGCCGCTTTAATAACGAGCATATTAAAGATGCGATTGAGCGGAATAAGGGCTCCAAGGTCTTTGCAAGAGATCTGATTATTGGGCAGAGCTAGCTCACGAAACTGATGACCGACGATGGTAGGATCGTATTCGCCAAACCGGAGATTCTCAGGGAATCCAGAGATTCTATGAGCAGTTGTACACGTAAACCCGTTGCGAATCTAGTAAAAGACCCTAGAGCTAGATTGACCCGTCACTATACCGAAGACATTCCGGACTTCAGCCTGTACGAGATTAGGATGGCTCTTAAACAGCTCAAGAACAACAAGGCACCGGGTGATGACAGAATCGCGAAAGGGCTGCAGACATTGAATCAATTTTTATTCTGCAAAAACGAGCCATCAGAGCGATGTACAATCTTCGCCGGCGCGATTCTCTATGGGAACTGTTTAAGGACATTAACATCATGACGGTTCCTTGTCAAAATGTTTATGAAAACATCATGTACGTGAGAAAGAATTTACATGATACTTTGTTTCGAATACAAATAAAAGATTCTTTAATTTCATCATCCTCAGGATTTTCTTTCGTCTTTTTCAATTCTTCATTTCTTTTGTTAATATCCAATAGTAGATCTTTATTAATCCAATACGTCTTTCTTGCATTTAAAATTTTAGTTTTGTTTGGTTTATTCTTGTTTATATTCGATTCTAAATATTTCTCAAATGTGGTGTAGTCATTATTTTCATGTTCATAGTTGGTGTCTGCTAAAGTTTTATATAATTGTGAGTAGTTGACCGCTTCGTACTGAATTTTCTTTGGAGGCACAGACTCGCATCTTTTTATTTCAAATACAATTTGTTTGTGGTCAGACATTGCAGATTCGACAATGGCCAACCGGAAATCATTTGTTTTATCCTTCACATTTGTAGATACCTAAATGATCCAGTATTGTTTTACTAGTAATCGCTTCTCGAGTACAATACTTTTAGTGAATTTTATTCAAAATACTATAGCCTTCTTCTTTTAAAACATTCAAGTGCTCTTTTGTATTCTTATCTCTTTTTAAGATATTGAAATTAAAGTCACCAAAAGTTATACAACGTTTTTTATTTTGTAGATAGTTAGAATAGTCTTCTATAAATTGAGTTACGTTCGATCTGGCTTCTGGCTTATGCCTCCTATATTCAAGTCAAATTTCTTCACATAGACCCAGAGAAAATGGTTGTCGTCATCACACTTTTCTTCAACCAAGTTGTGCTTCAGATTATTGTGGACAAAACTAGAAACCCCCCCACCTCTGGACTTAGATCTGTAGCTGTAATAATGAGAGTAATTCATTTTTTCAGGTTTCCATATAGGTTTGTTGTTGCACGGTCTGATCTGAGTAGATTTTTATTTCAGTTGTTTCTAGTTTAGCTTTGTTTCGTAGCAAGCATTTAGTAGCATTGTCTGATTGAAAGAAAGCTTTTATTTTAAGATTATTTTCATAATCTTATTGCTTTGATAGGCCCAAGGCAATCTTTTTAAAGCGTTTGTACTGCTTTTATTACCTCGTTTATGTCGTAATTACGTCTTTTATCCGTGTTTGACCTTTGTAGCTTGGGTATGCCAACAATTATTAAGTTTTTTCTCTTTTTTGCCGTTCTTGGATTTCAGTTACAAAATTTTCACACATAGAGGCAATTGGTGTTGTATCAGCGGTACAATTGACAGAAGTTTTTAGTTGTTGTAACTCCGCCTCCAATAGTTTCATTTTGTTGTCATTCGCATTGTTCGAGTCCTTCAAAAAAGTGATTTCTGACCTCATTTCGGCTTGCTGTAGCACTAGATATTCATTTGTAGTTTTAATTTCAGTTATTTGTTCCTTAATACTCGATATCTCCTGAAATATTATTTCAGATGTTTCTTTTTGAGTCGCAGTAAACTCTTTTAGCATCGCCATAATCGCCAGAATTCGGCTGTCTTCTTTTATTGCTACGTTACGTAACGTAGTGTTGGCCAGCATCATTCATCAGTCTTTGGTTAGTCCGGCAGTGAACCGCCTTTTACATCCATACTACTGCTTGCTGGAGTTGGTGATCACACCAAACTCATATTCAAAACGTTAGCGATATGAATCACTACTCCAGTTTATAACTGCCCCCGTAGCTTGGAAAAAATTGACGAGTCCAAGTTAGTGCCGCCTTTGTTGCTGCTCTCAGTACAACATTGACTTAGGTCAGGATTGTAATCCGACTTCTCAAACAGGAGGAGGTTCTATGTTCGACTTCATTTTTGTTTTTTATTTTTTTGTGTATTTTCACCGATATATTAGTAAATTGTGAACCGATTTTTAACCCCCGACGAAAAAAGAGGGGTGTTATAAGTTTGACGTGTGTTGCTGTGTATCTGTATGTCTGTCTGTGGCATCATAGGTCCTAAATGGATGAACCTATTTTGTCGAGAGTGTTCTTAGCTATGTTTGAATAAAATCGGTTCAGCCGTTCAAAAGTTATGGGCGTTTTACGAGTACTAATATGAGTTTGGTCCGACGCACGGGCATCACCGTCTACGGCCGCGAGCGAACCTTTGATTTTAATACACGAACTCGGACGATATTTAATACACGAACGTGCGCATCGACATTGCTCAAATAATTGCCTCCGTTTTGACATTCTGTTGGATTAAATATCAAAGAAAACGCTATTTAATACACGAACATTGATAGACGCACGGGCTCCACCGTCTACGGCCGCCGCGAGCGATCCTTTGATTTTAATACACGAACGTGCGCATCGACATTGCTCAAATAATTGCCTTCGTTTTGATATATTTTGTTGGATTAAATAGCAAAGAAAACGATATTTAATACACGAATGATCACATCGACACTGACCGACGCACGGGCATCACCGTCTACGGCCGCGAGCGAACCTTTGATTTTAATACACGAACTCGGACGATATTTAATACACGAACGTGCGCATCGACATTGCTCAAATAATTGCCTCCGTTTTGACATTCTGTTGGATTAAATATCAAAGAAAACGCTATTTAATACACGAACATTGATAGACGCACGGGCTCCACCGTCTACGGCCGCCGCGAGCGATCCTTTGATTTTAATACACGAACGTGCGCATCGACATTGCTCAAATAATTTCCTCCGTTTTGATATTCTGTTGGATTAAATAGCAAAGAAAACGCTTTTTAATACACGAACATTGATAGACGCACGGGCTCCACCGTCTACGGCCGCCGCGAGCGAACCTTCGATTTTAATACACGAACTCGTGCGCTATTTAATACACGAACTAACACATCGCCATTGCTTACAACATTGCCTCCGTTTTGATATTCTGTTGGAATAAATAGTAAAGATAACGCTATTTAATACACGAACATTGATAGACGCACGGGCTCCACCGTCTACGGCCGCCGCGAGCGATCCTTTGATTTTAATACACGAACGTGCGCATCGACATTGCTCAAATAATTGCCTTCGTTTTGATATATTTGGTTGGATTAAATAGCAAAGAAAACGATATTTAATACACGAATGATCACACCGACACTGACCGACGCACGGGCATCACCGTCTACGGCCGCGAGCGAACCTTTGATTTTAATACACGAACTCGGACGATATTTAATACACGAACGTGCGCATCGACATTGCTCATATAATTGCCTCCGTTTTGACATTCTGCTGGATTAAATATCAAAGAAAACGCTATTTAATACACGAACATTGATAGACGCACGGGCTCCACCGTCTACGGCCGCCGCGAGCGATCCTTTGATTTTAATACACGAACGTGCGCATCGACATTGCTCAAATAATTGCCTTCGTTTTGATATATTTTGTTGGATTAAATAGCAAAGAAAACGATATTTAATACACGAATGATCACATCGACACTGACCGACGCACGGGCATCACCGTCTACGGCCGCGAGCGAACCTTTGATTTTAATACACGAACTCGGACGATATTTAATACACGAACGTGCGCATCGACATTGCTCAAATAATTGCCTCCGTTTTGACATTCTGTTGGATTAAATATCAAAGAAAACGCTATTTAATACACGAACATTGATAGACGCACGGGCTCCACCGTCTACGGCCGCCGCGAGCGATCCTTTGATTTTAATACACGAACGTGCGCATCGACATTGCTCAAATAATTTCCTCCGTTTTGATATTCTGTTGGATTAAATAGCAAAGAAAACGCTTTTTAATACACGAACATTGATAGACGCACGGGCTCCACCGTCTACGGCCGCCGCGAGCGATCCTTTGATTTTAATACACGAACTCGTGCGCTAAATAATACACGAACGTGCGCATCGACATTGCTCAAATAATTGCCGTCGTTTTTTATTTCTCAAATTATTTTGGGGGGGGGAGGGGGGGGAGGGGGGGGGGGGGGTCGAGGGTTGGGTCGTGTGTTCTGCAGGGCTTCGTGGCAATAATTGATCGATCACTTTTTTATTTATTTCTTTGAAAAGAGGGGGGAGGGGGAGAGGGAGGGGGGGGAGGGGGTCGCGCTATGGGGGGTGCTTACTGTCCATCAAATATTGATAAGCTTGGGATTTTTTTTCGAGGGGACAAAAGAGAGTTGAGGGGGGGGGGGGGGTGGTGGGAGGTCGCGGGGACGGGGGGGAGGCGGGGGGGTACGGGAGGTATGTTCCTAGGGTACCATCATCCATCCATACCACTTGGCACTTTGACAAAAATTTTCGGTCCGGTCGACATCACACCGATGACATCGTTTTACCGTTTCACATACATACCAAGCGACGCTACGTCTCGATACAATCGGGACGGCGGCGTGCGCCTGGCGGCGACTTTTGAGAATATTGATAGAAGAGTGGTGACTGACGCGAAACGACAACGCCGCGCGCTGTGAAAACAGACAGAGAATGTTTTGGATTTTATAGTGAAGTGGGGTGTTGTTTCGTGTTGTGATCCTATCCATCTATTGGTATGTGTTGTTGTTTTATTATTTATATATTTTATAATAAAAAAAATGTTGAGTACGGGCTTGTAGCTTGTGTTGTGTGATCGTTATGTAATAATTTTATTGTGTAACGAGAATGAGCGCTCGCTGCAAGCAAGCACGAAAAACGTGTTGTTTTTTTTTTTATTATGGAAATGTGTGAATAACGAAACAACGAACGAACTGTGGACTTCGTGTCTGTTGAACTGTGTGGACCGACGGATCGCATTATGTGCGTGTTCGTATGCAAACGGTCGTTGTATGAAATAATGTGAAACGACGTGACGGTACGGCGCTCGGACGCGCACAGTGTCCGTCACGTCTAATGAGTTTATGCTCTTTTATTGTAATAATGTGAGGCGCTCTATAGATTCCGGGCGGAATCGTATATGATGTCGCGAATGTGTTAACAAACTTTACACACGTGAACTCGTCTCGTTACGAACGTTCCCTATGGGGGCTTCTGGTCTGTGTGCATAACACGTTATGACGCACAGCCGAACGCCCTTATGCACGCGCAGCGCGTCTGACGGGTTGAGATATACGCGTTCAGACGTTCGCGCGTGCGACCCAAAAATCTATAATACACACACAGAGCTCGCCCGTCTGCGTTACGCGTATCTACGATCGTGAACGCTCGGGAATGAGGATCTTCGTTGTGCTGTGCGCTTAATCGCGCGCTTGTGCATCGATGTCTCTCTTATAAACGAAGCTCCCTGGTTGATCCTGCCAGTAGTTATATGCTTGTCTCAAAGATTAAGCCATGCATGTCTCAGTGCAAGCCGTATTAAGGCGATACCGCGAATGGCTCAATATATCAGTTTTGGTTCCTTAGATCTTACTCAGTTACTTGGATAACTGTGGTAATTCTAGAGCTAATACATGCAATCAGAACTCTGACCAGTGATGGGATGAGTGCTTTTATTAGATCAAAACCAATCGACGGAGGGCCTCGCGTCCGAAGTCGTTACTTTTGATGAATCTGGATAACTTTTGCCGATCGCACGGTCCAGTACCGGCGACGCATCTTTCAAATGTCTGCCTTATCAACTTTCGATGGTAGTTTCTGCGACTACCATGGTTGTCACGGGTAACGGGGAATCAGGGTTCGATTCCGGAGAGGGAGCCTGAGAAACGGCTACCACATCCAAGGAAGGCAGCAGGCGCGCAAATTACCCACTCCCGGCACGGGGAGGTAGTGACGAAAAATAACGATACGGGACTCTTACGAGGCCTCGTAATCGGAATGAGTACACTTTAAATATTTTAACGAGGAACAATTGGAGGGCAAGTCTGGTGCCAGCAGCCGCGGTAATTCCAGCTCCAATAGCGTATACTAAAATTGTTGCGGTTAAAAAGCTCGTAGTTGCATTTGTGCGCCGCGCTGTCGGTGCACCGCATCCGCGGTGATACTGACACGTCTGCGGAGCATATCGTCGGTGAGCCGTCGGTCAAACGTCGGTTCAATATCAAAATCCTATCGCGGTGCTCTTCAATGAGTGTCGAGGTGGGCCGACAATTTTACTTTGAACAAATTAGAGTGCTCAAAGCGGGCTCAAAATGCTGCTTGAATATTTCGTGCATGGAATAATAGAATATGATCTCGGTTCTATTTTGTTGGTTTTCAGAACTCCGAGGTAATGATTAATAGGGATAACTGGGGGCATTCGTATTGCGACGTTAGAGGTGAAATTCTTGGATCGTCGCAAGACGAACATCAGCGAAAGCATTTGCCAAAGGTGTTTTCATCAATCAAGAACGAAAGTTAGAGGTTCGAAGGCGATTAGATACCGCCCTAGTTCTAACCGTAAATATGTCATCTAGCGATCCGCCGACGTTACTACAATGGCTCGGCGGGCAGCTTCCGGGAAACCAAAGATTTTGGACTCCGGGGGGAGTATGGTTGCAAAGCTGAAACTTAAAGGAATTGACGGAAGGGCACCACCAGGAGTGGAGCCTGCGGCTTAATTTGACTCAACACGGGAAATCTCACCAGGCCCGGACACCGGAAGGATTGACAGATTAACAGCTCTTTCTTGATTCGGTGGGTGGTGGTGCATGGCCGTTCTTAGTTGGTGGAGCGATTTGTCTGGTTAATTCCGGTAACGAACGAGACTCTAGCCTGCTAAATAGGCGTCGTCATTTAGGTGTGCGTGGCTTCGGTCACGCAACTCACTGGCGACGTATTAAAATTCTTCTTAGAGGGACCGGCGGCTTCGAGCCGCACGAGATTGAGCAATAACAGGTCTGTGATGCCCTTAGATGTCCTGGGCCGCACGCGCGCTACACTGAAGGAATCAGCATGTTCTCCCTGGCCTAGAGGCCCGGGCAACCCGCTGAAACTCCTTCGTGCTGGGGATTGGGGTTTGCAATTATCCCCCATAAACGAGGAATTCCTAGTAAGCGCGAGTCATAAGCTCGCGTTGATTACGTCCCTGCCCTTTGTACACACCGCCCGTCGCTACTACCGATTGAATGATTTAGTGAGGTCTTCGGACCGACAC
>OX411758.1:30553740-30561240 GCA_948252205.1 Orthosia incerta
CACGAACATTGATAGACGCACGGGCCCCACCGTCTACGGCCGCCGCGAGCGAACCTTCGATTTTAATACACGAACTCGTGCGCTATTTAATACACGAACTAACACATCGCCATTGCTTACAACATTGCCTCCGTTTTGATATTCTGTTGGAATAAATAGTAAAGATAACGCTATTTAATACACGAACATTGATAGACGCACGGGCTCCACCGTCTACGGCCGCCGCGAGCGATCCTTTGATTTTAATACACGAACGTGCGCATCGACATTGCTCAAATAATTGCCTTCGTTTTGATATTCTGTTGGATTAAATATCAAAGAAAACGCTATTTAATACACGAACATTGATAGACGCACGGGCCCCACCGTCTACGGCCGCCGCGAGCGAACCTTCGATTTTAATACACGAACTCGTGCGCTATTTAATACACGAACTAACACATCGCCATTGCTTACAACATTGCCTCCGTTTTGATATTCTGTTGGAATAAATAGTAAAGAT
Source organism: Orthosia incerta (assembly GCA_948252205.1). NCBI lineage: Eukaryota > Metazoa > Arthropoda > Insecta > Lepidoptera > Noctuidae > Orthosia > Orthosia incerta. Next base: position 30,554,243 of record OX411758.1, read on the forward strand.
AACGCTATTTAATACACGAACATTGATAGACGCACGGGCTCCACCGTCTACGGCCGCCGCGAGCGATCCTTTGATTTTAATACACGAACGTGCGCATCGACATTGCTCAAATAATTGCCTTCGTTTTGATATATTTGGTTGGATTAAATAGCAAAGAAAACGATATTTAATACACGAATGATCACACCGACACTGACCGACGCACGGGCATCACCGTCTACGGCCGCGAGCGAACCTTTGATTTTAATACACGAACTCGGACGATATTTAATACACGAACGTGCGCATCGACATTGCTCATATAATTGCCTCCGTTTTGACATTCTGCTGGATTAAATATCAAAGAAAACGCTATTTAATACACGAACATTGATAGACGCACGGGCTCCACCGTCTACGGCCGCCGCGAGCGATCCTTTGATTTTAATACACGAACGTGCGCATCGACATTGCTCAAATAATTGCCTTCGTTTTGATATATTTTGTTGGATTAAATAGCAAAGAAAACGATATTTAATACACGAATGATCACATCGACACTGACCGACGCACGGGCATCACCGTCTACGGCCGCGAGCGAACCTTTGATTTTAATACACGAACTCGGACGATATTTAATACACGAACGTGCGCATCGACATTGCTCAAATAATTGCCTCCGTTTTGACATTCTGTTGGATTAAATATCAAAGAAAACGCTATTTAATACACGAACATTGATAGACGCACGGGCTCCACCGTCTACGGCCGCCGCGAGCGATCCTTTGATTTTAATACACGAACGTGCGCATCGACATTGCTCAAATAATTGCCTTCGTTTTGATATATTTTGTTGGATTAAATAGCAAAGAAAACGATATTTAATACACGAATGATCACATCGACACTGACCGACGCACGGGCATCACCGTCTACGGCCGCGAGCGAACCTTTGATTTTAATACACGAACTCGGACGATATTTAATACACGAACGTGCGCATCGACATTGCTCAAATAATTGCCTCCGTTTTGACATTCTGTTGGATTAAATATCAAAGAAAACGCTATTTAATACACGAACATTGATAGACGCACGGGCTCCACCGTCTACGGCCGCCGCGAGCGATCCTTTGATTTTAATACACGAACGTGCGCATCGACATTGCTCAAATAATTGCCTCCGTTTTGACATTCTGTTGGATTAAATATCAAAGAAAACGCTATTTAATACACGAACATTGATAGACGCACGGGCTCCACCGTCTACGGCCGCCGCGAGCGATCCTTTGATTTTAATACACGAACGTGCGCATCGACATTGCTCAAATAATTGCCTTCGTTTTGATATATTTTGTTGGATTAAATAGCAAAGAAAACGATATTTAATACACGAATGATCACATCGACACTGACCGACGCACGGGCATCACCGTCTACGGCCGCGAGCGAACCTTTGATTTTAATACACGTACTCGGACGATATTTAATACACGAACGTGCGCATCGACATTGCTCAAATAATTGCCTCCGTTTTGACATTCTGTTGGATTAAATATCAAAGAAAACGCTATTTAATACACGAACATTGATAGACGCACGGGCTCCACCGTCTACGGCCGCCGCGAGCGATCCTTTGATTTTAATACACGAACGTGCGCATCGACATTGCTCAAATAATTGCCTTCGTTTTGATATATTTTGTTGGATTAAATAGCAAAGAAAACGATATTTAATACATGAATGATCACATCGACACTGACCGACGCACGGGCATCACCGTCTACGGCCGCGAGCGAACCTTTGATTTTAATACACGAACGTGCGCATCGACATTGCTCAAATAATTGCCTCCGTTTTGACATTCTGTTGGATTAAATATCAAAGAAAACGCTATTTAATACACGAACATTGATAGACGCACGGGCTCCACCGTCTACGGCCGCCGCGAGCGTTACTTTGATTTTAATACACGAACTCATGCGCTATTTAATACACGAACGTGCGCATCGACATTGCTCAAATAATTGCCTCCGTTTTGACATTCTGTTGGATTAAATATCAAAGAAAACGCTATTTAATACACGAACATTGATAGACGCACGGGCTCCACCGTCTACGGCCGCCGCGAGCGATCCTTTGATTTTAATACACGAACGTGCGCATCGACATTGCTCAAATAATTGCCTTCGTTTTGATATATTTTGTTGGATTAAATAGCAAAGAAAACGATATTTAATACATGAATGATCACATCGACACTGACCGACGCACGGGCATCACCGTCTACGGCCGCGAGCGAACCTTTGATTTTAATACACGAACGTGCGCATCGACATTGCTCAAATAATTGCCTCCGTTTTGACATTCTGTTGGATTAAATATCAAAGAAAACGCTATTTAATACACGAACATTGATAGACGCACGGGCTCCACCGTCTACGGCCGCCGCGAGCGTTACTTTGATTTTAATACACGAACTCATGCGCTATTTAATACACGAACGTGCGCATCGACATTGCTCAAATAATTGCCTCCGTTTTGACATTCTGTTGGATTAAATATCAAAGAAAACGCTATTTAATACACGAACATTGATAGACGCACGGGCTCCACCGTCTACGGCCGCCGCGAGCGATCCTTTGATTTTAATACACGAACGTGCGCATCGACATTGCTCAAATAATTGCCTTCGTTTTGATATTCTGTTGGATTAAATATCAAAGAAAACGCTATTTAATACACGAACATTGATAGACGCACGGGCCCCACCGTCTACGGCCGCCGCGAGCGAACCTTCGATTTTAATACACGAACTCGTGCGCTATTTAATACACGAACTAACACATCGCCATTGCTTACAACATTGCCTCCGTTTTGATATTCTGTTGGAATAAATAGTAAAGATAACGCTATTTAATACACGAACATTGATAGACGCACGGGCTCCACCGTCTACGGCCGCCGCGAGCGATCCTTTGATTTTAATACACGAACGTGCGCATCGACATTGCTCAAATAATTGCCTTCGTTTTGATATATTTGGTTGGATTAAATAGCAAAGAAAACGATATTTAATACACGAATGATCACATCGACACTGACCGACGCACGGGCATCACCGTCTACGGCCGCGAGCGAACCTTTGATTTTAATACACGAATTCGGACGATATTTAATACACGAACGTGCGCATCGACATTGCTCAAATAATTGCCTCCGTTTTGACATTCTGTTGGATTAAATATCAAAGAAAACGCTATTTAATACACGAACATTGATAGACGCACGGGCTCCACCGTCTACGGCCGCCGCGAGCGATCCGTTGATTTTAATACACGAACTCATGCGCTATTTAATACACGAACGTGCGCATCGACATAGCTCAAATAATTGCCTCCCTTTTGATATTCTGTTGGATTAAATAGCAAAGAAAACGCTATTTAATACACGAACATTGATAGGCGCACGGGCTCCACCGTCTACGGCCGCCGCGAGCGAACCTTCGATTTTAATACACGAACTCGTGCGCTATTTAATACACGAACTACCCAACGACATTGCTTAAATCGTTGCCTCCGTTTTGATATTCTGTTGGATTAAATAGCAAAGAAAACGCTTTTTAATACACGAACATTGATAGACGCACGGGCTCCACCGTCTACGGCCGCCGCGAGCGATCCTTTGATTTTAATACACGAACTCGTGCGCTAAATAATACACGAACGTGCGCATCGACATTGCTCAAATAATTGCCGTCGTTTTTTATTTCTCAAATTATTTTGGGGGGGGGGGGGGGAGGAGTGGGGGGGGGGGGGGGTCGAGGGTTGGGTCGTGTGTTCTGCAGGGCTTCGTGGCAATAATTGATCGATCACTTTTTTATTTATTTCTTTGAAAAGAGGGGGGAGGGGGAGAGGGAGGGGGGGGAGGGGGTCGCGCTATGGGGGGTGCTTACTGTCCATCAAATATTGATAAGCTTGGGATTTTTTTAGAGAGAGTTGAGGGGGGGGGGGTGGTGGGGGGTCGCGGGGACGGGGGGGAGGCGGGGGGGTACGGGAGGTATGTTCCTAGGGTACCATCATCCATCCATACCACTTGGCACTTTGACAAAAATTTTCGGTCCGGTCGACATCACACCGATGACATCGTTTTACCGTTTCACATACATACCAAGCGACGCTACGTCTCGATACAATCGGGACGGCGGCGTGCGCCTGGCGGCGACTTTTGAGAATATTGATAGAAGAGTGGTGACTGACGCGAAACGACAACGCCGCGCGCTGTGAAAACAGAGACAGAGAATGTTTTGGATTTTATAGTGAAGTGGGGTGTTGTTTCGTGTTGTGATCCTATCCATCTATTGGTATGTGTTGTTGTTTTATTATTTATATATTTTATAATAAAAAAATGTTGAGTACGGGCTTGTAGCTTGTGTTGTGTGATCGTTATGTAATAATTTTATTGTGTAACGAAAATGAGCGCTCGCTGCAAGCAAGCACGAAAAACGTGTTGTTTTTTTTTTATTATGGAAATGTGTGAATAACGAAACAACGAACGAACTGTGGACTTCGTGTCTGTTGAACTGTGTGGACCGACGGATCGCATTATGTGCGTGTTCGTATGCAAACGGTCGTTGTATGAAATAATGTGAAACGACGTGACGGTACGGCGCTCGGACGCGCACAGTGTCCGTCACGTCTAATGAGTTTATGCTCTTTTATTGTAATAATGTGAGGCGCTCTATAGATTCCGGGCGGAATCGTATATGATGTCGCGAATGTGTTAACAAACTTTACACACGTGAACTCGTCTCGTTACGAACGTTCCCTATGGGGGCTTCTGGTCTGTGTGCATAACACGTTATGACGCACAGCCGAACGCCCTTATGCACGCGCAGCGCGTCTGACGGGTTGAGATATACGCGTTCAGACGTTCGCGCGTGCGACCCAAAAATCTATAATACACACACAGAGCTCGCCCGTCTGCGTTACGCGTATCTACGATCGTGAACGCTCGGGAATGAGGATCTTCGTTGTGCTGTGCGCTTAATCGCGCGCTTGTGCATCGATGTCTCTCTTATAAACGAAGCTCCCTGGTTGATCCTGCCAGTAGTTATATGCTTGTCTCAAAGATTAAGCCATGCATGTCTCAGTGCAAGCCGTATTAAGGCGATACCGCGAATGGCTCAATATATCAGTTTTGGTTCCTTAGATCTTACTCAGTTACTTGGATAACTGTGGTAATTCTAGAGCTAATACATGCAATCAGAACTCTGACCAGTGATGGGATGAGTGCTTTTATTAGATCAAAACCAATCGACGGAGGGCCTCGCGTCCGAAGTCGTTACTTTTGATGAATCTGGATAACTTTTGCCGATCGCACGGTCCAGTACCGGCGACGCATCTTTCAAATGTCTGCCTTATCAACTTTCGATGGTAGTTTCTGCGACTACCATGGTTGTCACGGGTAACGGGGAATCAGGGTTCGATTCCGGAGAGGGAGCCTGAGAAACGGCTACCACATCCAAGGAAGGCAGCAGGCGCGCAAATTACCCACTCCCGGCACGGGGAGGTAGTGACGAAAAATAACGATACGGGACTCTTACGAGGCCTCGTAATCGGAATGAGTACACTTTAAATATTTTAACGAGGAACAATTGGAGGGCAAGTCTGGTGCCAGCAGCCGCGGTAATTCCAGCTCCAATAGCGTATACTAAAATTGTTGCGGTTAAAAAGCTCGTAGTTGCATTTGTGCGCCGCGCTGTCGGTGCACCGCATCCGCGGTGATACTGACACGTCTGCGGAGCATATCGTCGGTGAGCCGTCGGTCAAACGTCGGTTCAATATCAAAATCCTATCGCGGTGCTCTTCAATGAGTGTCGAGGTGGGCCGACAATTTTACTTTGAACAAATTAGAGTGCTCAAAGCGGGCTCAAAATGCTGCTTGAATATTTCGTGCATGGAATAATAGAATATGATCTCGGTTCTATTTTGTTGGTTTTCAGAACTCCGAGGTAATGATTAATAGGGATAACTGGGGGCATTCGTATTGCGACGTTAGAGGTGAAATTCTTGGATCGTCGCAAGACGAACATCAGCGAAAGCATTTGCCAAAGGTGTTTTCATCAATCAAGAACGAAAGTTAGAGGTTCGAAGGCGATTAGATACCGCCCTAGTTCTAACCGTAAATATGTCATCTAGCGATCCGCCGACGTTACTACAATGGCTCGGCGGGCAGCTTCCGGGAAACCAAAGATTTTGGACTCCGGGGGGAGTATGGTTGCAAAGCTGAAACTTAAAGGAATTGACGGAAGGGCACCACCAGGAGTGGAGCCTGCGGCTTAATTTGACTCAACACGGGAAATCTCACCAGGCCCGGACACCGGAAGGATTGACAGATTAACAGCTCTTTCTTGATTCGGTGGGTGGTGGTGCATGGCCGTTCTTAGTTGGTGGAGCGATTTGTCTGGTTAATTCCGGTAACGAACGAGACTCTAGCCTGCTAAATAGGCGTCGTCATTTAGGTGTGCGTGGCTTCGGTCACGCAACTCACTGGCGACGTATTAAAATTCTTCTTAGAGGGACCGGCGGCTTCGAGCCGCACGAGATTGAGCAATAACAGGTCTGTGATGCCCTTAGATGTCCTGGGCCGCACGCGCGCTACACTGAAGGAATCAGCATGTTCTCCCTGGCCTAGAGGCCCGGGCAACCCGCTGAAACTCCTTCGTGCTGGGGATTGGGGTTTGCAATTATCCCCCATAAACGAGGAATTCCTAGTAAGCGCGAGTCATAAGCTCGCGTTGATTACGTCCCTGCCCTTTGTACACACCGCCCGTCGCTACTACCGATTGAATGATTTAGTGAGGTCTTCGGACCGACACGCGGTGGCTTCACGGCCGTCGGCGTTGTTGGGAAGTTGACCAAACTTGATCATTTAGAGGAAGTAAAAGTCGTAACAAGGTTTCCGTAGGGGAACCTGCGGAAGGATCATTAACGTGTAACGCTAAGCGTGTATTTTTCA